>JARYZH020000194.1:0-600000 GCA_030021035.2 Notholithocarpus densiflorus | reverse complement strand
CCGCAGTAACAAATTTTTTCAAACTTTCTAATGCAGTAGTTTCTCCAATCCGCACATATTCATCTATCAAATCACCCGATACTCCATACGCAAGCATTCTAAGTGCAGCAGTTATCTTTTGTAATGAAGATAAACCAAGTTTGTTGGCACTATTTCTTTTTTGGACAAAGTAAGAGTCATGAGCTTCTACCTGAGATTGAATACGAAGAAAAAGAGAACGCTTCATCCGAAATCTCCTACAAAATAAAGTGGGTGGATATATTGGTGTGGGAGCAAAATAATCAAGAAAAAGTCTCTCATGTCCTACCAAATGATTACGTTGGATAGAACAACGACGACGTTTAGGTTGTGATGTTTCCATAACAAGTTCTTCGATTATCACATCTTCATCTGAGTCATCAAGAAGGAACTTGCAAAACAAATAGTGATTCATGGATGCAACCTTCAAGACAATTGGAAATCAATTATTACTATAGATGCAAGATTAAAATCAAGTGACATAAGCCACAACAATTGGATGAAAGAAACTCATTGTGGCTGTAACAGCAAGATATATAATAGCAAGATATATAATAGGCACTCATAGTGGCTGTAACACTTATAGTGGATCAAATAATAATTTCATTGGATCAAAGAATTATATCAATGTCTATCACAAGACCAAATGGAACTTCAAAGTCTTTGTTAGATTGCACTTCAAGTCACAACACAAATACATACATCTAGTTTAAGATAATTCATCAAGTGACATAAGCCACTACAAAATACATAAGCCACTACAAAATACATAAAAACCTAAGCTACATCCAAAATACAATTAAACCCATTAATTATGTGAACTTCGTCTTGCCATGATTTCCTCTTGGAGTTGTTCATAAAATGCTTTTTGTGTTCCGGTTAAGCCATTTGTATCTATCATCATGATTCTCTCTTCCTCTAACCTTTCTTCCCGCTCAAATTTTTTCTTCTCAATCATGATTCTTTCTTTCTCAATCTTAAGTTTTTCTTCCCTATTTTCCTTCTCAATCGCAACTTTTTCCTTCTCAAAAGACATTTTTTCCTCTTCCAACCGAGTTACATCCTCAATCAATTTCAATTTCTTGTTCAAATATTCTCCTACATCTTTTCCGGTGGCTTTGTTCTTTCGGATGACCTTTTCGGCCTTCCTACCAATAGGTCTCTCAAAATTGGAAGTGTCACCAAGTCCGGACCCACAATCCCCTTCACTAATAGATATTGACTCCGAAGTTGGAGGCATGGATGATCTCGATCTAGCATTGTTAGGATTGGCAAACTTTGGTTGGTCCTTTAACATGAGCCAACAATGGTCAAGAAGAAAGAGTTTCTTGTACTTCTCTAAATACAAAGCCTTCGCATTGGTAATCTAAAAAAAATTAAAACAAATATAAAATGATTAATATCTTCAAACTATTGGTGAATGGACATGTTAACACTATTGCAATATAATTTATACCTTATCTTCTTCGGTTATACCACTTTGATGAAGTGCGTTAACTTGAGCCATACACCCAGCAAACTTATTTGTCTTTTCACTAATCGCTCCCCAACGACTTAGCAAGGAGATAACAGTACGTGTGGTACCGGATGTATTGTACAGCATGAAATATTCCCAAACTTTTTGACGAAAGGTATTTTGTGTTTGTTCATTACTGTTTATGGCATCAACACTAGTATTGAGCCATCCTGCCACTAAGAGTTTATCTTCCTCTACACTAAAGTTAGAGCCCCGTTTTCCTTTTGTAGAAGAGGCATTTTCAACTTGTGGTGGAGGTGGAGGTGGAGAATCAGAAACTGACACAGGAGTATTTTGAGACGTTCCCAAAAATTGTGAGTCAATTTCTATATCCCCGTTCATGATACCCGTGATAAATGTTAGGTCTCTACGTAACTCTGTGTCCCTACGTGACTCCATAAAATTAGAAAAAATATATCAACACAACAAATTCCCAAACTTCCCTGCACACAGAAAATTTCCAAACTAACATCTATATCAACACAACAAATTACAGAAACATTTATAGACATTTACAAAGACATTTATAGACATTTATATTACAAATTACATAGACAAATTACACAACAAACTTACATTTACAGAAACATTTATATAAACACAACAAATGTAAACTTCCCCTGCACATAGAAAATTCCCAAACGTAACTATGTGGTTTTGTGCAACACAACAAATTACAGAGACAACACAACATGTAAACTTCCCTGCACAAATTACAGAGACCACATAAACCAAACAACAAATTCCTGCAAACAAAAAATTCCCAATACATTACTCCATTCAGATTATACCCAGCAAAAACAGCAAAAGAATAACACCATTCGCCCAAAACATCATTTCACCACAAAATCATTTCACCACAAAATAAATGTCTCCGTAAACCATTTCACCACAAAATAACACCACAAAATAACACTAAACCCAGAAAAATTAAGCCAAAACAACAAAAAAAATTCACTACAAAAGAAGACAGAGCACTGACCTGAAGTGGATCGGCTGGGATGGCGTGGGACGGCGACGGCGTGGGCTGGGACGGCGATGGCGTGGGCTGGGAGATGAGAGCTTGATGAGAGCTTGACAGATGGCATGGGACGGCGACGGCGATGGCATGGGACGGCGACGGCGTGGGCTGGGACGGCTGGGAATGCGACGGCGTGGGCTGGGATGGCGTGGGCTGGGACGGCGACAGTGTGTGATGAGAGCTTGAGAGAGATGAGAGCTTGAGAGAGAAGAGAGATGTGAGAGCTTGAGAGTTGAGAGTGATAAGCTTCAGAGAGATGAGAGAGATGAGAGCACAGTATAAATAAAAGAAATGAAAAAAAAAAACTGAGTTGCGTTATTTTAATCGGAATTAGAATAAATTTTTTTTTTTTTTTTTTAGATGTGTGCTACAGTGCACATCTATAGATAGATATGCACTGTAGCAAATCATCTAAAATTTATAGGTTTGCCTCCACTGCTGCAAGGCTTTTTTGGTATATTGGTGGAGCTAAAATAGCATTATAGCTTTTTAGCTCCACTGCTGCAAATGCTCTAACAGGTATTAAATGAGGTTTTTGAGTGGCATGTAATCAGCCAAGTAATAAGAGAAATTTGATAAATAACATATCATATCTTCTAGCAACAATACATCCTTGTTAAACTTGTCCTTAAGGTTTTAAAACACAATAAAAGCTAGCGAGAAAAGCAAAAAAAAAAGAAAAAGGATAATGATAGTCACCTGGAGGAGTATAACCAACTGTTCCTCTTACTCCAATGGAGCTTGAATGGTTAATAGAAGAATCTTCGGTAGCATCAAAAAGCAATTTTGCCAAGCCAAAATCGCTTACATGTCCAATCATTTCATCATCAAGAAGAATGTTGCTAGGCTTGAGATCGCAGTGAACAATTGTTGTGTGGCAATTATGATGAAGATAATCCAATGCATTAGCAACATCAATGGCAATATTCAATCTCTGATGAAAACTCAAACTCCTTGGTTCCTCAAGAGTCTCATTTGATCTTGATGTTGGATGCAACCATTCATCTAGGTTGCCATTTCTCATGAACTTGTATACCAAAATCATGACCTTGATAATCAATACCGGAACATGATGTAAGCACCTTTACAAGATTTCGATGTCTAGTGTTTCGTAGAGCCTCACACTCAACTATGAAGCTTTTGGAAGCTCCATGATAGTAAGGGTTGAGCACCTTGATAGCAACCGTATTCACTTGTCCACCATGATCAAGAATTCCTTTATACACGGACCCAAAGCTACCCACACCAATTAAATTGGTTGAAGAAAATCCATTGGTTGCATTTAAGAGACTTTGGTAAGATAGCTTTAAAAGAAATTTTTTTTATAAGTCTCTTAAGGTATTTTCTTTTCTTTTCTTTTCTTTCTTAAAGAGTAAAGAAATAGAAGTGACAAAACTAAAGTTACTCCAAGAAGCCCAGAAAATATAGAGATTATTAACTTCAAGGCAATGGTCAACTTAGGTTTTTTGCATTTGCAATTAGGAAGCTGAAACTTAGGTATGCCCCCACAAAGCTTACTGTTTCCCTTAATTGAAGTTGCACTTATATTCTTGAAAACTCCATCTGTTGGTACTTCACCCTCAAAATGGTTGTAAGATAGATTCAAAAATTTCAAGTAGACAAAGGCTTCCAAAAATTTTGGAATTTTTCCAGACAAATTATTTTCAGAAAGATCTAGATATTGAAGACCTCTTAGTGATTCCAAAGATGGAGGAATGTTCCCTTGGAAGAGATTTCTTCCCATGAATAGATATTCCAACTTTATGCAGCTTCCAAGACTTGTTGGAATTTTCCCAAACAACATGTTTTCAGAGATATCCAATTCTTCTAGATTTATAAAATATCCCACTTCCATCGGAAGGACTCCAGTAAATTGGTTGGTAGACAAATTTAGAAAAACGGGTGATAATGAGAGACCAATGACTTGTGGGGCTATTGAACCACTGAGATCGTTATTAGCAAGATCCAAAGAAAACAAATTTCAGCACTTGCTTAGACTTAGAGGGATATTGCCTTGAAGATTATTCTTGTACAAATACAAGTGTGTCAAGATAGTTAAATTCCCAAGAGATATAGGAATGTTCCCAGAAAAATTATTTTGAGACAAGCTCAAATATTGTAATTTTTTAAGCTTTCCAATTTCAGAGGGGATATTTCCAGATAATTTGTTTTTCCATATATCAAGTCTCTCCAAGTTGATCAAATTTCCTATTTTAGTAGGAATCTTTCCAGATATTTTATTATTATCTAGAAATAATCTGGTAAGAGTAGTTGATAAATTGCCAATGCACTTGGGCAACTCCCCCCCAAAGTTATTGGCATTTATAGCCAATATAAACAAATAGGTGGAATTTGTCAAAGAACAAAGAAAATTCAGGTCATTTGTCCCTCCATTTCCAAAATTGTTAAAGGTAATGAAAAAAAATGGCATTCTATTTAGTTTCTCAAAAGAAGGAATTTTTCCACTTAGTTTATTTGCATTCAAATCAAGAAAACCTAGATTTGAGGCATTCGATATTGTCACAGGGATAGATCCAATGAATTGGTTTTGGTAAATGGAAAAGAAATAGATATTTGGTAGAGTGATACCTATGTCTGACGGAAGATGCCTTTGGATTTGGTTGCCGCCTATATGAAATTCTATTATTGAAGACAAATTGAAGATGAAGGGAGGAATTGTACCAGACAACCTATTTGTTTGCACATTAAAATAAAAAAAGCTTGGTTAATTTGCTAAGAGTCCGGGATAGTTCCACCCAAGTTATTAGAAGTCAAAGAAAACACTTCTAGAAATGATAGATTTCCAAAAGAAGGTGGGATACTTCCTGTTAGATTATTGTAGTAAATAGCAAAAAACCAGAGCTTTGACAAGATGCCAAGCATTGCAGGGATTTCTCCAGTCAAAAAGTTGTAACCGACATTCAGGCCTTTGAGGTTGATGCAACCAGATAAATTGCTTGGAATTTTGCCGCTAAGTGTGTTGTTATGCAATCCTAAGTATTGCAATTGCGTAGTTGGCCAATTTCTGGAGGGATTTCGAAAAGAAAGCTATTGTTTTGCAATGTGAGATTCCTTAAAAAGCTTAAATTACCAACATACGGTGATATGGAGCCTACCAGTTTCAAAGATGGCAAGTTTATCGTGGTGACCCTTTGATGTTGACGACCACAAGTAACCCCTCGCCAATGGCAGAAGTGGATGCTATTATTCCAAGATGCCATAACCCCGTAAGGATCATGAGTGATCTGGTCTTTGAACTGAAGCAACGCCAACCGGTCCATCTGATTATTACCGCCAACCACAGACGTGACTGAGAAGCCACAGCACAAGAGAAGGATAAAGGCAAGCATGCAAGAAGAAGAAGATGGTGGAGCTGAACTCCAGTGGGAAAGCCCCATATCCAATATGGTATGTAGAAACAAAACAGAGAGGGTTTGATTTCGTTACTTAGTGCTCATAAGGAAAAGCACATTTATATAAGAATTGTTGAAGATTGAAGCAGAACCAACTTTCTGCATGTAGTTCGGACCCAACCCAAAAGACAAGAAGGTGAGGACTTTGGGAAATTGTAATCAACGAACATAACCGTCATTGGACCCGTTAATGAAAAATCTTCTTGATTGAATATGAAAAAATATTTAAATAATGTTAGTTGAAAATACTTGGTTGAAACATGGCCACTGTGCTGCCTTAAGTAGATGAAGATTGCGCCACATTTTCTTCCATTTGACACTCATCTTCATGGACTCATACTGACTCCACCAATTTCAAATGCACCGGCACCATTTTATTATTGATGGAAGCCATTGCAAGTAAAGTTTATCAAATCAGAACAGGTTAAGTTTTCTGTGGCCAAAGACTAGAAGTTAGAATTGGTTGGCTTGCAGTTGTCAATGACGAGTGCGGAATTTTGACATTGGAAATTATTATTATTATTTTTTATTGTTTTGTGACTATTATTTTGTCCATCCCTAAAAGATATTTTTACTGCATTTTAGTTGCATGGACTTGCAATCTTTGCCATATTTTGCGAGCCTCCACTCAATTTATGTTAGTTTGGAATCTTTGAAAAAATTACACTTTGTACTGTAAACATTTTGAATGCATATTTAACGTTTTGCACCATAAATTATGATTTTTGTTATACTTTGCACCTCGACATCAAGTTTGTCATTAACTTGGATAAAGAAATATGACATCAAGTGAAAAGACCTAATTGCCCTTATTCTTAATACTTTAATAATAAAGGATAAATTACACTTTATTACCCTAAATTATACTCATGATTATACTTTGCACTATAAAATTTAAATTTCTATCCAAGTTAATAACAAATTTAAAAGTCGAGGTACAAAGTGTAACATGGATCATAGTTTAGAGTGCAAAACATGTATATAGGTTGAGAGTTTCAGAACCTATGATGTCCGCTCCTAATGATAGCTCTTTATCATCAGATCAAGACACCAATTGGTTTTTGGTGTAAGCAGGGATTGAATCTCAAATCTCTTGTTCAACCATTAGAGACTTTACTAATTGAACTAACTAGAATCCACTGCATTCAAAAAATTTGAAGTGCAAAGTGTAATATAAAGTATAATTTAGGATGATAAAATATAATTTTCTCAAAAATTTTCATGATTATGGCTTTAATTAGTAATTACCTGTAATATGATGAAGACATACATGCATGCATCGTAGTGAGCAAATGGGAGAGCAAAATGGGTAAATTTTCAAATTTACAAAGTTGTTCTGTTGTCAATGCAGTAATTAGTCCCCCCGTTGATTCAAAATCCATCCAACTTGTCCAATTGTCATCCTCAAAGAAAGATAGAAAATATTTTTTTTATTAAGAAAATATGATTATTATTTCCTTTCAAAAGTGGAAAAAAAATGATAAAAGAAGCTAATTATTAATATAGTAATTTATTATTTTTATGAAAATTTTGTGTATAAATAATATAATTTAAGGTAATTACAAAATTATATACATATATAGAAATGTTATAATTTGATAATTTTATGAGTCACTATAAACCAAAATATATATCATAATTCACATGTTTGTACTTGAGTTTACCTGGTTACGAAAATTATTTCATTTGAATCATAAGTGTAATTTTAATTTTTTAAATAAAGTCACAGAATGACATATTCCTGTATAAACCAACCTTTAACAAATAAACACAATATAATGAGTATATTATTTCTTTTACGGATTTTTATTATACCAAAATATCGCTTAATATTTACATGGATAGTTAGTTATAAATTAGAATACCATGTGTTTCTGCTTAGAATTACTGGTTGTTCAATTATGATATAACATATAAGTCCTACTCTTTTGATTTTTGATCAAAGAAATCTCAACCTCAACTCAGCCCATAAAGGTTATGGAGAGCGATTGCCTATATGGCACACCCAATGAGCACAATCCTTTTAATCGGAAGTGGATCTTATATTGGGCCCACTTTAATTATCCGCAATTATGGCTGTGGACTCGGATCACAAATGTAAAATGTGAAACATCACGAGTAGGGGTGTTTGCGGTGTGGTGCGGTGCGGTTTTGGACCATTTTTAGCATCACACTTTGTAGTGCGGTTTAGCTAAAACCATAACTGCACCGCACCTTATTTTTGCGGTCACGTGTGCGGTGCGGTGTGGTGCGGTGCGGTTTAAAGTTTAGTCAAAACCATAACCGCACCGCACCTCATTTTTACGGTCACATATGCGGTGCAGTATATAAAATGCGGTTTAAATGATTTGAAGTTGGTATATTTTTCAAATTTTGGGCTTTTTCTAGCCAGCCCAAAACTAATTTTTCCCTTTGTTTTGGTCTAAGTTTTAAACTATTGAACTAGTTTTTCTTTATTTTGGGCTGGTTTTTCTAATCAACACTTGTTAGGGTTATCAAAATATATATATTTTTTGAAAACTAAGGTTATTAAACTATTAATAATATATTTAATATTAAAAATAATTAAATATATTAATATATAGAGAAGGTGCGGTGCGGTGCAGTTTGTGCGGTTTTCTTATTATAAAACCGCAAACCACACTGCACTATGCGGTGTGGTGCGGTGCGGTTATGCTATTTTGCGGGCAGTTTTGGTGCGATTTTTGCGGTTTGTGCGGTTTATGCAGTTTGATGAACACCCCTAATCACGAGAATGAACCTAAATAGTAGCAAATTACTTTTATCCAATTCAATTAGTTTTATTTTTAAAAAAAAAGTTTGATCAGTTTCAAAGGTCACAAATTGAGCTTTTTTTTTTTGGGAAAAAATAAATTGAGCTATATCAGCTAGCAAAGCACACTATTCAAAGGCCTTGCAACATCACAATGGTACAGTGAGTCAAAATGATAAAAAGGAAAGGTTAACAGATTACCTTAGAACATTTGTTAATTAACCATTTTAAAAAAAAAATTTATGGGAAACAAAAATAATAATTGACTTTTTTTTTTACAGTTTTTTATATTTCCCATTAAAACGGTATCCAAACTTTCCTAAAATAATTTTTAACAAAGGAACATGTTAACAGATGCCCTAAGGACAATTGTTAATAAACCATTTTAAAAAGTTTTTATATTACTTTTAAACAAATTGAAAAAGTTATCAAAACATTAATTAATTTTTTTTCATAAAAATTTTTCTAAAATAAATTTTTTTTTTTTGGGTAATTAGACGATTCATTAAAAAAAATTTCTAAAATAGTTCACTAGGGCCATTTGTTAACATTTTCTTTTAACAAATACTTTAAGAGCAACAACACCCAAATGATAATGGAAGAGTGAAAAACAACATGATTCTCCTCTTTGTAGTTCGATGCATGTTCTTTTGCTTTTGCGTCAACTCTAAGACTTGGTAACTTATTAGTAGCCCAATGTGTGCATAGCATTGGCTACAAAATTCTTAATACAGGAAAAAAAAAAACAAAAAAACAAAAAAACAAAAAAACAAAAAAAAAACAAAACAAAAAAGATACATGATAGCTAAGGGGAAGCTTACCTTATCGTGATGAAGACCTTTATAATAAGTCATCATTCTTGTGCACCTGTGGTGATGAAAGATAATATCAATTTATTAGAATAATAAGCTTTGGGTTTTATATAATGACATTACGTTGAATGAGACATTTCTTAGAATATTATAAAAAACATAATTATTAAATTAAGGACAAAGTTTTTCTTCAAACCTTGTAAAACAAGTCTCCTCCAAACCATTATGTGGGAATTCATATGTGTATTAAATCACTTGAGTCACTAAATTATTTAAACTAGTTACATAATTATTAATCTGATCATAGAAAAAGTACACGTTGATGATCATATGAACAATCACATAGTGAATTGGAGGAAATTTTCTGCAAATCAATTCGGAGGAAATTGTGTTAATGACTTAATACGTAAATTAAGCTTTCATTCATGTTTTACTAGTAAGAAAATTCATGATGCAAGAATGCCCATTTGTAGGATTAACAAATCCCAACTCATTTAGCATTTGTGGAAATAGTTACCAAATAATTAGATTTTATTTAAAATTATTTTTTATGTGAGATAGAATTCTATTGTAGTCTAATCTAATTGTATGCGAATGAAACTTTCTTCTGGAGACTTGAACTCCAACTCATGTCTCACACCCCACATTACGTTGAATGAGACATTTCTTAGAATATCATAAAAAACATAATTATTAAATTAAGGACAAAGTTTTTCTTCAAACCTTGTAAAACAAGTCTCCTCCAAACCATTATGTGGGAATTCATATGTGTATTAAATCACTTGAGTCGCTAAATTATTTAAACTAGTTACATAATTATTAATCTGATCATAGAAAAAGTACACGTTGATGATCATATGAACTATCACATAGTGAATTGGAGGAAATTTTCTGCAAGTCAATTTGGAGGAAATTGTGTTAATGACTTAATACGTAAATTAAGCTTTCATTCATGTTTTACTAGTAAGAAAATTCATGATGCAAGAATGCCCATTTGTAGGATTAACAAATCCCAACTCATTTAGCATTTGTGGAAATAGTTACCAAATAATTAGATTTTATTTAAAATTATTTTTTATGTGAGATAGAATTCTATTGTAGTCTAATCTAATTGTATGCGAATGAAACTTTCTTCTGGAGACTTGAACTCCAACTCGTGTCTCACACCCCACAAGAACTTATACTTATGGAGTAACCATCACTTTTGTAACCTTCAAATGTTTGTCAATAATTAAGTATAATTAGCAATAATTTAAATTTATGTCATCAATAGAGACATTTATCAAAAGTAATAAGATGTGAGCCAATATCTTGTGATCTCAACAACTTCAATGGCAGAAATCAACAAGTTAAAAATAGACTACATTTCACTTTGGAAAAAACTTGTTGATTTTGAATAAGCTATTTAATGATAAAAAATCAAGTGTTTGGGTTTTATAGAAGAGTAATGGACTTATTCGGATACCAAATATAACATAATGAGCTTATCAAATTTCAAGTGGCACCAATCTTTTCAGCATTGCTAGAATAAAAAGTAATCCTTGCATGGTTTTTTAATGGGAGATTTTCTGAGGCTTAGTCCATTTGGCCCAAGCCAGAGCGAAAATTTTTTGGCTCGTTTTGTAGCCCATTGTGAATCCTGTGCTAGGATGTAAAAACCGTTTTTGGTGATTAGGGTTTTATTGTGTTGTTGTCGTCTTGAGAGAGTGTGAAAAACTGTAGCCGCACTTTGTATTTTTCCAGATAATAGTAAAATCCCTGCAACTCCGTGGACATAGGCAAATTGCTGAATCACGTAAATATTGTCTTGTGTATGTGATTGTTTTCTTTGACGTGTGTTTTCTCTATTTTTTGTTTCTCACAGGTTGGGAATTTTGGGTTAATTCCTTACAACTTCCTCTCAAATATTCTTGCTCCAATGACAAGTCCTGGAGTTTCAATTTATAGGCAATGAAAGAATAGAAGACTAGATTCCAATCGCTTCAATTAGCAAGTTCCTCACCAATTTGCCCCATGTAGAAGGTTTCTTTTATCTTTGCATAATCTTTTCCTCTAATCAAGTGCAGTATTTGGCTGCCCATAACAGAATATATTCCCCCCAGTTGAGGAGACCCAAATCAATGTATTATTTTCATGTAGCTCAACCGTGAAGAAAGAATTTCCACTATAAGAAAACTATGCACCTGCTGATCGAATATGGTACTTGTCACATGGCTTCTTGACCAGGCTACTTGTAGTGAATCCTGACTGAGCTGACCTTAAGTTCCTTCGAAGGACACATAGCAAAAAGAGATAAGATATGCCAGACAGGCTTGGCCAAATTTGGCATATCATTGCTATCAAGAATTAAAAATAAAAATGACATATCATTCAGCTTATAATTAAGGAAAGAAAAAGCATATTAATTCACGAAAAGGTGAGGGTTTTATTAATGGCATAAATCTTGTTAATTTATTTCCACATTTTCAGAATATCTCAATATTCCTCGAGGAATGTTTAAATCTCAGTAGTCAGCATATCCTTTTCTCTAAAAATGTAGTTTTCTTTTCTTTCTTTTTTGATAACCGGTCAGAAAAAAATGTAATTTTCCAATGACCAGTAATTTGTAACACCGAATTTATTGTAGAAATCTAACATGCATCAATGTAATTCTGGATCACAATCCACATCTTAAACCATTCGATTGGCTGTTGAAAGTGGAAAATAAAAAGATAAAGAAAATTATGTAGTTAAAGATGAAAATTGAAATGTGTAAAAGAACTTAATTTATAGTAATACCTTAACATGTACCATTCATGTATATCGAAGTATGCAATAAAGTCGAGCTTGCTCGTCTTCGAGCGTTGGTCATGATGTATGTCTTATCTCTGCACACATCTCTGTTGGCCTGTTGCTCATGTATTTGTTGGGTGCACGTGACACCCTCAGATTCCATCACACATGTTGGAAAATTTAGACCCCGGTTGATAGAATTAACAAGTTTTAAACCCAAGTTGTTAATTAGATTAATTATGAATAAACCTTGTTAAAACAAACAAACATCAATATCATGTCAATAATGAATGCAGCAGAAAAGTAAATAAGACAAGATATGATGACCTAGGAAAACCAATAAAACAAACTAGTTTCATAGTAAAAAACCTGGGGAGAAACCTTCCTGAAAAGCAATCCACTATAATGAAAAGAAGTTTCAGATCTAGTACAAAACCTTTGTCCCTAGACTCTATAATCCCCGTAGATAAACTCATAGCAGAAACCTTTTACCGCTTCAGAAGCTTTGAACTCTTCAATATATGAACGCCACCCTTTGATGCACGAATCCCAGTAAGTGACTAACCAATTGTGCAGATCCCAGTACGCGAATTCAATCACCAACTAGAAGAAGATTGTTGGCTGCAAAGTTCTTCACTTCATCAACAATGAAGATCAAGAAGCACTTGGTTACAAAACTCTAAGGTGCAAAGACGCAGTAGCTTCTTTTAGAGAGAATAAAGCATCGGTCACCTTTTGTATATGTTCTCCTTGTATTCTCTTATGTGACGGCCTCTAAAATAAGCCTTATATAGGTCTAAGGTTATGAGAAAAGAAACCCTACACATACATGTCATTATGGGCAAAAAATCAAATCTAGAAATCTGAATTTCGTAAGGCTCAGTAATTCTCGATCGATCGAGGAGGTGTCGAGAAGGTGTCGAGAAACATCTCGATCGATCCACCAGGTGTCGAGGAGCTATCGAGGAGACAGAAGATTTCTCTATCGATCGATCAGTTATCGAGAATGTGTCGAGATTGTGATAAGAAACACCTTAAGAGCTCGACAGATAGCCAGGTGTCGAGGAGGTGTCGAGCAACTATCAAGCAGCTATCAAGTTTTAAAATTCAGCACTTTCTCACTTGATTCTTGGACAGACTTGCATGTCTTTAACACTTGAACTTGAAACAAAGTTTCTTGAAGCATCAAACACATCCTAGATCTACCTAAATACAAGTAAAGTACTTTTTGTCAAAGGATAAGCCAATTACATAAAATATGTCCTTAACAATTTCCCCCTTTGGCAATCTGTGACAAAACCACAACAAACAAATGAACACATGAAAGAAGTCATAAATCACTCAACTCATATTCACTTGTTGAATACAATAAAATCTATCCTAACACAAACTCTTGAAAAACTTTGCAAGAAGAGAGTTTATGGCAAGAAGACTTTGACAACCTGTATTTCTGAAACATTTTAAACAAAACTCATCACGGCATCTTAGTGTGAAACAGAAATAATAGATTGCATACAAGAAATAAGAAACATGTGTATAAAGATAGAAAAGAAACAACACATGTAGAGATAGGTGAAGAAGAACATACATCATCATATATATATCAAAGATATGCACAATGTATGTAAACATGGTCATAAGACCGGTGTACAAAAAGAAGGAAGTAAGCACTCCCCCTAACAAGATGAAACATATCTCCCCCTTACAAAGGAATGTATTTCTCCCCCTAACATGTAGAATCTAAAAAGAAACCACAAAGTCTCCACAATTTCTCCCCCTTTTTATCATGATTGACAAAGGGTACAAGAAGTTAGAAAACTTCACCCGAGAACCATAAAGATGATCAAGGAGACACAAGAAATCCATATAAATGCATGAATGTAACGAAACAAGATGCTATGGATGACAAGATAATAGAAGGATGCAAAACATGTGAAAAACAAATCTCTCAACAAGAAAAATGTGAAGCACATAGATCCTAAAACACACACACACACACACTAAACAAGTCTAACCAATTTTATATTTTCAAAAACAAGTCAAGACAGTTTAGTGAGCATACATTAACATATGTAAACCTTTGTGATGGCCAAATCACATTGTACCTGCACATGTATCAAGAGTAGTAAAGAATATTGCGTGTTGTGTGTGAAAAACATTGCAAGATTGCATAAGTGTATACATGTTATGATGATTTGAGATATGAGAAAATCACTTTAACTCACAAACAATCATAACTGCTTGATGGAGACTATCACCTTCGAGGTACATCCTATAACTCCCACATCTCCTAGAATACACGCTTGCAATCATATTTAAAGCATTTTTGATCCTTTTGCTTTTCATTTTTCTTTACATATTTTATTTAAGTAAATCATGCATAGGCATATAAGAGAGAGAAAAGAAAATACCCAATGATGGTAAGCATTTGACATTCCAATTTTTTTATGCCGAAGCACACAAATGTCATTGACACTACACTTTTGCTATGCCGAAGCATACAGGTGTCATATTATGATTGGCGGGCAACAGTGGTGAGATGGTTATTTATTTCTTTCTCTTAAGATTTTCTAATCATTCCCGTCAAAAAGAGTGATACGAGTGTTAAGTATAAGAGATAACTTAATCTTACTCATCACAAACAAGAGCCACAAAGCTCACTTGCTTAGTTGTGCATAGAGATGCTCATCTAAGTTACAAGAGATACAAGGTTTAGAAAACTTTGTTTCATTGGCCATCCAAGGTACACAAGTACCAATGTACACAAAACACACTATTTTTGTATTTTTCTAATTTTTCCTTTTTTTATTTATTTTGAAAAAAAAAAAAAAAAAAAAAAAAAAACTAAACAACCAGACAAAAACAGACAAACAACATGATAGCATGAAAGAAAGATGCATATGCATGAAGGCATGATAGAAAGATGCAGATGCATGAAAGCATAATTCCAAAACAGATAAGAAATCAAGCAAAGAGAGTCCTACTTTAGATAGAAAGAATTAAAGCAGAGGACAAACACAAAAGACAATTAAGTCTTAGGCTCCTTTCTCACCCACACAGCACGAGTCTTTGGCCATAAAGATGAAAAGACACGTGTCCTAGTATGTCTACTAAAGGACATAGAAGAATTAAAATTCTCCTGAAATTGAGTTAAAAAGCTCAAGACTTTTAATAACTCTCCAAACAAAAGTGTAGGTCCTTGAGAGGAAACCTGTGACCGTTTGGACAATTGCTTATGAGGATACAACTTAAAACAATTAGGACGAATGTGTCCAGAAGCACCACAATGGTGACAAACATGAGGTCTAACAAAGGATTTAGAATTAGCCAAAATAGTTTTGGATTTCATACCTTTATCACCTTTCTCAGATTAGGGCACACAGACAGTCCTTGATCCAGAAGCCGTGGAAGAGGAGGGACCGGAGGAGACAGCATATCCTAAGCCAGTCTTATCAGAACTAGGCTTTTGAGCATTCAATACCTCATCAAGCTTTGCAATAGACATCCTCTCTATTTAAGTTCTAGCTTGACTAAGCTCAACCTCAAAATTCTTGACCTTCTCTTTTAATGAGGTGTTCTCTCCCCAACAAGAGTCTCAACTAATCTTGTAGTCTCATCTAGTTTGACTAACAGATCAGCATTTTCAGTTTTTACCTCATTAAGCTCTTTTCTACAAAGATGAGAAGTCTTTTCATATTTTATGAATTCAATGCATAGCTTATCATAGGCTTCCTGAAGGGTCATCTTCTTAGGTACTTCATCATCAGAAGAATCCTCACTGTCACTAGCACTCTCCACAATCACCTTATCGGTTGAGGCAGCAAAGGCCATAATGTGACGACATTCATCCACATACTCATCGGAAGAGTCATCCTCAGTATCACTCCAGGTGGCAACCAACCCTTTATCTTTTGACTCCTTGATCTTTTCCTTCATGAGGTAGTTTGGGCACTCTATCCTCATATGACCAAAATCTTTGCACTCATGGCATTGGATGAGGGGTTTCTCATTCTTGCCCTTCCTTAAGGATTTAGATTTCCTAGGAGGTTTGCCCTTATCTTTTTTCCTGAATTGAAGAAGTTTGATAATCTCATCAGTTATGAAGGTTAGATCCTCATCCTTATCATCATCTTCATCTTTATCTTCGCTTTCATCTTCATCTTCAGAGCCCTCAATCTCTTCCTCTATACCCTTAAGAGCCAAGTTTCTACTCTTTCCACATTTTCCCATTAAACCTAATCTTATCTCATAGGTTTGAAGGTTCCATACAAGCTCAGTCAAAGGAATTTGATCAATGTCCTTTACTTCTTCAATGGCAGTGATCTTAGCATGGAATCTTTTAGGTAAGGACCTAAGGATTTTCCTAACAATTTTGGATTCTGCAATAGATTCTCCAAGATTGAAGGCAGAATTCACAATATCCATGAGTTTAGCATAAAACTCATCAAAGGTCTCATCCTCCTCCATCCTTATTTCTTCAAAACTACTAGTGAATCTTTGAAGCTTCACAGTCTTTACTGCCTGGGTACCTTCATAGGTGGTTTCAAGAATGGTCCATGCTTCCTTAGCAACTTCCGTGGATGATATTTTCTTGAATTCCTCATTGGTCACCCCACAAAACAAAGCATTCAAGGCCCTACTGTTGAAATTTGCCGCTATGATTGTTGCATCATCCCAATCCACCGGCGCTTCCTTTGGCTTAATCCAGCCAACTTCAACAGCTTGCCATACCTGTTCACCTAGAGCCTACAAAAAAACTTTCATACGAACTTTCCAGTACGCATAATTAGTTCCATCAAATAAAGGAAGAATCAAAAGAGATTGTCCACGATCCATGACAATAGGGGTCAAGGATCACACTCAGGAAATTAATCCAATCAGAGTGTACCCGCTCTGATACCACTTGTTACGAAATTTAGACCCCGGTTGATAGAATTAACAAGTTTTAAACCCAAGTTGTTAATTAGATTAATTATGAATAAACCTTGTTAAAATAAACAAATATCAATATCATGTCAATAATGAATGCAGCGGAAAAGTAAATAAGACAAGATATGATGACTCAGGAAAACCAATGAAACAAACTAGTTTCATAGTAAAAAACCTGGGGGAAAACCTTCCCGAAAAGTGATCCACTATAATGCAAAGAAGTTTCAAATCTAGTACAAAACCTTTGTCCTTAGACTCTACAATCCCCGTAAATAAATTCACAGCAAAAACCTTCTACCGTTTCAGAACTTATGAACTCTTCAATATATGAACGCCACCCTTTGATGCACGAATCCTAGTACGTGACTAACCAATTGCGCGGATCCCAGTACGCGACTTTAATCACCAACTAGAAGAAGATTGTTGGCTGCAAAGTTCTTCACTTCATCAACAATGAAGATCAAGAAGCACTTGGTTACAAAACCCTAAGGCGCAAAGACGCAGTAGCTTCTTTTAGAAAGAATAAGGCATCGGTCACCTTTTGCATATGTTCTCCTTGTATTCTCTTATGTGACGACCTCTAAAATAAGCCTTATATAGGTCTATGGTTGTGAGAAAAGAAACCCTACACATATATGTCATCATAGGCAAAAAATCAGATCTGGAAATCTGAATTTCGTAAGGCTCAGTAATTCTCGATCGATCGAAGAGGTGTCGAGAAGGTGTCGAGGAACATCTCGATCGATCCACCAAGTGTCGAGGAGCTATCGAGGAGACAGAAGATTTCTCGATCGATCGACCAGCTATCGAGAAGGTGTTGAGATTGCGATAAGAAACACCTTAAGAGCTCGACAGATAGCCAGGTGTCGAGGAGGTGTCGAGCAGCTATCAAGCTTTAAAATTCAGCACTTTCTCACTTGATTCTTGGACAGACTTGCATGTCTTTAACACTTGAACTTGAAACAAGGTTTCTTGAAGCATCAAAAACATCCTAGATCTACCCAAATACAAGTAAAGTGTGTTTTGTCAAAGGATAAGCCAATTACATAAAATATGTCATTAACAACACATATTTGTCAAAGCTCATTTATGAGCTTGTTCCAAAAAGTCTTCATAGCTAGCTTTTCCATTTATTAAGAAATGACCAAAACTTGGGAGGTTTGACTTCTCTTAATGAGAAGTGATCCAAAGCGTGTTGGACACGCTGAAGAAAAAGAAAAGAAAAAAGCAAAGGGTCATTCGGCCTAGAATGAAGAGCTGAAGCAAGAGAGCCATTATGAGAAAAACACATGTGAGAGCTTTAGGAGGTGCAGTCCGAAAAGATAGAGAGAAACACAGTGAGAGTGTGAGAGAGTGAAAAAGAAAAATGAGACTTTTTTCTTTGCTCAAGTTACACACAAGGAAGATAAATTGGTGGGGTTCTCATGGAGTTTTTGAGTGCTACAACCATGGAGAGTTGGAGTATTCAGAGGAAGATTTTGCTACTAGCTTTGTGGTGAGATTGTATTTACTCCTTGAGATTTATTTGTTATATATCCAATTTATTGTGGACACAAGTTTAGCATAAACTTGATAGTTGTAATCTCTATTTCATAATGGATATTTTTCGGAGCTGCCCCATGGTTTTTCCCTCTACACTAGAGGTTTTTCACATAAGATTTGGTGTTATTGTGTGGTTGTGTTTATGTGGTGCTTGTTGAAATTTTTGTTTCCATAATATTGCTATTGCTTGGTAGTTATATATTTTAATTCACACATAGACATTGAGGGGATTAGGATTTTTCCCCAACAGTATTGTGTATGAGCTCCTCTCTCTTTCTCTTATGCCTTTTTTGTTCCTCTTTTTTTCTTTTTCTTTTTTCTTTTTTTTTCAAATCTAAGAGCATCCACAGCAATGAAGCTAAAAATTTAGCTATTTAACTCCACCAAAAGTTACTTTATCTATTTTACCTACACACATGCTGCAGTAGTATATCTATTTTAGCTTTCAACACAATAAAATAATATAAATATCGCAATAAAATAATATATCCCCTACAATAAAATTATATATCCCACTACCCAAAAAACATCCACAGCACCAACCACAACCACCTCTACCATCAGCCACACCCACAACCACCACCACCACCACCACCACCAATCCACAGTAGGAAAAAAAAAAAAAAAAAAAAAAAACCATCAATCGAAATCTCTAATCTTTTTCCTCAACCCAGACCAAACAAAATAAAAAATCACCAATCACAGAGCTAGGCTTCAGTGAGGAGAACAGTGTCGGCATGGGTCTGATCGACGGAAGAGAAGTGGGTCTGAGGCGGATGGGTCTGATCGGCGGAAAACCAAAGCAATGGGCTGAGGAAGGCAGCGACGGCTTTGACGATGAAACCCAGGGAAACCCAGAGCTTGGATCGACGATGAAACCCACGAAATCCAGAGAAACACAGGATTGTCGGCGTTGGGTGAGTGTTGAGATGGAGGACTGGGTAGAGGCGTGGATTGGCGACTTGGGGCTTGGGTCGGCTTGGGCCGGTGACGTTGAGGCCGGCGGAGGCGTGGGTTGGAGACTTTGAGACAAAGAGGTGAGAGTGACTAAGAGAGAGAGAGGCACGAAGTGACTGAGAGAGAGAGAACCACTTTTTATTATTTTAATCTGGCCAGGAGTAAAATATTATTTTTTTTGTTTAGCTCTCAGCTACAGTGCACATCTATCTATAGATGTGCACTGTAGCAATGGAGCTAAAACAAATAAATTAGCTCCACTGCTAGAGCATGGTTTTTAGGTGTTTGAGGAGCTAAAAATACCAATATGGCTTTTTAGCACCACTGCTGTGAATGCTCTAATATGCTATTTTATTTTCAGGAAATGTTTCTTACCCACACCTTGTTGCACACAGTATATATAAATTATTTTTTGAACTAAAATCTTGACTTGAAGTCACAAATTTTAGTTCAAAAGATTTTTTTGGATGGACAGTTCAAAAGCTTAAATGTGTGTAATTTGTGTGTAATAGGGCAGTGTATATATAATAAACATTGTCATTTATTTTACTTCTTAGTAACTTGACTACTTGCCAAAAAAAAGAATGAAACTACCTTGACTGACCTTCTAGATACTATAAAACGAGGAGTAGTATTTGTTACTCACACTCATACCCTATTAGTATATTACACACATTGTTACACATCTATTTTTTGAATTGAAATCATTAGTTGAAGACACGTTTCAAAATTCAAATCATGATTCTAATTCAAAAAATGTGTATAACAGAATGGTCATAACAATTTTTATCCTAAAACAGATGGTTTTTACAAAGGAAGAACTACCCTTGGACCGAGGGGGCAATGGCCCCCCCTAAATTTAAAAAAAAATATATTATAAATATATATATGTGTGTATTAATTTTAGCAATTTTATTCTATAAAATTACATTTTATTTCCCTTTAACAATATCATTAGTTCTTTTAAGAGTAATGCTATACTCACAAACTTTTATAATATTTTTACAAACTTTTTTTGTAGCAAATTTTTATTAGTTCGTGTGGGGTCAAAGAATTTGGCCACCCCGGCCCACTTTATACTAAGCCCAAGGCCCACACTGAGGAAGAAGAAATATCCAAGGACGAACGAAAAAAGTCCTAATTATCAAGAAGCATCGTCGAGGACAACCCTGTCCTCGGCAAACCGAGATCATAGAGAGGGAGAGCCGCACGCCATCAGGGGCAACTTCGTAGAGCATCCCAAGAAAAAGGACAAGTACAGTGGGTCAGCCATAGGAGCCTGGTAGAGGAGCAATTCATGGAGAAACTGTCACCTCTACATTAAATGCCCACAACTACGTCCTGGCCGCATTAATGAGGAAGTGACCCTTGAACATTGCAGCTTTGGTTGCTGCAACTCACAAAAGGTTGAGGACGGCGGCTGATGGGACAAGCACTCAAGTAGTGACCTGCACGATCGACAAATGGAGGGCCAAGATCAACTAAAAGGGAGTATATAATGTAAGAAGTCCTCCAGAAAAGGGATCGGAAGTTGGGAGCAGAAAACACTGTAGCTACTAGTATCATCCTGGTAACCTTTGTAACCAAGCACTGAAGAAGCAATAAGAACAAATAGCTCCTCAAACTAGTGCCCAGGATAGAATTTCATACGTAAAGCCCATTTCCTTAATATTTAGTGCACCTATAACCATGTTTATTCGTTGTTATCTTCACTAAAGCCTAGTTCTTAAACCCATTCTCTTCAAATTTATTGTATTGGGCTAGTTGGGCCTAAGTCCACTCTTCCAATAGAAGAAGTGCTCAAACCCAGTCCCTACAATTGGCGTCGTTTGTGGGAAGAGCTTGTGTGTTAGTGAGTGCAACGGTTAATCATGGTAGGATCAAGCTCCCATCAGCAAGAGTCCCTGGAGAAGACCATTTTAGCGGTGGTGTATGCTACACGAAAGCTTCCCCATAATTTCCAAGAACACACACAATTGTTGTCATAACTCAGCTTCCGCTCAGGTCTACACTTCGAAGTACTGATTACGCGGGGAGGATTGCTAAATGGAGCACAATTCTAGGGGCTTATGACATAAAGTATATGCCCCGTACCTCTGTCAAGGGGCTAGTTCTCGCGGGTCTAGTAGCCCGGTTCGCTGAATTCCCATTGAAGAAAGAAGCCGAGAATCAAGGCATGGATGTAAAATCGGTTGGCACAATCTCCCAGCAAAAACTTCTGTTCTGGAAGGAATATATTGATATCTTTTAATCTCTTGAAGCGGTTAAACAGAACCTTAGCTATGTCGGGTCCTCGAACCTCCTGCTTTAGGGAAATTAACACGCACTGGAATCTCTTGAAGCGGTTAAACAGAACCTTAGCTATGTCGGGTCCTCGGACCTCCTGCTTTAGGAAAATTAACACGCACTGGAATCTTTTGAAGCGGTTAAACAGAACCTTAGCTATGCCGGGTCCTCGAACCTCCTGCTTTAGGGAAATTAACATGCACTGAAATCTCTTGAAGCGGTTAAACAGAACCTTAGCTATGCCGGGTCCTCGGACCTCTTGCTTTGGGGAAATTAACACGCACTGAAATCTCTTGAAGCGGTTAAACAAAACCTTAGCTATGCCGGGTCCTCGGACCTCCTGCTTTAGGGAAATTAACAAGCACTGAAATCTCTTGAAGCGGTTAAACAGAACCTTAGCTATGCCGGGTCCTCGGACCTCCTACTTTGGGGAAATTAACACGCACTGAAATCTCTTGAAGCGGTTAAACAGAACCTTAGCTATGCCGAGTCCTCGGACCTCCTGCTTTGGGGAAATTAACATGCACTGAAATCTCTTGAAGTGGTTAAACAGAACCTTAACTATGCCGGGTCCTCGGACCTCTTGCTTTGAGGAAATTAACACGCAGTGGCAACTTTCTAAGTGTTTAAACTGAATTCAATCATGCCTCGGTCCTCGGACCAGATGATATGGGAATGATAACACTCCATGACAACTTTTCAAGTACTAGACAGAACTAAGGTCTTGCACGGTCCTCAGACTCAAACCTATAGGGAAACTAGCTACTTCTAGAGGATCTAAGTGTTAGACAGAACCAAGGTCTTGCATGGTCCTCGGACTCAAACCTATGGGGAAACTAACTACTTTAATGAAGGTCTAAGTATTAAATAGAAACTAAGCTATGTTAGGTCCTCAGACCACAAACTTAGTAGAAATTAATACCTTGTAAAATCTATTGAAGTATTAAACAAAAACTAAGTTATGTCAGGTCCTCGAACCACAAACTTAGTGGAAGTTAATACCTTGTGAAATCTATTGAAGTATTAAACAGAAACTAAGTTATGTCAGGTCCTCGAACCACAAACTTAGTGGAAATTATTACCTTGTGAAATATATTGAAGTATTAAACAGAAACTAAGTTATGTCAGGTTCCTCGGACCACAAGCTTATTGGAAATTAATACCTTTCGAACTGCATTATGATCCAATTTATAAGTCAAAGTAAATAAATTACATGAGCATCACTTAAAGCATTTTAAGGTACTCAGGACTTGCCTATTATTTAAACGCCTAAGTAATGCCTTAGACTTGAAAGCTTGTTAAGAATTGATAGGTTATAAGTATACCTTGATAATGTTGTGAGTTGACAGTCATAATTTACTTGAATTTTTAGTTAAGAGGTAGAAAACTGTGCCTTCCCTTATATCAGCAAACTTTGCTCTTTTATGGCATATGGTTATGTATGAACAAATAACAGTCAAGATGAGAAACACACAAATGAACGATAAAGTAATAATAACTTATATCAATTTAAAGAAAGGCAAAGTACACATCTCGATCGAACTTGTCTTTAGAAAAAAAAAAAAAAAATCCTCATTACATTAACTTTAACTATTCTGCAAAAGTAAAAGAACTACGGCTTCAATTTTATCTAGAGCTTGACCTTGGGGGCTTTGTCAGCTGCTTCAGGGGGAGCCTCCTTGTCTTTTTCTTTAGAAGCTCCTCCAGCGGGCAAGGTAATTAAGGCTAAAGCTTGCTCAAAACTTTGAGAAGCTGCCCCACCCTTAGGCACCTCTACTGCCTTGTCCGAGGAGGTATCTTATGGAGCTTCAGGCTCTTTGGCTTGCTCCTGTTGACTAGGAGGTGGAGGATTCTGAATTTGGGCTTCCTCGACTAGCTTGGCAACTGCAGGAGTCACTTCCTTTTGATTGGAAGAAAGGTCTGGCACTCGTATGGCTGGAGAGAAGAAGACATTTTCTGGCCTTCTCAGCTCAGAAGAAGCCTCCACCCCAGCTCGGTTGAGGGCTTCTTCCCAAGTTTGAGCACAGTAGGCTCGACATACGGCGGGGACCTCTGCCCGTAGGGCATCTTCCATCTCGGCTACGCCAACGTCGTAGCCATGTTGTTCGGTCTCGTCCCTTTCCTTCTCGGCCTTGTCCTTTGCCTTCTCCGCCTCAGCCTTCGCCTTTTCGGCCTGATCCTTAAGCCTTTGGGCCCCCTCCAACTGCGCCCTGAGGGCTGCCATCTCTTCCTTTGAAGCCTTCAATTGGTCAGTTTTCTCGCGTAGACGCTTCCTCTGGTCCTCGACTTGCCTCTGTACACCCTCCAAGGCCGAGTCAGCACTACGGCGAGCATGTTCTTCGTTGGCCAACTTTTTCTTCAACTTGGCGTTGTTATTTTCAGCAATGGTCAACGTTTGCACAGCTGTTAACCGCCTTTTCCTCTCATCTTCCAATTGTTGATAAACCGTTATTTGTAATTTCCTCAAGCCTGAAAGTGGCTTGGACCGTCTAAAAGAAAGGGATTAGTATCATAGCCCACAAATAGTATATGTCTATAAGAAATAAGTATAAGTAAAAAGAAAAGGGGGTTTAATAGTGTACCATGCCCAGATATCTTTTACAATTGAGGAAGACTTCATTCTTCCTCATACTCCGCAGGTTGATCGTGTCCCTTGGGAGCAGCAAGGCCTCCTCCACGGAAAAGGCAACATGGCACCCATTGCCCCCGTTGAAGTCCCTGAGTGATGCATCATCCCTTAGGGGCGCCCCGCCATGCATAGGCGCTGGGAGCCAGGCTCGTGGCTCTAGAGGCTGAATGTTTACTCACTCCAAGCCTCATTGTGGTGCATGGATGACCTTTTGCTGCTTCGCAGCTCGTTGGGCCTCGTCTTCACGAGTCGGGCGGAGCCTTCCAGCCTCTATCACATCCTTCCCTGTTTGCTCCCTTTTCCTTTTTGGATCAGCAGGTTTAGGTCTCGTCGGTTGAGGAGCAGGGGGAGGAGACTTTGAGGGAGGAGGAGGAAGCTTAGATTGAGCAGACTTCCCAGGTGCACCACTTCCTGGTTGGTCCTTTATCAACTCCATCAAACTTTTCTGGGGCTTTCTTTGGATACCCATTTCTTCTGGTAGGCTCTCGGGAGATAGTGGCCGGTTGAATACTTCGAACTCGTCCAAAGAATCTGTTAAGTCCACGAAACCTTTTTCTTCTTCTTCTTCTTCTTCTTCTTCCTCTTCCTGAGGAACGGGTTGGGATGAGGATGTTCCTACCGAAGGGGTGACCACAGAAAGTGGTTGGGGGCGAGAAGTATCTTTGGAGAATGGGATACCCTCTGGAACAACGAACCCTTAGTAGGTAACACTGATACGACGGAGCTGAAGGTCGCGAGCTTTGATTACGCACTTGGGGGCTTGGAAGGTGAGTGAGAGGGGAGTATATCCAAGGATCAAATGAGCTGCTCGGAGTTAACCGTCAATCTCCTTCACATACACCTCTGCTTGCAGGATCCTATCTAAGCTCACCTTGTTAACTAAGCTGAGTTTGGGTTTGGTAGCACGCTTATCTGCAAATTCATTGAAATAGAAGGGGGTTTCATTAGAAACAAGGACATTTAGACCCGAAAAAGAAATGTAAACCAAAATTCGAGATCTATGGCTATACCCCCACCTGGTTCTCCCTCCTCAGTTAGACAGGGTAAGCCATCATGCCATGCCCTAGAAAAGATCAGGAAATCCTCCTTTATATTTTTGTTTGAAGTGGGAAGGCACTGGATCAGCCTTACTTCGGGATGCCTCGACTTGAGATAATATCCCTGCCCCTTCAAATGGTGAAGATTGTATACCCAATTCACATCGTGGTGGGTCAGGTTTAGGTTCATTCTGTCGTTCAAAACCTCTATACTTCCCAGGACCCTGAACATGTTTGGGGCGCACTGTGTGGGAGATAACCTAAAAAACCTAAGGTAATTCCTAGTGATGGTACCCATGAGAATGGTCATCCCTCCCTCTATGAAGGCAATCATGGGAATGACCACCTCTCCAGTTTTCTTATCATCGAACCACTCCCCCTGAGCAGCGTACCTCATGCCCACTATTGGTGGGATCCTATACTTAACCCTGAAACTTCTCATACCCTCCTCGGACTCAACTAAACATTTGAACTTACCCATTTTCCTAAGAGGTTTTGAAGAAAAATTAATAAGTTTAAAATGAAAGCCAAAAAGGGTTTAAGAAGACTTACAGGTTCGAAAGAGGGTCCTCAAACAAATTTCTAATATTTGTAGACGCACAGGGAGACGAAAGAGAGAGAGGCAGGTTCAGTGTATGAGTTCTAGAACTATGTAATCGTTGAAAGTAGAAAAAGGAATTGACTTGAGAAGCTATTTATAGTGGCGCAGAAGGTATAAGCGGGAAAATTCCCGCTCGCAAAACAAAAAAACCCTTCACCGTTTGATTTACATCTTACCGTTGAACGTGGGCGACAGGGGCGTCGCCAAAATTTAATGCTGGAACGCTTCGTATATCGAAGCACTAGGAGCGTGCCTTGGACAGGTGAAAAGACTCTGGCGCTGACGGAGGACAAGACTTGACAAGCCGTGGTGAAGGCCCGAGGACATCAAAACCCTCCTCTTCATCCGAGGAGCCGGACAGCAGGATTTTGAGGGGCTATTGTGGGGTCAAAGAATTTGGCCACCCCGGCCCACTTTATACTAAGCCCAAGGCCCACGCTGAAGAAGAAGAAATATCTGAGGACGAACGAAGAAAGTCCTAATTACCAAGAAGCATCGCCGAGGACAACCCTGTCCTCGGTGAACCGAGATCATAGAGAGGGAGAGCCACACGCCATCAGGGGAAACCTCGTAGAGCATCCCAAGAAAAAGGACAAGTACAGTGGGTCAGCCATAGGAGCCTGGTGGAGGAGCAATTCAAGGAGAAACTGTCACCTCCACATTAAATGCCCACAACTACGTCCTGGCCGCATTAATGAGGAAGTGACCCCTGAACAGTGCTGCTTTGGTTGCTGCAACTCACAAAAGGTTGAGGACGGCGGCTGATGGGACAAGCACTCAAGTAGTGACCTGCACGATCGACAAATGGAGGGCCAAGATCAACTAAAAGGGAGTATATAATGTAAGAAGTCCTCCAGAAAAGGGATCGAAAGTTGGGAGCAGAAAACACTGTAGCTACTAATATCATCCTGATAACCTTTGTAACCAAGCACTGAAGAAGCAATAAGAACAAATAGCTCCTCGGACTAGTGCCTAGGATAGAATTTCATACGTAAAGCCCATTTCCTTATTATTTAGTGCACCTATAACCATGTTTATTCGTTGTTATCCTCACTAAAGCCTAGTTCTTAAACTCATTCTCTACAAATTTATTGTATTGGGCTAGTTGGGCCTGAGTCCACTCTTCCAATAGAAGAAGTGCTCAAACCCAATCCCTACAGTTCGCATATGGGCACATCATTTACGTCATTTTTTTACTTACTAGTAACCATTTATTACATAAGTAATTTATAAAAAAAACTTGCAGCTCTAGTATTTTCCCCATTTTAGTGACCATAAAAAAATTTATAGATGTAAAATCTAAAACAAAATATTCAAGCCAATAAAAAAAAAAAAAAAAAAATTAGCTCAGCAACAAAAATTACCAGTAAAACTAAAAACAAAATTAAGCTTAATGAACTAATTTTATCCAAAATAAATAACCCTGCCCTTTAAAAAAATTCTAAACAAAAATAAATTTGTTCTTAACTACAAAAAAAAAAATAAAAATAAAAATAAAAATCTCAGCAACTAAGTAATAGAATTAGAGGTTGAAATCACTGCACATAACAAACAGTAAAACCATCTCCCCTAACTCAAAGTTCTGGCTCCGCCCCTGTTTTTACCTCACAGAAACAGCATAAAATCTGATGAAAGAACAACTTTGAAGTTTGACTAAAGTTGGAGCTAATTAAGGCCTTGCTGATAGAAAGCTTGAAACTTTCAAGATCAAGTACTACCAGGACCTTTATAATGTTATGGGAACATGATTCTAATTGCAACATCTATCTAATTGGACGCGTCCACTTGAAAGAGGAATGTAGCGTTGGCCACTAAAGATTTTTGTTATGATTGACTTTTTATTTTACTTTTAGGCTCTCCCATCTTGCATTCAATGATGTATTTATTTTTACCATATGTAATTTCTAGTACTAGTATTTTTCCTTTGAGGTAGAGGCCTTTCGAAAGTATCTTTCATTCAACGGTAAACGTTAAGGAAAATTCTTTAGGAATGTATCTTAGATTTTCTAATAAATTTAATCATATAATTGTATTGACCCATCAGGCCGTAAGGATGGTGCGGGATATCGAATCCTAGCGAGCTTAGACCAGAACCGAAACCAACACGATAGTCGGGTATAACACAAAATGACAAAACTTAAGTATAGTACTTAGATGCGCTGTTCCTTAAATTCCTCACTTAAAATTCAGTCATGTAGCTTTTTTCTCTTGACCACGTCAATCTCACCTAGAAAATCCAATTTGCAAACCCACAACCATGCCGTGTGTTAGGAGCATTATGTGTTGTTGATGATGGCATGAGGAATGAGGGTGCTTGGGCAGCATTGAGTCAATCACTTGGCTTTATGTTTTCTCAACACACTCATAGCTCCTCATGCCTGACTAGTGATGCTTCTAAGGGCTCTTTGAGGGGGACCAGCCCAGTCTCCCTACTCAAGTTGGATCGATGAGCAGTGATGAGGGGCAGCATGTGGAGGCACCTTGCTTCACATGATGCCCCAAGGCCATGGTAGAGATGGGTGGGATGATGGGCAGCAGCAAGTGGTGCTAACCCTACGTAGTGGTGCATGGCATTGGTGGCTTGGTTGTTGGTTCCTTGTGTGTGGGCTTGGTGGCTAGAGTGCAAGGTAGGGCTGGGCTGCTGTAATGATAAAATGTTGTGTGCAAGGCATTGGGCTAGTTGGGGCTGGCTGAATGCATGGACAAGTGCTAGTGGGCTAATGGCAGTTACGTTGTGTGCTGCATATGGGTATGCTGTGTGGGCTATAGTGCTGTTGGAAGGCCTTGAGCATAGGCCAAACCTCTCCAAAACGTGTGGGAACATGTTGTGTGGGCTGCTAGAGGATGGGCAGAGGCCCCATGGTCTGCTGAGACATGGGTTGTGCATGTGCAGCATGTGCAGTGGCAGTTACTAAGCAGTTACAAAGAAGTTCCTAAATTTCCTAATGATCAGACCTACTGTGTAGGGGCTGGAAACGTGGAGAGCAAGCCAAGACAGCATCAGTTGAAGGTGTCCTAAATCAGACCACAAGTAACAGATTGTCCAAGACCCAGGCAGTTATTAGGCAGTAACTGCCATAGCAGTTGATTCTGTATATTTAACCCTAAGGCTGCTGGGGGTGTCAGCAACAGAGTGTATTTGGCCTTGAGAACGTTTTGTGTAATTCTCTAGATTTTGTAAAAGAGTTTCCTTTGTACTTGAGGTTTAGTAATAAAGGTTAGGGGTGGGTTCCTTGTAAATATTGTGTGTGCTGTGTGTTTGAACGTCCCTAGATAATCTATTCTAAGTGTTATTGCAGTATGTGTGTGGTGTTGGCTGAGACTAAGTCAGGGACTTAGAGCCATCACAGGCAGAAAATTTGAGTGAAAAATTGACCATGTGACACCGTGAGAGGGGGGGTGATGAGAAAATGGGTAGAGGGACTGTGGCTAGAGTGCTAGGTTGAGCGGCATGGGGAAAGAAAGGGTCATCAGCAGAGGCATGGGAGAGAAAGAGAGAGCATATGGTGACTGGTGAGATGAGCTCTGTGAGAGAGAGAGAGAGGAGTGACTGGTGATATGAGCTCTGTAAGAGAGAGAGAGAGAGAGAGAGAGAACAAAAGGTAAAATATATCACAATTGCAAATTTTTTTAGAATTGCAAGACCGGGCCTTTTTGGTGCTTTGATTCTAAAATATATCAACATATACCATTTGAGAGACTGGGTAATGATGCTCTTAGCAGTCCTACTCAATAGAGAAATGGTAAAGTTCATGTTGTGCAATGAATAAATATTAATATTGTTGTAATTTTATTTTGTTGTAGCTCAAGTGCTGGTAAAATTTATTAAACATCATAGGTTGAAAACTATCTCTAAAAAAAGTTTGTTGTGATTTGTAAGATTTGTTTATTTGGCTTTTTGTTTAGGACTAACCTAATTTTTGTGAGGCATGTTGTGGATTCAAGTGTGTAGTTGGATGTATCCCTAGCATTATTCATAAGCTAATATTGATGATTTATTGTTGCTAACCTTTAATGTTGATGTCATAATTTATAAAAATCTTTAAATTAAAATTTTGAAAAATCACCAAAATTAGTATTAGTTTATTGCAAATCTCAAATTGCGTCTACAAATATAAGATTACGATGTTAATGAATGTGATGAAATTTTATGAGCTTTATGTTAAGCTTTGCTCCCCCTAGGTTTGTACCCTGACTCCGTCCCTGGTTCCCACTTCACACTCCATTTTTACTTCTTCAATGTTTTCCCTCCATTCCACTATCATCTTTTGTGGAATTTCTTGTCATCAACCCAAACCAAGCCAAACCTTCAGTTCCTCATATTTGCGCATCCACTACAAGAGAAAGATGTTTATATCTATATTCTCTGCAAAAAATTTAATGTTAGATGCATGGGATTTTATGTGCATACCTACCATTCGTGAGCCATCACGTGATTCTTTGCTCAAACATTTTTTACAATCTTATAATTCTATTTACATTTTTACTCGGTTTCAAAGTTCACATATAACTTGCATTAAAAATAAATACTGTAAATGAATAATTCATGTTTCACTATGTTAGACAGCATGTTGACATAGCTAAGGAAAATTTTATATTTTCCATAGAATATTCATATTTTAACAAATATATTAACTATATTCAATCACTTTCATGATTGCCACTCCCCTTCTCCTTCATCTTACCTTCCTCGTCCAAAGTTTCCACCCCCACTCTGCACAGGTTTTCCTCGCCCTAAGTCAAGGATGGAACACCCTTGATCTGTAATGTTGGACATGCATAGCTAGGACTAGACAAAACCAATATAGATGATTTTAGTGATGTCTGTTGCATATGATATTTGCTTTGTTGTACAAAGTTACAAGAATAGTTTCATTTGAATCACATGACAAACAGTAATTGTGGAACACGTAAATCATTACATTGGTCACACTCACATATAATGTAAATTAATCATCTCTTGTAAAGCCATAAGGGTATGAAAGGGTGGATTTTATGTTGTTTTGCTTTTGTCATTTCATTTGGCATTATGTATAAATTATGTTACTTATTGTAATTTTGTAAATAATATATTTAAGTAGATATTACTAATGCAAATACTTATGGTAGTAGCATCATTCGAATCTTGCAATGGGAAGTGCTTGAGAAAAAAAATTTTATATTCTTGGCTCATGCTTACTAGCGTTATCGATGGTATTGGGTGCATAAATATGACTCATTTGGATCCCTTGCTCATGCCCAGGTAAAAGACGTCAATTCAAGTCGCCCCCTACACATTTTTTATTTATAAAAAAAAATTGCAAGTACTTATGGAAATTGTATAATATTGTTGGAATCGTTTTTTATTACGTCTAATTTGGTTTTGGACTTAAACATTATCATATAATTAATTGTTTAGTTAAAAAATATTTATATAAACCCATCCCATATAATTTCCTTCTTATTGCCCCCGAAAATGCATTCCGCAAGAATTCAAACAAAATGATAATAGCAAACACAATTTCATTCAACAAAATTACAAACAAAATTTTTTTTATACCAAACACAATTCATTCAACAAAATTACTTTTCAAAAAAAGTTTCAGTATAATACCAAATTAACACAATTTTAAATAAAAGATACATGCTATCATAATGCATTTTTTTAGAATGTACTATATATACTCCCATAGTAGAGAATCCAAAGCAGCCTATCTGTTCGATCCTCTCCCAATAATCAGTCTAATACGACATGCATTCGAGACACAGCCAAAAATGATAATGCCACACGACGTAGAACCATGCACACACAAAGTACATTGAAATAATGAAACATTCAGTGTCCACGACCTACAGAATTTGAACATCTATATTAATTGTACATTTCTCATCTCCTCCTTTTCCTCTATAAAAGTGAGGAGCCTTGTAACTGAAAAAATAATAATAATAATAATAATTGTGGGGCACAAGAATTCAGATAAGGTACCTGTACCACGTGTCGTATCCATGGCTGAGAAGCCCCTTATCGTGCCGAGGAGGACACACACTTGGACAGTAAGGCCACGTCAGTGGCACATTGTCAAAGGAGGTCCTGCTATTGAGAAAGAGCTTCAGAGGGGGGGTTAGCCCAGACATGACTGGAGGGATGGTGGCTGCCTCCACATTCAATGCATCCCACCAAACCTCCTGGCTGCATTTATGTGGAGAAGACCCCTGAACAGTGCTACCTTGGCCGCCGCAACTCACAAGGGGTTTGGAAAGGTATCTGATGGGACAAGCACTCAAGTGGTGGACTGGTCAACAAATGGAGGGCTAAGATTGCCTGAAGGGAGCTATATAATGTGAGAGACCCTCCAAAGGGCAGGGAACACAAAATCTGTAGAGAAAACAATGTAGTATTAAGAAAAGTAACTGTAATAAAAGCTAAGAGAAATATATTCAAGAACTACTCTCCTCGGACATTGCCGAGGAAGAATTTATGTGCATCACATTTGTCTATTTATTACTTTTCCTTGCTCTCTTACCATCCAAATCTATGCATCAAGCTTCAAAAAGTTTAACCTATAATGAGTGTATATGTAATAATGTAATCAATTCAAACTTGGAAGGAAACCTAAAAAAGGGGGACCTACATGAGCAATTTGCTTTATAGTGATGTCCCATTTTCAAATGTACCTGGTCCAACTTATTATTGTGGGAAGCTATTACATGAGCAATTTGCTTTATAGTGATGTCCCATTTTCAAATGTACCTGGTCCAACTTATTATTGTGGGAAGCTATTGCAAGTGAAGTACACCGAATTAGAAAGAGTTGTTAGTTTTCTGTATTTTAGCCAAAGACTTGGTGTAATATGGAGATGGATAGGTCTTCATAGGGGTGTTCGTGGTGTAGTTCGGTGTGGTTTTGAGCTATTTTTAGTATTATATTTTGCGGTGTGGTTTGGCCAAAATCATAACCACAACACACCTCAGTTTTGCGGTTATAGATGCGTTGCGGTGCGGTGCGGTGTACAAGGTGCGGATTGAATGGTTTTAGGCTACTATATTTTTCAGAAATTTAGATTTTCCCACCTCTTCCTATACACCCAATCCATATATATATATAACACCTCAATTTTGCAATTATAAATGCAGTGCGGTGCGGTGTACAAGGTGTGGATTAAACGGTTTTGGGCTGCTATATTTTTCAAAAATTTAGCTTTTCCCACCTGGCAGTGTGGCAAGGTGTGGCGGCTAAGGCTTGATGAGTGGGAGCGTGTGGTGTGACACAATGAGTTGAGAGAGGCAGAAGCCGCTAAACGATATGAATTTGAGAGAGACTGTGAAAGTGATTTACTGATATTGTTATACAAACTTTATTTGATACTTGAGAGAGGCAGCTAGCTAGGGTGATTGTTTTTTATATTATAAATTTATAATATATATTTATAATATTTAATATTTAATATTTAATATATATATATATTTATATAAAAGGTGTGGTGCAGTTCACTGCTATCTACAGTGCAGTGTGGTTTTCCCATTTTGCGAGCGATTATGGTGCAGTTTGAGCGGTTTTTGCGGTTTGGTGAACACCTTACATTTTCGTAATCCCATCTTTTTTTCTTTGTGTAGCCATCAAAGAAGACTATAAATGGCTTGAACCAATGTTAGGGTTGCACTAGTCAATCAAGAGTCCGCAATTTTAGCATGGAATTTATTGCACCCTTTAATGAAAAAAGAACAAAACGCAATTGTGGATTAAATACATTTAGGCTTGATTGTTGTTGTTGTTGATAGTATAACTCTTTTTTTATTTTTATTTATTTATTTATTTTTTGTATTAATCTCATTTTGACTTGAAAGTTAGAAAAATTCACTACAAAAATATCGACCTTGTAACACCCCAACCTAATTGCATAATTAATTTATGGGTTTATATGCATGTTATTGTCTTAATTATTTTAAGTGCATGATGCTTTGATTTTGTCATGTTATAAAACCTATATGCTCTTTTAATGTGATGGATATAACTTTATAAAGGTAAGGATATCTATATGTGTATGCAAAGTTATATTATTCTTTGGGCCTTTCTAGAATTATTAGTTTATAAGAGGTGAAATGTTTGGTTTCCAAAAGTTGGAAAAGGTGGGTGATATTTTCCCTAGCAATACACGTATCCCACCCCAATTTGTCCACATCTCTTATTTTCTTTGGCTAGCCCAAAAGTCAATTTTTCTTATCTTTCTTTTGCTGCATCTGAAGTCCAGCAGCTCATTTCTCCTCTTTCTTTGTTCTTCTTTCTTCTTCCCTTCTTACACGGCAACATCTCTCCCTTCCTTTCTCACCGAAAATTCTAGTTTCTTTAAAGAAGAAATTGAACAATTAGCCATAAGGTTTCATCTTCAAAGTGTGTGGGTAAGTAAATTAAACCTTATCTGATTTTGTGTATTTGGATAGTATAATTGTTTGCTTATTTTCCCTCTTTGTTCTCTACTCTGATGTTGGAAGTTGAATTGGTGATTCTGTTTTAGTTACTTGAAATATTGATGATATGGTGGTCTTTTGAATTCTTATTAGGGTATTTTAATATGTATACTATAGGTATAAAAATACCCAAATGGAATTAGGGCCTTTTGCTAATTGTTGATGATTTTTGTAAGAGCATGTGCTGAAGCTGTCACTGTGACAGATTTGGTGTTTACAACAAGAAAATTATGTATTAAATCATATTCTATGAATTAAGAGGCTAGGAGCAGTTTTTATGAATTTTAAGACACACATGGTTGTTATGAAATTTGTCTCACAGCATTTGGATGAGTAGAAAAATAATGGTTTAATTTCTAAGTTACATGAATTTCTGTCAGGACAGATTTGAGTACACTGTCTTGCGTGATTTTTAATAAATCATGGGTTGATGCTTTGACTCCGAAATTTTTATGGTGTATACTGGACATACAGGGGAGTAGTTCTGTAAAATTTCATGACAATTGGATGTGTGTGGACAGCCCGTTTGTATTTTACAAATGGGGCGTATGCTGCTGAAATGGGCAGTGAACAACATGTACTACCCCTGACTTTGTGGATTTAATTCTCAAGTTAGGATGTATGTTTTGAGCTATAATTTAATATGATTATTCTTTGTTATGTTTGGAGTATATATAAATTTATGCATTGGCTTCTCTATGGTTTGGGTGCATATTGTGTTTGATGATTGTATCATATGCTTTGGGGAACTTTATGTGATGGGAATTAAGATTTTCTTGAGTTTGAGAGTTAGGTTGTGATTGAGGTATAAGTTTATATATTAGGAAGAGTTTGTCCGTAATAAGTTTTGGTTTTTCGTTTAGGTGGCGAGAACGAGAACACGGACACTTGAGCTCCTCATGTAAAATCTCTCGCGCCTTCTGTTTTCAGGTAAGGGACTTGTGACATGTGCTTTTGATAAGTATAAAGATTATTTCGGAAAGTATTATGCATTAAAGTTTTTGATTAAAGATATTACATATAAGCACGATTTAAGCAAAATATATGTTCGTGAGTTGTTCAATCTTATATATATGATAATTTTAGCATATTGATGCTAGTACTTATATCACGAACATAATATTCAAGAATGAAGTGGATATGCGACTATTATGAAACATTTATGTAAAAGCAAAGTTATCAGAAAAATATAGTTTCGGGTTATTCCTTTGTTATGTTCTGAACTCAGCCAGTAGGGGTTATAGTACTGGCATTTCCATGGAAATTCTGATTGGCCATTAAAAGTGGGACTGGCTCTGCTGTACCCGCCCTTGTTGGTAACAGCCAACTTGTGGAGGATGTCAACCTACCCCCATGGTTGAAAGTATGTATTATGATATGATTCCAGAATTACCTGGCATTGTGGGGAATGCTGGATGCCTGGCACTCTGTGCTGGAAGCCTCCCAAAGTTGTGACAGACTTACAATTGGATTAACCAATATGTATTATAAATGAGCTATTAAGCTATTTGGAAAGTATAAGAAAAGTATGATGATAAGAAAGGTATATTGAATGTGTAATAAGTCTGATGAGAAGTTATGATAAAGTATTTGATAGTCTGTTCAAAGATAAGATTATTGAATTATGTTTGAATTCCTTATTATGTCCTTTTATTATTATATGAAAGGAAAATGAAGTATTTTCATCTAAAAGCTCGTAAGTTATTTAAGAACAATATGAACAGTATGAAGGCTATTTTATCGAATTTGGCATATCCATAAAATATTTGATTTACATGCATTCTTATTAAAGGCCCATGGAGCTTTAAAACCTTACTGGGCTTCGCAGCTCACCCTATTATATTTCAGTGCACAGGTTCTTCCTGGAAGCAGCGAGAGTATTAGAGGTGGCAAGGATTCTGTGTTTTCTCGTTTGTTAGATTGTAGAGTTTTTTGTTGTATAGCAGTTTAGCTCTTTTGTTGTATAGGAGGAATCAAGATATACTTGATCCTTTGAGCGCAGATGTAATTCAGTATCTTAGTTTGTTTTGAACCCCAGTTGTATGTCTTTGGGGTTAGGTTTGTAATAAGAGTTTTGCTAAACGTTTAGCTATGTAATATTTACACGGATACCTGAAGTTTCAGCCAGGTGGTAATTTTTCCAAGTTCACAGGAAATGAAATTTCAAGGTTTCCATCATTTTTTGTATATTGTGGCTTTTATGTAAGATTTAAGCAGGAATTCAAGAAAACAATTCTTGATAAGTACTTTCAGTTTAGGTTGGTTCGTGTTAGTATTGAGGTAAACTTGATATTAACATGCCGGTCATGCTCTAAATCTTGAAGTACAGGTTTGGGTCGTGACAGACCTATACCGACATTTTTAAACTGCCACTATATGTTTAGAAAAGCGCCGTTAGAGCTCTTTTTATTTTTTATTTTTGAATACATGCTTTAGCAGCTGTTTAAAAGCATTGCTATAGGTCTTTTTTCTATACGGGCTTTAGTGGCGATTTAAAAGCATCGCTATAGGTCCTTTATTTTTTCTATGCAAAAATATTTTCTCTGCATTTTGTTTTCTCAACATGTTTATAGCTAAACAAAAATAAATATTAAATAAAGGATTGGATCTAGTTTAAGCATGCAATATAGACCCCACAATAATCAAGCATATTCAATGTTCAAACGATTAAATTAATATAATACAATAATAAAATTTTTAGCTATAATAATTGTTATATCCAATACAAGATGTTCCAAATGTCTAGAATGCCATATCAAAGTTGCAACGTATTTAATACATTTAGTGCAGCAAGATAAATTAAATAGTCCTTAAACCGAAAAAAAAGCGGCATATTTCCTAATAAGATTCCCCTGATGATTGATTTTGCATTGTAGGAGAGTGGTCACTTGCATCATCACCATCCTAAATATAATAAAGGCAATGTTAAAAGTTCATTTAACAACATTACTAAATAACACAATAAAACTAATCTATTGCCTTTTTTTTTAGAAGGAATCTATTACCAATTGAATACATTAAATAAACTTTCAAAACATTAGCTTTTTTTCCCTCATATCCTCTAAGTCGAGGCGTGCCATCAAAGAAATAATTATTAATATATTGCCATCCACCGACAACCAAATAGTCAATACCATAGTAAAGTATATATTCTAATAACAACATCACATGAAGGATGACTCCGATATCAAATGTAAGAATAAATTTAGAGTTGCGGAAGAAAATAAACATACCTCCAGCTATAGTTGTTTAAGTGTTCTAGAAAAAAAAATACTCACTATAAGATAGTGTATAGATAAAAGAGATTTTCTAGTCTATGACATTTACCCCCCCCCCCCCCCCCCCCCTCCCCACACACAGATATACATATACATACATATACATATATATATATTTATATATATAGGGGTAGCTGCTGCCGGTCAGTTTAGTCTCTAGGCATCAAATATGTTCTAGCAGCCTAGATTGAACAATAATTATTTTCTTCCACCCATTTCTTACATGTTGGATTTTCTCTACAACCGGAGGGCTTGCCCACTACTCTAGCCCTTGGAATGTCTCTCGCAAGGAGAATAGTGACCCAAGAGACCCTCTGGGATCATATGGGCTATCAATGGGATACTAGGCCCTTTGGCGAAAGAGATATGTTTCCCTATGGCCCAATAGAGCCAGTGCCCATTTGGGGTATCGGACTTCTTAAAGAGTTAAGAGTTAAGAGTTAAGACATCTTTTGCTATTTTTGCATCACACAACGGAGCCGATACCAATTTTTTGTTTTTCATTATCAGCAATCTATTAATTTTATTTATTCTCAATCTCTATTTTGGGTTAGATGAGCTGTGGTTTGGATCAAATGGATCACAAACACAATGTTACACTGGCCCAAAAAAAGAAGGACAATATACGTTGAAAAAAACGGAAAAGTAAGTGAAGAAAAGAAAAAAAAATGTTAGTTAAGTGTGATATAGTACCATACACATATGTGTTACTTGGAGTATTGATGATATTCTTTTTCTTTTTTCCATTTTTGTTTGTGATTTTATTTCACTTTTGTACCTTTAATGGATTTCATCTAAATTTATGTATTTTACCCACAAAAAAAAAATCTAAATTCATGTAAACACCTTTTTTTTTTTTTTTAATAATTACAAAAAATGGCAGGATGGTTTAAACGCTTTGAATAATAGTTCTTCTCATAAAAAAGAAGCGATAATACCACTGGATCACTGAAATACAAGACTCTTAACAGTTTATGTATGCCTTTTTAGTTAGGGTCTTCGTTACAAATAGTTTTATTTTCTTTGTGTTGCATGTTGGCTGTTAGTTGTTGCGTGTCTAAAAAAAAATAAAAAGATTACTAACTAATTGCAATAGTACAAATAGACGGGTGCGAAATAATTCATGGTAAAAATGATAGTAGGTTATTATTGTAGACAGATGGAAAATGCTTTTTTTTTTTTCGGTGGGGGGGGGGGGGATGGGTGTGTTGGGGGGAGGGGTACAACGACAAGTTATATATATAAGGTTTTAATTTTGTTGTTAAATTACTAGTTTGTCATGTAGTTAATTGTCTGAAAAGAAAAGGAAGACATCAGGAAAAATAAATTATATCAACTTCTGTTTGATTTTGTTGATACCCTTCCAGTCATTCCAAAGAAAATGTCACTAAAAATTTAGCAATAAAAAAGTCAAACCTAAAACCTATAAAACCGACAATATAAAAGGGGAAAATAATGAGCTTTTGTAGGAGAAATTTTAATTCTATTTAATATATAAAAACTGATTTACTGTTACACTTTTGTTAAACCCACATTAGCATAACATTTCGATCCATTTGGGCTATTTTGGATCATTGTTTGAAGTGCAAAACGTACATTTGAATAGTTTATGATGCAAAGTGTAACCTTGAGTATAAATTATGGTGTTAAAGTGTAATTTCTCCTATATATATACACACCTTAACTTAGCAAAACCTAAATTTTATCTTTTTTAGTCAAATTTATAGATGTTGAAGTGACGCCTTGTAAGAAATTTATAGTAATGTTGGTAATTGTTTTAGCATTTTCTTACTTCAGAGAGTTTGAAAGTTTCAATATATTCAAAGAGGGAAAAAATTAAATAGGGAAAGAATTAGATTGTAGTCGAATTCAAGAACGAAAGAAGAGAATTGGAGGGGCTTTTCATCTCTTTGTTATCAAGGAAAGAGTTAGGAAGTCATTGGCTGCCACCAATCCTCCCTAGTTGAATTGTTTAGTGTGGACTTGGGCTTTGTTTTAGTTCATACAACTAGGTGTGTTAAGCACTTAAGCTTAATCTATACTATTAATAACATGATTTCTCGTTTGGGTTTCAATATTTTGCGTACTTAAATATCCTCACAAAAATTCTTAAACTCTCTAAAATACCCATATTTTTTCGTTAGCTAATTTTAAATTAAAAAACACAAACTGGTTAATTTAGTTTGAACCCATTGGACTAAATCACCAAACTGGTACCACCGCGCACCCTTGGTGCGATGGTCACTCCACAAGTATAAATGCTTGTGGGGTGTGGAGGGTAAGGGTCGGGATTCAAGTCTTCAGGAGGGAGCTTCATACTTAGATTAGACTAGAGTAGAAATTCTATCTTGTATATTAAAAAAAACAAAAAAAAAAAACAAAAAAAAAACTGGTTAAAAGAGTAATTTACTGTTCCTAAATTTTAGGCTTTTTCCTTTAGCTTCTTTATTCAGCCTAAAACTTAGAACACTCTCTTTATCTTATTTTTAAACATTATTCCACGTTACTTTATCTCTTTCTTAAAAAAATATATATAAATGGTTATTTATATATCACTTTTAAACATTATAACATTAAACCCAAAAAACAAATAAATAAAAATGAGCATTATTGCACGCAAAAAGTGCGTGTGATGACTTTAGTGGGTTTATAAAAAATTATAAAATATATCCAACATGAGTTTCTAGCGTCCTTCATGAAGGGAACTGTAAATGGACTCCTGCAAGATAAAGAGTTTGGTCAGGGTTTGGGAGGCTTGTTTCATGTGAACTTAGCTCAAGAGGAAAAAAAATATTATGTAGCTCAAATAGGGTATTATAACTAATAAGAGCTAGCATGCAGCAAAAGATTGGTGGAGGTTAATCTAGATTTCAGAAGATATTGCTAAGCACTCATTTTTGTTTTATCAAAATAATCTCACTATGCATTTTTTGTAGACATCACTTGGAGAGTCGTGACCACTTTTTTTTTTTTTTTTCAAAATAATTTGGCAGCAATACTTAAGCTTATATGGGATAAAGTTGGATATAAGAAGATGGAATGATATTATTCAATGGGATATTCAATTACTTACAAGAAGTTTCAAAACTTTTATCTGCAACAAAGAAATGTGAGAATTCATAAAGGCCAAATTGTACGAATGATCAAAGATGATGTAAGACCGAGGGCTGGAGCTTGCAATTAGATAAGGAGCTCTATATTCAAAACTGTGTTCTATGTAGGATTCCTCTTTCAGTTTTTGATGCAAAATGAAATTAGAGTTGTTAGAGTTGTCCAGCAGGCAGGTTGTTCCATAAGCTAATTAAGGTTGTTTGTTTTTAAGAGTTGTGGTTTGTAGCTTATAGCTGCATGTTTGTCATGGTGATTTTGCTTGAATGAATGTTTGGACGACTAAGAATTCAGGATTTCTTGGCTGTGAGCATCGAGTATGTTGATAAATGGGTAGGCATAATCGGGGAAGGGAATGAATAAATGTCTGTCTCCATTAGAAATATCAATAGGTATCAGTTAAGTTACAAAAATCTTAACCATTAACTCTTTATTAACATTACATAACTACATTTTTTTTATTGATATATATTTTTTCCATGACAAATCCACCGGACCACCGGTGGATTTATGTTATCTCTTTATACTCCTCATACTTACAAAATATCAAGAATTTAAAAAATGATTATTATCTAATTTAAATCTTTTTTTTTAAATTTTATTTTAAAATTAAAAACAAAAATGAGTTTATGAATTGGATTGGGTAGTACATAAATCTGTCTTTGTTCCAAACTATGGAGTTTGTCCTGAATTCTTAGTTGTGAACGAATATTTTGCTTGCAGCTGATAACAATCTCAGTTGAACTAACGAGTTTATTAAGAATATAGCTTATAGAACTATGGAGTTTGTCCACTGTTCTAATCATACTAGAGAAGCGATCTGATATGTCTTGAAACCAATTACATGGGAAAGACTGAGCAGCAGGTGGTTGAAGCTAAATACTTATGGGTCCTCTTTACTAAATATGAGGTTGGCTTTTGGTGGAGAGGTTATTCGAGATGAAATTGGTCAGTGGCGGTTCCAAGATTTTTGTTTAGGGGACCAATAAAAAACATAAATTATATAAAATCTATAAAAACAGAATAAAAAATAAACTATAAGTTCATTTGATATATATTTTTTTAATACAATAACATATTAATTATTATTATTGTTTACTCAGCGCCGTCCCTGAAGTTGGTACATATAAATTATAGGTATCATGATACCTATAGTTACACAAAAATGCTATGTTTATTTGGGTATCAGGGTTCACGTTTCTCAGGCCCTAATATAATTGCTATTCTAGAATAATTATATTATTCAAGCTGACTAATAAATTGCCATTGGAGATATAATCTAGACTGCTATGTTTTTGAAAGTCATGGCAAACATTCTACACTGAAGATTAGAACCATGTCAGTCCCTTGCAAACAATGAGCAGCATTCCTATTAATATTTAGTCTCAGTTGATTAAATTTCTGAAGTTATGCTACCCATTTAACAGTGTTGATTTCTGAATTCCTGTCTGACTATTAGATCAAGTTAATGATTGAATTAGAGTAACAAAGAGTCAAATATTAGGCAAGTGCAGAAATTGCAATTTTTTTTTTCTTATTCAGTGAACGGTAATTGATTTTATCTAATCGGGGCTTTGCAAATTGCAATGCATAATTTAAGGTTATAGTACTTCTTCAATTATGACACTAGCAAATAAGCTAAAAATATGTGAAACCAAAAGGAATATTCTTCCAATAATGAAACAAGAGAGAACCACTCATGCTACTAAATGCCTTGAAGCTCAATTGAAATCTCTTGATGTTTCAAGGAAGCTGCTCAAGGTTCAAATTACCCTGAACAAAAAACCAATTATGTTGAAACTTGGAGATGCAATGTTGTTTGCTCCGATGTATCTGCTGATGACACCTCAAACCTCTGACTCTGAGCCAAAGAGGAATTTATTGAAACGTTAGGGTGAGTGATTTTCACTTCGTAAACTCCATGAGATAATGAGGTCTCAAAGAATCCTTCAGCATCTGTTGTGCCGTCCAAGCCAGAACCCCATTCTCTCAACAACTTGCCTACGACGTCCCCGGCTGGCAAGTTAGTGAAGTTGTTATTGGTCAAGCAAATTTGGTAACATCCCCTTGGTTTCCATGCAGACCACATTATGATTCCTTTGATCGCAGGGTGGGCATGAAATTCCCTTAGAACTTGCTCTAAGTATTTTGCTTGTGCCTGCACACATAGGCCAAGAAAATTGAACAATAGTTCATATCAAACCTGGGATGAAGGCATCACTCTATGATGTAGAACAGACAGAACATGCCTTCCTAGAGCAGCAGGGGCGCAGGAAGTCACAACGCAAGATCAAAGGGGGGTGCCAGTAGGGGCTATCGGGGTAACAGTGTCGGAATTGCATGAAATTTGGCAGGTTGAAGGGAAACGGCGTTCTGATCCAGATTCATGAACGTCGCCAAAATTTAGGCGAATTCCTTCATTAAGGCCCCGATAACAGTGTTTTTGCTATTTATAGTAATATTTGTTTTTCCTTAATAACTTTTAGTTTAAAAGTCAGAATAAGGTCCCATCTATTTTGGGACGACCCTTAAGGTCAGTAGTTTATGATTCTGCATTTAACTCAATTTTGCCATTTTTGGTAAAATTCGGTATTTTTGTCACCTAATCGCGTAATTAGTGCGAATTAGGGTTTTAGATGTTTTTCTTAGTATTTATATGTTTTGTAGTCGTCAGAGGCAGATTAGACTATTATCAATAAACACAGACGTTTTGTCAAGTTTTCTTCTGGTGGATTCCATTTTTATTCTCCTTGTGGATTCAGGGAAACCCCTTGTGGATTCGAGGTTTACTACCAGGAACTAACAGTTTAGTTTCTGTTCCATCAAGAAAGCATCGTGTGTGCTTTCTTCAGGCTTCCGCGACATCAGTTGGTATCAGAGCCTTGACTTACCCCGGTCTGATGGCTAACTGGCGAGACGGTGACCACCACAACAATGACGGCGGTGACGACGTTAACAACCCAGTCCTCACTAGGGCTGAGTTCCTTGATTTTCGTGATGAAAATCAACAGTTTCGTGACGTAACCCAGTAGACTCTGGACCAGATTCAAGAAGCGCTTGCCACCTTACTTAACCGAAACCCTAATCGTGATGACGAAGAGCAACGTGATAACCGAGCGTGTGGCCCTCCCCATCATGGTCTAAACCGGAACAAGCAGCAAGATTACAACGAAGAGAACAGTGAGGATGAGGAGTATGCAGAGAGAGTCCTTAGGAATCATCGTGGTCCTGCGAGGGATAATGGCCACGATTATCAGGAGCAGAGGGACTATCGAATGAAAGTAGAGTTACCATCCTTTAATGGTAATGTCTCTATTGAGGAGTATCTGGATTGGGTCAGTGAGGTGGAAAAGTTTTTCGATTATATGGGTACTGCAGATGACAAACAGGTGTGTTTGGTGGCCTACAAATTGAAGGGAGGAGCATCTGCCTAGTGGGATCGTGTTCAATTAAACCGTACCCATGAATGAAAGCTTCCAATACGATCATGGAGGAGAATGAAGAGATTAATGGCAGATCGGTTCTTACCACCAGATTACCAGCAGGAGTTGTTCAGACAGTACCAGGATTGCAGGCAGGGTACTCGGACAGTTAATGAGTACATGGAGGAGTTTGACAGGCTGGCAAATCGTAATGATTTGGAGGAGACTGAAGATCAACGGATATCCAGATTTGTACACGGGTTGTGAGTTTCCATCCGAGATCAGGCATCCTTACAAACCCTATATACTTTGAATGAGGCTGTAACCCTATTCAAGAAAATAGAATATCAGCATCTCAGGGCAGGTTCGAAGTTTTCCAACCGCAATTCGGAGTCCTCTAGTTCCACTACCAATAAAGGTAAACAGCCCATGTTTACACCATGATCACAACCCGTGGTTAGGGAGAATAGTGGTGTCAACCAATCCACAATGGTAGTAGCAGGTTCTACAGCCCAGCCGATAACGAATGCCAACCCCTATGTTAGGCCAACTGGGAATAAGTGTTACAGGTGTGGAGAACCAGGACATCGATCTAGTACTTGCCCTAAGCGAGCCGTAGTGAATCTAGTGGTGGCAGAAGAGGGCGAGGTAGAAGGTGAACATGAGGGTGAAGAGGTGTATAATGATGTTGATTCATATGCCTATGATCCCAATGAGGTCCAAGAGGACGAGGAAGGTGTGCCATTAGGGCGGTCTTTGGTGATTCAGAGGTTGTTGCTCACACCAAGGGTGGAATACAGTGATCAACGGAATGAGATCTTCCGAGCACGATGCACCATCAGTAAGAGGGTCTGTGATTTGATCATTGATAGTGGCAGTGTAGAGAACATTGCGTCGAAGAGTTTGGTTACCAAGTTGGGACTGAAAACAAAAAAGCATCTCTCTCCATACAAGATAGGTTGGATCAAGAAAGGTACGGAAACTCTTGTTACTCAACAATGTCGTGTTACTTTTTCTATGGGTAAATGTTATGTAGATGAAGTAATTTGTGATGTTGTTGAAATGGACGCATGTCATTTAATACTGGGTAGACCTTGGCAGTATGATGTAGATGCTACTTATAGGTGTAAGGATAATGTGTATGTGTTTTTTAAGAATGGCAAAAAAATTGTCCTTGGTCCTATTAAGGAAGGCAATATACCCAAATCTTCTAAAGTGGAGGGGAAGCCAGCACTCCTCATAGTGAACAATGAAGATGAGTTTGACAGGTAGTGTAAGGAGTTGAAACATGTATATGTTGTAGTGGTGACGGATGGTGAGCCAAAGAAGGTTACTGAGATACCTGAGGCAATTAAACCATTGATCAAGGAGTTTGAAGAGCTTTTTTCGGAAGAGCTGCTTGCATGTTTACCACCAATGCGCGACATCCAACATTGCATTGATTTAGCTCCTGGAGCTAGTCTACCAAATTTGCCACATTACAGGATGAATCCTCAAGAGGGTCAGATTCTACAGGGGCAGGTGGATGAGCTTTTGAGCAAGGGGCAGATCAGGGAGAGTATGAGTCCATGTGCAGTACCGGCATTGTTAACACCGAAGAAGGATGGGAGCTGGCATATGTGTGTGGATAGTCGAGCCATCAATAAGATCACAATCAGGTATCGATTTCCTATTCCCCGACTAGATGACATGTTTGATGTGCTGAGTGGGTCCAAGTGTTACACCAAGCTGGATCTCAAGAGTGGGTATCACCAGATTCGGATCCGACCTGGAGATGAGTGGAAGACAGTTTTTAAGACAAATGAGGGGTTATATGAGTGGATGGTAATGCCTTTTGGATTGTCCAATGCTCCCAGCACTTTCATGAGACTTATGAATCAGGTATTGAAACCATTTATTGGAAAGTTTGTGGTAGTTTATTTTGACGATATCTTGATTTATAGTAAGACAGAAGCAGCCCACTATAATCATGTGCAAGAAGTATTAGCAGTGTTGCAGGCCAATGAGTTGTATATCAACTTGAAGAAGTGCAGCTTCTTGACTGATAAGTTACTGTTCTTAGGGTATGTGGTCAGTGCGGATGGGATTCATGTTGATGAGGACAAGGTCCGTGCAGGTAGAGAATGGCCAACCCCAAAGACAGTGAGTGATGTGCGAAGCTTCCATGGGCTAGCAACTTTCTATCGGAGGTTTGTTCGAGATTTCAGTAACATAGTAGCCCCTATCACTGAGTGTCTGAAGAAAGGGAGGTTCTCATGGGGAAATGAGGTAGAACAAAGCTTTGCCTTGATCAAGGAAAAGCTGAGCACAGCCCCAGTTTTGGCATTGCCCAACTTCGATAAGGTGTTTCAAGTGGAGTGTGATGCATCTGTGGTCGGGATAGGCGCTGTTCTTTCACAAGACAACAGACCAATAGCATTCTTCAGTGAGAAAGTTTGTGAAGCTCGAAGTAAATGGTTGGCCTATGAGTTAGAGTTCTTTGCTGTAGTACGGACTCTTAAGCATTGGGAGCACTACCTGATTCAGAAGGAGTTTGTATTATATACGGATCATCGGGCATTGAAGCACATCAACAGTCAAGTTAGCATTAACAGGATGCATGCTCGGTGGGTAGCTTATATACAGCGCTTCCATTTCACATTGAAGCACAAGTCTGGTATCACTAATAAAGTGGCTGACGCACTCAGCAGGCGAGCATCTTTGTTGACCACCCTACGTACTGAAGTTGTAGGGTTTGATTGCCTCAAGGAGCTGTACGAGAATGATGAGGATTTTGGTAATATTTGGGGTAAGTGTCAACAAACTCATACTGCTGTCAATAGTATGTACATCCAGGATGGTTTCCTTTTTCGGGGTAACCAATTATGTATCCCTAAAAGTTCATTGAGGGAGCAGATTATTAGGGAGCTGCATGGTAGAGGTTTGGGTGGACATATGGGCAGAGATAAGACTATAGCAATGGTGGAAGAGAGGTATTATTGGCCATGACTCAAAAGGGATGTTGGCAATCATGTGAGGAAGTGTCCAATCTGCCAAACTGCTAAGGGTCAATCTCAGAATACTGGTTTATACATGCCTTTGCCAGTTCCACAAGCACTATGGGAGGATTTGTCTATGGACTTTATACTGGGTCTTCCTCGAACCCAGCGAGGTATGGATTCTGTTTTTGTTGTGGTTGACAGGTACTCGAAGATGTCCCATTTCATAGCATGCAAGAAGACTTCAGATGCTACTCGAGTGGCCAACCTGTTCTTTAAAGAAGTTGTGCGTTTGCATGGAGTGCCAAAGTCCATCACCTCTGACCGGAATACCAAGTTCATTAGTCACTTCTGGCGGATTTTGTGGAAACGTTTTGGCACTTCCTTGAATTACAGCAGCACTAGTCATCCACAAACTGATGGCCAGACAGAAGTGGTTAATCACACTTTGGGGAATCTGATCCGGTGTATCTCAGGTGAGAAGCCCAAGCAGTGGGATCTTGCATTGTCCTAAGCAGTGGGATCTTGCATTGTCCCAAGCAGAGTTTGCATACAATAGCTCAGTCAGTAGAAGCACTGGTAAGTCTCCATTTGCCATCGTCTACTGCGTGCCCCCAAAACACGCTTTGGACTTGGTACATTTACCAGAGCTTCCAAGAGTGAGTCAAGCAGCAGAGAATATGGCTGACCGTATTCAGGCCATGCAAGAGGAGGTGAGGCAGAAACTTGAAGCTACAAATGCCAAGTACAAGGAAGCTGCTGATAAGAAGAGGCGTGAGAAGATCTTCAATGTTGGGGATTTAGTGCTGGTCTATCTTAGAAAGGAGAGATTTCCTGTTGGTACCTACAACAAATTGAAGGACAAGAAGTATGGGCCTTTCAGATTACTAAGAAGATCAACAACAATGCTTATGTGGTCGCTCTTCCTCCAGACATGAGCATTTCTTCAACCTTCAATGTTGCTGACTTGTATGATTATCATCCTCCTGATGAACCAGATAGTGGGAACTCGGGGTCGAGTTCTTTTCAAGTGGGGGGGACTGATGTAGAACAAATAGCACATGCCTTCTTAGAGCAGCAAGGGCGCAGGAAGTCACAACGCAAGATCAAAGGGGGGTGCTAGTAAGGGCCATCGGGGTAACAGTGTCGGAATTGCATGAAATTTGGCAGGTTGAAGGGAAACGGCGTTCTGATCCAGATTCATGAACGTCGCCAAAATTAAGGCCAATTCCTTCATTAAGGCCCCGATAACAGTGTTTTTGCTATTTATAGTAATATTTATTTTTCCTTAATAACTTTTAATTTAAAAGTTAGAATAAGGTCCCGTCTGTTTTGGGACGATCCTTAAGGTCAGTAGTTTATGATTCTACATTTAACTCAATTTTGCCATTTTTGGTAAAATTTGGTATTTTTGTCACCTAATCGCATAATTAGTGCAAATTAGGGTTTTAGATGTTTTACTTAGTATTTATATGTTTTGTAGGCGTCAGAGGCAGATTAGACTATTATCAATAAACACAGACGTTTTGTCAAATTTTCTTCTGGTGGATTCCAGTTTTATTCTCCTTGTGGATTCAGGGAAACCCCTCGTGGATTCGAGGTTTACTACTAGGAACTAACAGTTTAGTTTCTGTTCCATCAAGAAAGCATCGTGTGTGCTTTCTTCAGGCTTTCGCGACATCACTTTATAAAGGAAGAATTTACCCAAAAAACAGAAAAGAAAAGAAATCCTGGAAAAGAAGGATATGGGTTTCTATTCCTATAGTAACTAGTCAATACACTATAAGAAACTTGGTTATTTTCAACGGTTGAAACCGTAAAAAAAAGTATTAAAAACCATTGAAAAAAATATGTTCAACGGTTGGAATGACAGTAGAGAACCGTAATTAAAAACTATGTCGAGAACATTTTTCTACGGCCTATGCAACTGTTGAAAAAAGTATTACACATTTATCAACGGTTAATAACTGTCGAAATATATCCACATGCACCCAACCGTTGAAATAAGTATTTTCTTGTTAAAAAAATATAATTTATCACCATTCCAAACCTCGGGGTTTAATTTGATACGCCCACGAACCTATAAGGTTTAAAATGTAAGTTTTCCAAACAGTGTTTGTGTAGTCCTTACAAATAGGAGGGCCTCAAGCCCATATCAAGAGAAGGTCATAATCTCATAGACTAAAAAAATTAGAAACTGGTGACTGTCTAACCCAACTACAAATAGGAGGGCCTCAAGAACAGGATGTATACCCAAACACGGCCATTTAAGCCAACTGCTGTCTCAAAGGAAAGCTTCTTCCCCAAAGCATCGAGAACTGGACATGTTGGTGAGCTCAAGAGCCTAGAGACAAGACAAGACAAGAGATGTATCAATGTATCATTATAGCATAGAGAAAATCTCAAGTTTTATAACTATGCTATATAGTGGGGTGCATAAGTTATGTTTTCCCATCAAAAGGAGGGGGGCAATAGTGCTATATAGTTACCATGAGTTCAGGCACATATCTATATTTTAAAAAGATTTGTCAAATATCAAATATGAATTAAAGGGGGAGAAAAATTCTCACATTCTTGACAGACCAGTTGAAGATTCAAACATGTAGCCATCTTTAAGCTGGCCAAATTCGGCTGCTTTCCCACTGGCTGTATAATGCAAAACAAGGTAATGAAAAGGTCAAGAGATGGCCCAAAAAATCAAATCAACAAGGAACCTTGGAAACTAATAAAAGTTGGAAACATGACAGATTTATGTGGGGGTACATCAAACAAAATAAATAAATAATTAGAAACCAACCATCAATGCATGACAACTTAGGATTCATGCCAGGGTTTGCCTTCACGACCCGAACATAGAGCAAAGTACCTATCTGCAACACATCACATTAACAAGAAGAAAAATATTGCGGAAGCAAACAAATAATTGATATAAGTCAATCATCATTTTCCACTTCGCATAAATCCAGAGACAGAAATATTAGAGTAGAAACTGTCAATGATTTCAATACTACCATCACCTTTCTTAATTTTTTTTTATTTAAAATTTTTTAAAGAGTATATCTTTTAATCCACAAAAAAGAACTGACTATGGTGTACAGCTAGCTCTTAGAGCAGTCAAACAAGGAAAGAAACTGTTCATGCTATTAACTCATTACCAAATACAATTCAGAAGAAAAGTGTAGCTTTTCCCTTTAATTTCAAAATTAAGAAGATTAATTTCTTTTTAGAAGGAACCAGAATAGTGTTGAAAGAAATGAATCTAGCAAGTATAAGATGTAGAAGCCATATCTAGTTTACAGCTTCAACAATCTTATCTATTGGAAAAAGGATTCTGTGAAATCAAAAGGGCAATACCACAAGAAGTGGAACCATGTTTCCAATAGTCAGGAGACGTGTAAAACTATTTCTAAAAGATCTACACAGAGTTGAAGATGTTTATGCTTTTAACTAGTTCAAGAAGATCCATGACATCATCCATTTATAGCAGGCAAGCCACCGGCAGCAAAATGAAGACTAACTACTCTGTTTTCCACGGTTAACAATTATTTGCTTATAAATATAATTTACAATTATTTACTTATTTTTAACATTATTAAACAGTGCAGTAGAGCACTTGGTTAAAACATTTAAAGTAAGTTTGTGGAATTTTGATACACTTCCAGGTAAAATGACCAAACGTGAGAGGCATTGGGGCTCATGGCCCCCCTTGGGCCTCCCTTTTAGACATCACCAATAACTGGCATTGCAAAGCTAAATTACAGGCATTCTCTACGTATTGTGGGACCAAAAGGTTATGATGGTTCATAAAGTAATACTTTAGAAGTCATCATGTTCAATTTGTTCATCTTATCCATACAGGTAATTGCTTTGAAAGCAAAGACTATACGTAAATGGTAATCAACTACGAAATACAAATCAAGATACCTGCTCAGGTCCTTTTGGTGGAACAGGAAGGCTAATTCTTGTAGCAATAGTACTAGGTGGTCGAGTGATCTTCCTTTCCTCATACGTATTTTCGGAACTAGAAATATGGCCATGCCCACTTCTTTCCCCAGGCCTCTGCCAATGCACAGAAGCCTTGTCTTCCTGCCCTCTAGTTGGTGATTTTGGTTTTCCATCCCTTGCAATCCATCTCTTCTCTTCGTACCTAGAAGAATGTGCTAAAATTACTATGAATAAAAAAGAAAATATAACCTTATAATTGTAACCAAATGTACATTAAAATGAATAACAATACACTAAAATGATATAATGTAAGATACAAGTTCATAAGGCTAGCTCTTATCACTTATTTTGCACGGATAAAATTCTCAATTCCAACTCTGTCATAATTTGGTGGTAGCTCTGCTTCTCAGTAACTATTTGACTTCTCATTTCCCATTGCTACATAGAAAAGATAAAATCAAAATCTGTAGGCAGTTTCTCAATCTTAAATTCGATGTGAAATCAGTCAAGATATATTCAAGCCCATGAGCTAATAAACAAGCTTACATTGAATAAACGCAACCTGTTCTGGAAGCCATGTGCCAAGCGAAGCAGACCGCACCTGCAACCAAAGCCATTTTTGGATACACAAATCAGCCTATTGCGAAGAAAGGTTGTAATTTGACAATGGATATAGATTAATTGACATATACATTTAAAAATAAATAAAATAATAATGATAGCCCACCTTTGATATGTGTACCCCAAGACTTCTATGGATCCCAGAACATTGCATGCATATAAAGATGGGTGAAAATGGCCAAATACCACAATTTTTAGAAATTTGTAGCAAAAAAACACTGTTTCGGAACTAAATAGGGAAATACCACTTTTCTAGAACTCGAGTTTATGAAACTCGAGTTCCTCATCAGTTCCGCCACTGCTGAGCTGGAATTTGTGCGATTAAAAAAAATAATGTGGTACTCGAGCTTGGTAAACTCGAGTTCCATGCAACACAGTACTCGAGTATACCAGGCTTGAGTACCTATTATAAATAAAATTATGTTTATGTTTATTTCTACGGTACTCGAGTACCTATTATAAATAAAATTATGTTTATGTTTATTTCTACGGTACTCGAGCTCATCAAGCTCGAGTCCCATGTAAGGAACTCGTGTTCCTTATAACTTTTATTTATTTATTTTTTTTTGGGATAATCGACAAATAAACATAAACATAAAAATAAGTAGCTTTTTTATGTTTTTATTTATTTAAATAGAAGCACTGTAAAATATAGAGATTTTAATTTCAAAATATGAATTAATTTCTACATTAATTAAAATTGTTCATTGTTTTCTCATAAAAATTGTTCACTGTTTTCTGCATAAACTATTTCTAGCATTCTGCATAAAATTATTTTCTGTTCAACTTTATTTAAATAATTTAAGCAGAAAAGAGAGTGAACAATTTTTTAAATAATGCTGAACAGAAAATAATTTTATGCAGAATGCTAGAAATTGTTTATGCAGAAAACAATGAACAATTTTTATGAGAAAACAATGAACAATTTTACTTAATGTAGAAATTAAATTCATATTTTGAAATTAAAATCTCTATATTTTACAATGCTTCTATTTAAATAAATAAAAACATAAAAAAGTTACTTATTTTTATGTTTATGTTTATTTGTCGATAATCCCAAAAAAGAAAAAAGATACAAGGTACTCGAGCTTAGTGAGCTTGAGTACTGTAGAAATAAAATAAACAGCATTTTATGTTTATGTTTATTTGTTGATAATCCCAAAAAAAAAAAAAAAAAGTTACATGGTACTCGAGCTTGGTGAGCTCGAGTACCGTTAAAATAAAATAAACAGTATTTTATTTATAAAAGGTACTCGAGCTTGGTATACTCGAGTATTTTGTTGCATGGTATTCGAGTATACCAAGCTCGAGTACCACATTATTTTTTTTTAATCGCCCAATTTCCACCTCAACAGTGCCACGATGGCAAAACTTCTAGGAACTCAAGTTTGGCAAACTCGAGTACCATGTGGAACTCGAGTTTAAGAAACTCTAGTTCCATAAAAGTGGAATTTCTCTAATAAGTTCCGAAACAGTGCTTTTTTGCTACAAATTTCTAAAAATGGTGGTATTTGGCCATTTTGGCCTAGTTCCAACTTCTAAGAAGTTTTTGACGAATTGAATGTAACTCAATTATAAGTTATAACAGTACTCATGTTCATCCTTTTTCTTGGAAATTCAACGGAACAAGCTGCAAGCAACCCCAATTTCAAGTATCAAAATCAAGCATTCTTGATTTATTGGACTTCCACTTTGACCTTCATTGCAAGTACTATCATTTATCCTTGTCTCGACCACTTCTCTTGTCTGAAGAAGAATAGGATCTATAATGTCAATTATTCTTCCTGGCATAGCTCTTTTGACAAAGTCATGAAGGTTAAAGTTATCATGGAAAATGTTATCAGTGAGTCTTTTTCCTGTGAAAATCTCCAATAAGAATAAGATCTACAAAAATCTCACTCATATATAATAACTAATGTCAACTTACCATCTATGATTTATTGTAAAAGTATTTTAAAATGTTGTGCACGCAGTACCTTTTTTTTTTTTATATGAAAAATGACTAGATAGAAAAAATGAAAAAACAAAATAACAAAAAGAAAAAAAAAATTAAAACGAAAATTGTTCAATAGGCCAGTCATAAGATTAGGTCCGATCCAAAATGAGTCCAGTCAAACCAAACTAGCTTAGTCCTAAACACATTGACTTTTGGTTAGATTAACATTAGGCCTGATCCATAATAAGCCCAGTTCTAAACTTGCATTCGGTCAAAAGTGATTGGGCCAAACAGAAGTTGAACTGGTAACTACATAAACAAAGACGCCTGGACCCAGATCAATAATAACAGGATAGATCTATCGGTTCATTTCAAATCCCAATTCTCATGAACCCAATAAAATGACCCAAAAGCTCAAGTGCACAGAAAAAAAAAAAAAAAAAAAAAATTTCCATCAAAGTTTGTAAAATTAAGTCAAATTACATTTTTTTTTTTTTTATGAATTGCAAATCTAAGTCAAATTACATTTCGAATGGATAAAATTTATTAAATTTATTTTGAATGCTTTTTGAATGACTGAAATTCACCAAAATTATTTGGAATTACACCTTCAATAAATAAAATTCAGGAAAAATCAATTTCACTAATACCTGAGTTGATAAACTTCACAAAGTTATTCTAAATTACATTTATTAATTGGTTAAAATTCACCAAAATTAGTTTAATTGATTTTGAATGGTTGAAATTTGCAAAATAACTTTAAATTACATCTTCAATTCTTGAAATTAAATTCACCATAATTAATTGAATTACACCTTAATTGTTAAGATTAACCAAAGTTAAAACTTTTTGACACATTACTCCATTAACATTTAGGAGATTAAGTTCGAATTATACAATAAGTAATTAAAATTGTTAATACTCCGCAGGATTAGACCTTAGCCAATTAGAATCCACAACACATACTCATGCGTCATAGCCCATTTTTAAGTGTTAAAGGGAAAAATCATACTTTGGATCAGAATAAGATTACTCTCTTATGATCCTTCATCGAGATTAGATGGGTTTATAAGTGTGAAAACTCAAATATAATTCAAAGGGGGACACAATAAGAGATTGGAATTAATAGGCAATAAATTATTGAAGTCTTCTCCATTAGTAATTGAACATTAGCTATATTATATTTTCTTTATTTTTCAGCAACTGCAGATGAGGAACTAGACCCATTTCATGATAGACTTAATTAATCAGTACGTTAATAATTTTAATTTAATTACATTATGGCAGATTTAAATAAATTGACCAATTAATTATTTTCATTTGATGGCATTACCCATCTGTACTAAAACAAATACTTCAAAATTTTTCAAGATTGCAAAATTAGTTACCACAGTTTCAAGTAAATATATGAAAAGGAGTATCATGATATCTTAATACTTGCAAGTAATTTCCTGCATATGCACAAGTGCACTTAAGTTTTGAAATTTCTACCAACTTTCGAAAGAAACTTGTACGGATATCATTCGGTAGAGTTTGCAAGTTACTTATTCTTTATTACTCCCATTTGTAAGGGATAAAATGATGTAGTTTGTTGACATATAATTGGGAAAAAATTGGCCTTTGTCCCTTACAAAAAAACAATCCAGCATTTTGCCCTCTTTCCCAAACTAATTAGGGAAATGCCCATCTTTTGAAACTCGATTTTTTCAAAATCGAGTTAAGCCCTATAGTGGCGTTTTAAGGACCCTAATAGTGACGTTTTAAGGACCTATAATGGCGTTTTATAACTCGATCTACATGAAGTCGAGTTATAGGTAAAAAAAAAAAAAAAAAAAAAAATTGCATGTAACTCGACTTCATGGAGATGGAGTTACAAAACGCCACTATAGGTCCTTAAAACGTCACTATAAGCTCCTTAAAACGCCACTATAGGGCTCCAATTTTTTTTTTTTTAATTTATTTTTTTTATAATTCGATTTTGAGAAAATCGAGTTTCAAAAGAGGGACATTTCCCTAATTAGTTTGGAAAATGGGGCAAAATGCTGGATTTTTTTTTTTGAAAGGGGCATTTGCCCATTTTCTCCCATATAATTGTAAACGTAAGTTTAACATACAATTTTTTCCTCATAATTCAATTAATTTTGTTACTTTTTTTCATTAGGAAAATTTGTTCACTATGAAGATATATTGTAAATGCATAGCTTGTTTTTTGGAATATGGTTAATTTTTAATTTAAATTCATTACACTTGAATTAATAATAAGCTTTGGTAAGAGAATTTGGAATAGTTTCGAATGAGTTAGAATTAACTGTAAACCATGTTGAAAGACTTTTAAATGTGTTTGAAATAGTTTCAAATGGACTTGAAATCGTTTTAAATTGGATTGAAGTAGTTCTAAATATGCTTCAAGTAATTTTAGATTGGGGGGACTAATTTAGATTTTATATTAAGCTTCCACATTAACATAGTATATAAAATTTTTCTTGAACTAGGGATTTGAATTGCTAGCTAAGATAACATATAATCATGGTTACATACATATTTAATCAGAGCTCCTATATCCAAACAATGCCTCATTTATTAGTTCATTTGTCGGCACAAATTTGACAAAATATTCATATTTGTATATTCGGGACATTTGGAGAATAAAAGGAAAAAAAAATTTCCCTAAAAAAATTTCATATTGTTAAGTTATAATCGTGGATCTAGCATTGACTATTAGAAGCCAAAAGACCAATTTTATAATCAGTGACGCGGGTATTTACTATCTTGCAGTACATCATCTCCTAACTAAATTTCTCAACAGAAATTAAAGGATGTAGATACTAGATAGAATCATTGAGCCTACGCTACATGTCGCACAAGTCATCTTCTTCATGTCTTATTTTAAATCCACTTGTTTAGTTTTTTATTTTATTTTTTAAATTTGCTAAATAATCCACTAGTTAAGTTGCTGGTTAAGCTAGGTTTCTAACAAATTAAATGTACAGCGGATAAGGAACTTTATAGTAACGAAATTGAACCAAAATTGAAATGAACAATTAAGGCAGAACTTAGCAAGAGCTTAGAGTTAGGGGTGGCAAAATTGGACACGACCTGCGAATCCGACACGACACGACACGAAATTAGCAGGTTATGAGTTGAGGTTTAACGAGTTCGTGTCATATTCGGGCTGACACAGCTGACCTGTTTAATAAATGAGTTGGGTTAGTTTTGAACACATAGAACTCGTTTGACCTGTCTGACCCGTTTAATTTAATGACATTTTACCAATATACCCTTCAAACTCTAGGTATATAAACTTATTAGTTGTTGTGGTTTATTTTCTTTGACATATTATGATTGATTATTTGTGATATTGGGGAACACCCTTTCCAAATAACAACAAATATAAAAAAATTTAGTTAGTTGTCACGTTTCAAAACAATGTTGAAAACTAGCATCTCGAGTGTCTAAAACTCGAGTTTTAAGATAAAACTCGAGTTTTTAAGTCTCGATTTGTAAGAGGATGGGTCTGATTTGGAAAAAAATTCACATGAAAATCGAGTTTTAAAAACTCGAGTTCCATAAATTGAAGAAAAACGCCGCATAGGGCTTAAAAACGTCACTATAGGGCTTAAAAACGCCACTATAGGGCTCCCTAAACCTGGTATGGGGTGATCACTTATAAAATTTTTTTTGCAGGAAAACGCCGCTATAGGGCTTTAAAACGTCACTATAAGGCTTAAAAACGCTACCATAGGGGAAATTTTTTTTGCATGGAACTCGAGTCTTAAAGACTCGAGATCTATGTGGCATTTTCAGTCCCCAAACACTCGCAAAGCGAGTCTTTGGGACTCGAGTTTTAATATGGATCTCGAGTTTCTAAAACTCGAGATGCTACTTTCCTTTATTGTTTCAAACGTTGCCTAACTAACTATATACAACCCATTTCCATCGTTATTTTGCACATTCCCCCTGATATTGGGATATACTTTAGTTTTGAATGATTATTTGTGATGCAGTTACTCGTTAGTTTTGAATTTTATATTAAAAATATTTATTTGTTTGTTTTTTCATAATTTTTTTTTTCATTTTGATAAAATCTGATAAACAGGTCAACAAGACTGACCCGTTTAATAAATGGGTCGTGTTAGGGTTGAAGAATCTTGACTCGTTTAATAAACATGTCGGGTTAGTGTTGACCTATATAGTCGAATACTCATGAGTTGACACGACACGAACCTGACACGCGAACATGAATTGCCACCCCTACTTAGAGTAACCTTATCATGACATTCGGGTTTAATTACACACTAGTCACGGATCCACACGATGCGTGGGAATATATGATTATTTTAAGATGTGGTCTAATATATAATTTACTCTTTAACTTAATTGTATATAATTTGTTCTTCCGAAATATTAAACAATTTCTAAAAATAATTTCTAGCTATCTCGCTATTTTTACAAATATATAAATTTATCATTTTTGGTGTTTTTGTTTGATATTATCCTTTTGATTGAAGTGGTCCATTTTCTTCTAAATATTTTTATTATGAATTATATTTTTCTTAATTTCTTTTAGTACAACTAAAATTTTTAAATTTAAAATTTTCATTCTCTCAAAAGATATTATCATGATAATACAAAATTATTACATAATTACAATTGACATTATTCAAATAATTGATAGGCACATTTAAATTCATGTAGATTGTGTTTTGATATAAACTCAAATTCTCATTTCCAAACTAACTAAAGATTAACTCAAATAAATATCAACCCAAAACTATAAGAGGGAGTAAAAAGACTTGTGATGCGAACTCAAAAAACACAACACCAAAACGTATCAAGAGTTGCAAGAAAGAATTATATATATATATATATATATATATAGAGAGAGAGAGAGAGAGAGAGAGAGTATCACATTTTTTTGGGGAGAGAATAACAAATATAGGATAAAAGATAATGAGAAGAATATTCAAAATAAAATATATAGCTGTAAACACCAAATTATCAAAACCATGCTATGTAATAAAATAACATAATATTATTATATAATATATTTATAATAAAATAGGACCACATCTAACAGTCAAAGAAAAAAAAAGATAACAGCTTAAAAACACAACCAAATTAGATCAACTTAAAGTAGAGATGTAAGATTGAATTAAAAATACACCAAAAGAATATACACACACACACATACATACATAACAGAGAGAGAGAGAGAGATATCATATTCTAGTGTAGGAAATATGGATTGAATGAGAGATAATAGTTTGGAAGAAGGGAATGAAAAAAATAATTTTAAAATAATCTTTTCTTCCCTTGTTTAGGAGTTTTAATGTCTTGTTGGGAAGTTTAAGTGGGAGGGAATAAAATTGGTAGAACTTAATAGGGAAAACTCATTCTTCACTATTCCCTCAAAATATCAAATTTTCATTCCCCTTAGAATTAGGAGAAATTGGAGGGAATGAAATTAGATTTAATGATTTTTTTTACTAAAACTCCCAAAATACTCTTATATATTCGACATTTTATTTTAAAATAGGACTCTAATAGTAATATTGTCATAAAATGATATTATTCCTTTAACTGTATGTTACTCCTAAATAAGGTTACTTAATTTAAAACATCCAAACAAGATTATTTAATTTTATTTCCATTTCTTTCTTTTCCATTCATTTTCTTTAATTAAATACATTTCACTCCATTCCTTTATAATTATTCAATTACATTCCTTTATGAACCCCTAAACGAAGGCTTAAACTTAAAGAGAGAATCCTTTCATAATTATAAACTTGTGTAAAATAAAAACGTACAAACAAACATGTAAGCAAGAAAACATAAAAAAGAATGAGTATTAAAAAAATTACCTCTGCCAATGCCTTAGAGAGAAAGAGGGGGGGGGGGGGGGAGAGGAAATTTATTTAAGTGTTTTTTAAAATAGAAAAATGGAACTCTTATTAATTCAAACAAAATAGAATTACATCATTTGAGAAAGTATGTTTTAAGAAATAAGGGTTCTCCTCAATCCAAGTAATATAGTGCCCACCATTTCGGGCATGTTTTGCAAACAAGTAGGCTAGTTGGTCACCATTCCTCCTTGTGTGACACTTGAAAAGTGTGGAGCTCGTGTGACAGTCATGAACTATAACCCCAATCCCAACCTGGTGTTGTGACGGAAAAATTAGTTGTCAAAATTTTTTTACGGTGAGCCAAGTTGGGTGCAAATTAGCAAATTCACAAATCTACCTAACTCGACCTGACCTACTTATATTTAATATATAATAAAAAAAATATTAAATAATTTTATTATTGACTTTTTTTTGTTTATAAATTGAGTTGGCATAGAACTACATGATATCTTACTAACTTTGAAACACTAATATAATAGTTCGTGTTGGTTTAGTGCTATGCTTAAGTTTGTAAGTTATAAATTTGCTTTTATTTGTATCGGTGTTGTTCTAATGCTCAATTAAAAAAAAAAAAAAAAAAAAAAAAAAAACTATCTAACCCATGGGTCCAGCCTGACTCCGGTGAGTTGGGTTGGGTTAGGTTGAATTTTTTTCAACTCAACCATGGTAGGTTGGATTGCAAAAACCCCTTAACCTAATCCATGTACACTCTTAGGGGCAGTTGGCAGATTATTAATGATAGGTAAAAAAAAAAAAAAGTAACTTAAGCAAAAATAAAAAACCAGTACAAGCATGTGTCAAAAAATTGTCAACTCTTTTGTGTGTAATGTATATCAGCATCTTATGATTGGGTTGCTTGGGACTTATTTGATATTTCTCCTCAATTTAAAAGCCCTTTCTGGATCTTGCATTAGGCCCAAATCATCTACATTTGTGTACACTCACTCCCAGACCCAATAAGATCCAGTAAACCTTGTTGGAACTTGCAAATTGGGCCAAGTGTTTGTTTTCCCATATTTCCATTTCTACAACGAGTTCAAAATCTGATATTCCTGTGGCAACCCATTATCGATCGACATTTAAATGTTCTACAATGTGGCCCATAACAGTCGAGCAATTTTAGTGCTTCTCGTATTTCAGAATTCAGAATCAGAGTATTTGATTTCCCTCTTCTAATTATTTATTATTGTGGCTTGTTGAAGAAGCATGTGAAGAAAGTGGAAGAGAGGTATGGAAAAGGAGAAGGAGAAGAGTGAAAGCAGTTGTTCAGGTTCAAATTATCCTTCCCTTATTAGAATTAAAATAAGGGAAGAAAGTTATAGGAAATATTATTATTCTAACCGAAATTTTTGTAGCGCTATAACCTGATGTAGTGCTTTTATATAAATTTGTTTTTGAAGAATGTTATACATATATTATAACATACTAATCACAGACCTGTGCAATAAAGTGAGTATAACCTAACCCACAGCACACTACAAGGACTTGGGAGACTATACTGATTTTTTTTTTTTTTTTTGGTTTCCCAAGAAAATGAAATGCATTCCGTGAGGAAAGGACAAATGTAAGGATCTAATATTGTTTTCCGTAATAGAAGCTATAAACCAGAGAGGAGAGATACTCTAGTCACATTGTAAACCATTTAAAAAAATAAAAATACAACAAAAATTGTTTGAATGTGGAAAAAACTGCATTCTATTCTTTTTGCAAACCAGTCACAATTTCATTTAGCATAAATACATTTTAGTAAAGTTTTAGCATAGTAGCAAACACAATTTTTAAGAAAAATTCGATCTGCCATAATACAAATTCCGTTTTCAAATTCAACCAGTTTAAGTGTTATAATCTAAATTTTTAGCTCATAATTATTTAAAACAAACTGTACTCCACAATCAAACAATGAAAAATTCATTTCTCTCCCCCATTTTCCATCCCCACTCTTTTCATCCCAACCAAACATATGCTTAAGGCCTACAAATAGAGGCCCATGCATTGAACAAGGTTCCTTACATACGGGCTTTGGGAATTCAAGGAGAATACATTGCATATATAGGGGTAGCTGCTTCCAGTCAGTTTAGTCTGTAGGTATCAAATATGTTCTAGCAGCCTGGATTGAACAATAATTATTTTCTTCCACCCATTCCTTACATGTTGGATTTTCTCTACAACCATAGGGCTTGCCCACTACTCTGGCCCTTGGAATGTCTCTGGGATCATATGGGCTATCAATGGGAAACTAGGCCCTTCGGAGAAAGAGATATGTTTCCCAATGGCCCAATAGAGCCAGTGCCCATTTGGGATATCGGGCTTCTTAAAGAGTTAAGACATCTTTTGCTATTTTTGCATCACACAATTGGAACCGATACCAATTTTATTTATTTATTATCAATCTCTAATTTGGGGTTAGATGAGCTGTGGTTGGATCAAATGGATCACAAACACAATGTTACACTGGACCAGAAAAGGATGGACTATACGTTGAAAAAAAAAAGCAAAAGAAAGTGAAGAAAAAAAATAATTTGTTAGTTAAGTGTGATATAGTACCATACACGTATGTGTTACTTGGAGTATTGATGATATTCTTTTTCTTTTTCTTTTTCTTTTTTTTTTGTGATTTTGTTTCACTTTTGTACCTTTAATGGAGTTCATCTAAATTTATGTATTTTCTTTAAAAAAAAAAATCTAAATTTATTTAGAACACTTTTTTTTTTTTTTTTTTTGTGTGTTGATAATTTGATAGTTACAAAAAATGGCGGGATGGTTTGAACACTTTGAATCATAGTTCTTCTAATAAAAGAGAAGCGATAATACTAGTGAAATACAAGACTCTTAACAATTTATGTATACCTTTTTAGTTAGGGTCTTTATTATAAGTAGGTTTATTTTCTTTGTGCTGCATGTTGGCTGTTAGTTGTTGCAAATAGACGGGTGGGAAAATACTTCATGGTAAAAATGATAGTAGGTTATTATTGGTCCACTTCTACCCATTTCGGTCTATTAGGTTCATATTGGTCCACTTCTACCCATTTAGGTCTATTTGGTCCACATCAGTCCAATCAGTCCCATTCAGTCTGTTTTAGTCCACTTCAATCCATTTTCATCCACATTGGTCCATTAGGTCCACTGCAGCTCACTTTAGTCCATTTGGTCAACTGCGGTCCACTTGGGTCAAATCAGTCCCATCTAGTCCATTTGGCCCAATTATATCACTTTCTTAGTGTAATGTTTGTAACTCCAATTACATCATTTTAAAAGGGTTTTGGACTAACATTTATTGAGTCTCATTTACTATTTTCATTTTTTACATTAAAAAATATATAACGCCAAATTTCTTCACGTATCACGTGAGTCTATGACTAGTTAGTTACACTAATTCCTCAATAGTAATTACTCTAAAATTTTCCAAGAGAATGGTTCAATCTTTACCAAGTTTACAAACAACATATGACGTGAAAGTGGAATGGGGTTTAAAATCTTAGTGGTTTAAGAAGAGTAGGATGACCAGCAATTGAGAGCATTATGTTCAAGCGAACAATTCTTAATATCCTATAAAAATAAAAATTAAAAAAAAATCCTAATATATGATCTAGGTACAACTATAAGACCTCATATTCTATTTTTATTAGCACAATATAAAATAATGTGAAACTTGGAAATCTGATGGGAGCATTTTCGCTCCCACTGTTTCTGCCATTTTTTTAAATATGAAAAATGAGTTGGATGAAAAAAAAAAAAAAAAAAAGGAAAAAGGAAGAAGGAAAAAGGAAAAATGTAGTCATAAGATTAGGTCCGATCCCAAATGAGTCTAGTCAAACCAAACAAGCTTTGTCCTAAACACATTGACTACTGGTTAGATTAACATTAGGCCTGATCCATGATGAGCCCAGTTCTAAACTGGCATTTGGTCAAAAGTGATTGGGCCAAACCGAATTGAGCAAGCAACTACATAAACCATATACCTGGACCCAGATAAGACCAATCGGTTCATTTCAAAATCCCAATTCTCATGAACCCAATATTAAAGAAAATGACACAAAAGCTCAAGTGCACCCAAAAAAAAAAAAAAAAAGGATAAAATTTCCATCAAAGTTTATTTACATTTTGAATGGATAAAATTTATTAAATTTATTTTGAAATGCTTTTTGAATGACTGAAATTCACCAAAATGAATTTGAATAATCGAAATTCTCCAAAATTATTTGGAATTACACCTTCAATAAATAAAATTCATGAAAATTCAATTTCACTTACACCTGAGTTATTAAACGTCACAAAGTTATTCTAAATAACATTTTTTTTAATTGGTTAAAATTCACCAAAATTAATTTGAATTGATTTTGAATGGTTGAAATTCACAAAATAACTTAAAATTACATCTTCAATTGTTGAAATTAAATTCACCATATTAATTGAATTACACCTTAAATTGTTAAGATTAACCAAAATTAATTTTTTTTTGACACATTACTCCGTCAACATTCATGAAATTAATTTTGAATTATACAATAAGTTGTTAAAATTGTTAAAATTCCCTAGGATTAGACCATTGCCAATTAGAATCCACAACATATACCCATGCGTCATAGCCCATTTTTAAGTGTCGAAGGGAGAATCATCATTTGGATCAGAATAAGATTACTCTTTTAGGGACCTCCATCAAGATTAGATGGATTTGTAAGTATGAAAAGAAAAACCCCAAATATAATTCAAAGGGGGACACAATAAGAGGATAATATCACAGCAAGCAAGTGACAATATTGAATGAATATAGCAAACACAAAAAAGCCGCACATAGCTTATAGCACACATCAAGGAAAAGGCAATAGTGTTTGTTTGTTCTTTTAGACCTCTATAAACTAGATTTGTTTAACCTAATTAATTAACCAAGTAGTTACTTAGGTTTATTATTCAGATCTAGGTTAAACACAAACAATCATATTACTAAGTGCAAAAAAGTAAAGAAGACAAGAGATATGATTACCCAGGAAAACCAATGAAACCAACAGTTTCAAGGTAAAAAACCTGGGGAGGATTTAACCTAATCTATCCTCAAGGTAAACAAATTCACTATGATAGAATGGAAGTTTACAATAGATTTTCTCCCTAAAATCTTAAGCTACCTCTTGTAGTACTTACTCACACGACCACATGCAGCTCCGATTCCATGGACTCTTCTATCTGAATTTGCTAAACACAAACACCGATGTTTGTGACTTTGAGATCCCACTCAAAGGGTTAGACCATCAGCAGTAATTGATCTTGTATGCAGCAACTTCTACAACATCAGATCTTTAGTTTCTTAAAAGAATATTGCCGGTAGAAGATTTTAGAGAGCTTTGGGTACAAAAACCCTAGATCTACAATTGGAGGCATAATATGCAATCTCCTCTCTCTAAAAAACCCTCCTAGGGTTAGCTTATAATGGCCTTTAAATACTGTAAAAAAACGGATCGCGATTTGGGCTTGAAACGGTCAAGTTATGGGCTTTTTATGTTTGCTGATTTTTTCTAATTTGCGACTTTCGACCGATCGAATAGCATAGCAATTGAGAGCAATCGAGAGAACCAGATTGCATCTCACTTTTTTCATCTTGAACTTGAGTTTTTTTTCTTGGACTTGAAAATACATCATTCTAACTCAATGAGACTTACTTTTTGTCATGGTTTGCCAACACTACAAACTCAAAACCTAACAATCTCTCCCTTTGGCAATTTGTGACAAAACTTACATACAACATAATGCCCATATACAATAAAATGCCCAAATACATCACAAAACCCAATCTAAGACTTCTAACCCAAAAGTTGCAAGAAAAGGCAGAAGGTCTTAATCGGAATGTACTTGTTTTTCTTGAAACACTCAAAAAAGCACATCAACGCATGTGTGGAAATAAAGAAAGATAAACAACAATTAACAAATATGCAATAACAGCAAATAAAAAATATGCAAATTAACTCTACCCCTAAGTTAGATATATAAAACACTTTTATTTTCTCCCCTTTTCAAAAACAATTTCATCTCCCCCTAAATAAAAACAGTTAAAAACTTTTTCCAAACATGTTCCAAATTTCATTTATTTCTCCCCCTTTTTATTACGTATTGACAAAGACAACCCAATTAGAAGGTAAATAGTAAACATACATAACAAAAGGCAAGAGAAAATATAGTTGAGGCTGCATGGAAAAATCCATGTTTCTATGCAAAAATTTAGTCTTCATATATCAGCCCTAAAATTTCTCAAGATTGTAATTCAATAGGGTCTATATTATGAATAATTGTTTAGCTATAAATTTCTCAAAAAAAAAAAAAAAAAAAAGGAAAAAAGAAAAGAAAAAATCTTTAGCTATAAAATCTTCAATAGTACATTAAAACACAAAGTTTATTAATGATGAATATTTTACATACTTGATACAGAAGAAAACAAAAATACTTGACTGCAACAAGGAAGCAATAAGATTGATTATAATTTTCTCCAATCTTATATATCATAAGCAGAAAATCATGATAACAACCATGTGAATAAGCCATCATCCTTGTGCACCTGTAGTGAAGGAAGATAATTTCAATATTGTAAATAATAAGCTTTGGACTTCAGAAAATGATACTATACTAAATGACGTTTTCCCTAAAATAAATAGAATTCAAAAGATAGCAATTATCAATAACTTAATTTGTAAGTTAAAATTTTAATCATGTTTTAATTAATAGTTATCTTTTCTGCTTTGCCAAAATAAAAAAATTGAAAATACTAATATAAGGACACGTGTCTTCTAATTACTATATGGATGTCCTACCTAATTATAATGCCTAATGTTGGAGCATTTTAATATTAATTAATTAAAATGAATAAATATTACAACATAAATGTGAAGATGTGGGAGAATATGGAAGATGAGGAGTTAGTAAATATGTTTAATCCCACATTGAAAAGGAGAGAGACTATTTTGTTCTTTTTAATTGTGGTGATTAATGGTGGAAAGGAAAGGTCCTCTTCTACTTGAGTCTTCTCAAAGTCGCCTACATCCTCACTAACAAGAATCCATCAAAGGTTTCTACTGATGCGATAAGTAAGGAAGAATATAGTCTCCATCAAGAAAAAATAGATAAGTATACAAAAGATGAATACAATTGTCACTCTTATCTTTTGAATTGTCTTGCCGATCATTTTTATGATTATTATGATACAACTTATAATTCTGCCAAGAAAATTTGGAAAGCTTTACAAAGCAAGTGTGATACCGAGGAGGCTGGTGCAAAGAAGTATGCTGCTAGTAGATTTTTCCATTACCAAATGGTGGATGGAAAATCGGTGGTGGATCAATCACAAGACTTCCAAATAATTGTGGCAGAATTGAGATCTGAAGGCATAAAGATTGGAGATAATTTGGTGGTAGCTGGCATAATTGATAAACTACCACAATCTTGGAGGGAGTTCCAAAAGACTTTGCGGCACAAACAAAAGGAGACATCCTTGGAGACTTTGATCACAAGCATCCGTGTGGAGGAGGAGGCTAGAGGACAAGATGAGCTCATGACACAAGAGAGTAATGGTAATTCCACCACAAAGGTAAACCTTATTTCAGCCAATAATAATATGCCCAAAAATCATTTTCCTAGAAATGGTCAATTGAAGCCTAAAAAAAGAGTTTTCAAAAATAATAATAGACCTCAAGGAAGGGGAAGCCCGAATAAAAATTACAATAAGAACCAAGGACCCCCTTCACAAGATCAATTTAATAGATCTTGTTTTGTCTGTGGCAAGAGTGGGTATTACTCGATTTTGCAAATTTCGGAAACGTGTATCTGTCCCATAGGCTAACATAACCGAAGAGTCTTTAGTGGCTATGATTACAGACATCAATATGGTGCAATATGTTGAAGGGTGGTGGGCAGATTCCGGTGCTAATAGGCACGTTCGCTATGACAAAAATTGGTTCAAGTTGTACACTCCTTTTGAGGAAGAAAAAACGGTTATGCTTGGTGACTCTAGCAAAACCAAGGTTCTTAGGAGTGGTGAGGTTGATTTGAAATTCACTTCTGGACGTGTGCTAATATTGAAAGATGTATTTTATACTCCATCCATGAGGAAGAATTTGATGTCAAGTTTTTTGCTTAACAAGGCTGGCTTCAAGCAAACTATGGAATCTGATAATTATGTAATCACTCAAAAGGGATTTTTTGTGAGCAAGGGTTATGCTTGTGATGGAATGTTTAAATTGAATGTTGAGAATAATAAAGCATCTACCAGTTCAGTTTATATACTTTCTTCTATTAATTTTTGGCATGCTCATTTGTGTCATATAAATAGTAGATATGTGGGAATCATGAGTAGTTTAGGATTAATTTCAAGACTGTCAAAAGATTTGAAAAATGTGAAACACTTAGTCAAGCTAAGATTACAAAAAGGCCTCATAAAAGTGTTGTAAGAAATACCGAATTGCTTGAGTTAATTCACTTCGATTTATGTGAATTTGAGAGAATTTTAACTCGTGGAGGAAGTAGAAATATTATCACTTTTATTGATGATTTCTCAAAATATACAACTATTTATTTGTTGAAAAATAAAAGTGATGCTTTTGAAAAATTTCAAGATTTTTTAAAATAAGTTGAAAATCAATTTGGTAGAAAAATAAAAAGAATAAGAAGTGATAGAGGCCGTGAGTATGAATCAAGTGCATTCAACTCATTTGTTCAGTCTTTGAGAATTATCTATGAAACTACTGCACCATATTCACTTGCTTCTAATGGTATGGTTGAAAGAAAAAATAGAACTCTAATTGAGTTAACAAATGCCATGCTAATTGAATCTGGTACACCTTTACATTTTTGGGGTGAAGCTATTTTAACTGCATGTCATGTTTTGAATAGGGTGCCACATAAAAAGTCACATACCACACCTTTTGAGATGTGGAAAGGACATAAGCCAAATTTGGGATATTTGAGAGTATGGGGTTGTCTTGCTTATGTAAGGCTTATTGACCCTAAAATACCTAAATTTAGGTATAAGAGCTACTACCTGTGCTTTTCTTGGTTATACAATTAATAGTGCAGCCTATAGATTTTTTGATCTTGAAAACAAAATAATTTTTGAATCTGGTGATGCAATTTTTCATGAAGAAAAATTTCCTTTTAAATTGAAAAATAGTGGAGATGAAGAAAATATTTTGTCACAATCTAGTTCTTCTACTTCACATTTACAAAATCAAGAAAATTTTGAAATGGAACCTAGAAGGAGTAAAAGAGCTAGAGTTGAAAAGGATTTTGGTCCTGATTATTATGTTTTTAACAATGAGGAAAATCCCCAAAATTTAAAAGAGGCTTTAACATCACCTGATGCTATATTTTGGAAAGAGGCTGTAAATGATGAGATGAAATCTCTAATTTCTAATAGAACTTGGAAATTTGTAGATCTTCCACCGGGTTGTAAGACCATAGGTTGTAAATGGGTCCTTAGAAAAAAGTTGAAACCGGATGGATCAATAGATAAGTTTAAAGCTAGACTTGTTGCAAAAGGCTTTAAACAAAAAACTGATCTTGATTTCTTTAATACTTTTTCTCTGGTAACAAGAATTACATTTATTAGATTGTTAATAGCTATTGCTGCAATTTTTTATTTGAAAATTTATCAAATAGATGTAAAAACTGCTTTTCTAAATGGGGACCTAGAGGAAGAGATTTATATGGATCAACCCAAAGGCTTTGTAGAGCCTGGACAAGAAAGCAAGGTATGTAAGCTAACTAAATCCCTATATGGCTTAAAATCAGCACCAAAACAGTGGCATGAAAAGTTTGATTCTTGCATGATTAAGAATGGTTATAAATCAAATGAATGTGATAAATGTATTTATTCTAAATCATGGAATAATTTACATGTTATTATTAGCCTCTATGTGGATGATATGTTGATTTTTGGCTCTAATATGCATGTTATAATTGAGACAAAAAATATGCTTAAAAGCCATTTTGATATGAAAGATCTTGGTGAGGCTAATTTTATTTTGGGCATGAAAATTTCAAAAACATGTGATGAAATATTTCTTGATCAATCACATTATGTTGAGAAAATATTGAGAAAATATAATTTTCATGATCACAAAAGTGTAGCTACTCCTTTTGATTCTAGTGTTCATTTATTTCCTGTGAATTATGATGATGAGATTTTTAATCAAAAGGATTGTGCTAGTATCATTGGTAGTTTGCGTTATGCTACTTATTGTACTAGACCTGACAATGCATATGCAGTAGGAGTGCTTAGCAGATTTACTAGCAAACCTAGTAAAGATCATTGGATAGCTATTGAGCGAGTCATGAGATATTTAATTGGTACCAAAAGTTATGGCTTATTTTATAAAAAGTACCATGTTGTGATTGAAGCTTTTAGTGATGCCGATTGGAATACTTTGTTAGGTGATTCTCTTTCTACCACTGGTTATATTTTTACCTTAGGTAGTTGTGCTATTTGTTGGAAATCTTAAAAGCAAACAATAATTGCTAATTCAACAATGGAAGCTGAATTAATAGCGTTAGCTTCAGCTAGGGAAGAGGCAAATTGGCTTAGAGATTTGTTATATGAAATTCCACTTTGGAAAATGCCAATTCCACCTATATTAATTCATTGTGATAGCACTGCTGCAATTGGTAGAGTTAAAAACCTTTACTACTACAACGGTAAATCCAAACCTATAAGAAGAAAGCACAGTACCGTGCGATCTTATTTGAGTAGTGGCATCATAACTGTGGATTATATTAAATCTAATGATAATCTTGCAGATCCATTTACCAAGGCCTTGGCAAAAGATAGAGTCTAGAATACATCGAGGGGGATGGGACTAAAGTCCATCGAATCATGAGCCATGTATAAGGATACCCAACCCAAGGACCAGAGATCCTAAGAATTGGGTTCAATGGGAAAAACGAATCATATGATGGTCGTAAGAAATGCACTATTTATTTTTTTTAATTATTTATTTTGTAAATAATTTTTTTAATTGTTCATCCCTATGATGTAAGTGCATTAATCCTGTAATGTGGAGAGGTTGAGTAAAAAACTCTTAATAAAATTTGTAGCTCATATGAGTGGGGTATCAAAATTACAGGAGCACCCTTGACAAAATTTCACCTATGTGAGTGTGGGGGTGGGGCCGCTCCCTATGAGATTTGGACTTAATCTCAAATACACTCATGAAACTAGGATTAACACACGGCCGTAAAGTGCTAGCTATAAAAGCTCATGTCAACACTTGGGTTGTTATGTGTAAGCAGTGACGCTTAATTTCCCTAAAGCAGTCATAGTTCAAGTCGAAGACCACTACGACTCTGGAGTTGAGATTGCTGTTTTACTAAGTGAAGGTTCAATGCAGAGCACACCTTCATGATGCATAGTGACTCGTCTTTGCCTGGTAATCTCTCTTTAACTAAAAAATTTAATATTAAAATGAGTGGGAGATTGTTGGAGCATTTTAATATTAATTAATTAAAATGAATAAATATTACAACATAAATGTAAAGATGTGGGAGTGAATATGGAAGATGAAGAGTTAGTGAAAATGTTTAATCCCACATTGAAAAGGAGATAGACTATTTTGTTCTTTTTAATTATGGTGAGTAATGGGCTAATATGAATTGACTCAGATATTGGGCTAGATATGTGCACAAGGGGGAGGTGAAGAGTGGAGGTGTCAAAAATGAAAATGAATCAGCCTCTTGGATCCTCCTACTTGGGTAGTAAAGAAGTTCTTGGCAAGGAAGGGTGTTCTTTCTGGTGGAGCGTTGGGCTTGAACACTTTGTGCAGAGGTTGTTCTAGCCATACGGCACTTGTTGGGCTGTTGTATCCTGGGGGAGACAAGTCAGAGAAGGTCTGTACCGATTACAAAGTTTAGCCAACCAAGGACTTGAATCTCCTTAAAGAGAGAGAGTGCCGCGCCTTAGTCCAAATAGTGTTGTGTAAAAGTCAGACATTAATGTTATCAATAGGTCTTTTTCCTGTGAACATCTCTAACAATAACATACCATAACTATAGACATCACCACAAGTTGAGACTTCATTCCCCACTCCATACTCTACAATTACACATAACACATATGTGATGTGAACATTTGTTTTGTGTCAGATGGAGGAGAAGATACATAACCTATTGGTATTAAAAGAGAACTTTCAATGGCATTTAATAAGAAAAAGATTTAAGATAAATAGAAAATTAGTTATATAAAATTCGTTCTTCTGGCTGCAGTACATCCATGTTAAAATTGTCCCTTTAAGGCTTTATAATATAATAGAATATTATGGGAAAAGGAAAACAATTAAATATAAGAAATGACAATGATATTTAGCTGGAGGAGTATGACCAATTATTCCTCTTATCCCGATGGAGCTTGATTGGTTATGAGAAGAATCTTGGATAGCACCAAAAAGAACTCTTGCTAGGCCAAAATCACCTACATGCCCAATTAATTCAGCATCAAGAAGAATATTATTGGGCTTGAGGTCGCAATGAACAATTGGAGTTTGGCAATGATGATGAAGATAATCTAATGCATTAGAAACATCAATGGCAATATTCAATCTTTGAAGAAGACTCAAACTCCTTGGTTCCTCAAAGAGTTTCATTTATTCTTGGAGTTGGATGTAGCCACTCATCTAGGTTGCCATTTTCCATGAACTCCATTACCAAAGCCTTAAAATCATGACCTCGATAGTCAATGCTAGAACATGATGTGAGCACCTTTACAAGATTTTGATGTCTAATATTTCGTAGAGCCTCACACTCTGCTTTGAAACTGTTGGAAGCTCCATGACACAAAAGGTCAAGCACCTTGATTGCAATTGTACATCTACCTTCATCAAGAATTCCTTTGTACACGGACCCGAAACTACCCACACCTATTAAATTGGTAGAAGAGAACCCATTGGTTGCATTTAGGAGACTTTGGTAAGATAAATTCAAAAGCAAATTTCCTGTGTCACTTGAGGCATTTTCTTTTCTTTTCTTTCTTAAAGAAAAATGATGTCGGAGTAACAGAATCACAGAAACTCCAATAAGTCCAGAAAAGATAGAGATCATTAACTTCAATGTAAGGTTCAACTTCCTCTTCTTAGGTTTTTCAAAATTGCATTTAGGAAGCTCAAACTTATGTGTACCCCCACAAAGCTTTCCATTTCCCTTAATAAACGTTGCACTGGTATTCTTGAAAACTCCCTCCATTGGTACCTCACCCTCAAAATGGTTGTTAGATAGATCTAAATATTGCAAAAAGGCAAAGTGGTCCAAAATTTTTGGAATTTAGCCTGACAAATTATTGTTGGAAAAATCTAGATATTGAAGACCTTTTAATGATTCCAAAGATGGAGGGATGATCCCTTGAAAGTGGTTTCTTCCCATGAGCAGATATTCCAGTTTTATACAACTTCCAAGACTTGTTGGAATTTTCCCAACCAACGTGTTTTTGGAAATATCTAATATTTCTAGATTTTCAAATTTTCCAACTTCCATGGAAAGTACACCAGTAAATTGATTGGTCGACAAATTTATAAAAAATGTTGAGAATGAGAGACCAATGATTGGTGGCGATAGCGAACCACTAAGCTTGTTATTAGCAAGACTCAAATAAATCAAATTTTGACACTTGCTTAGACTTAAAGGGATGTTACCTTGGAGATCATTCTTGTATAAATTCAATTTTATCAAGAGAGTTAAATTTCCAATAGATGATGGAATGCTTCCATACAAATTGTTTGTATTTAATAACAAAATTTTTAACTTCTGAGGTTTTCCAATTTTAGAGGGAATATTACCTGATAATTTGTTCTGCTCAATGTTGAGTCTCTCCAAGTTGATCAAATTTCCTATATCTGTTGGAATATTTTTAGATTTTTTTTTAGGACCTAGAATTAATGAGTTTAGAGTAGTTGAGAAATTGCCAATGCACTTGGGCAACTCTCCCCCAAACTTATTCACATCTATATGTAGCTTGGTCATATTGGTGGCATTTGTCAGAGAACATAGAAAACTCAATTCATTAGCCCCTCCATTTCCAAGGTTGTTATGGTCAATTAAAAAAAATGCCATTTTGTACAGCTTCTCCAAAGATGGAACTTTTCCACTAAATTTGTTACCATCCAATGCAAGTGCATTTAGATTTGAGACATTAGATATTGAAACGGGAATAGATCCAGCAAATTGATTATAAGAAATGGATAAATCTTCCATATTTGATAGAGTGATACCTATGTTCGACGGAAGACGCCCTTGGATTTGGTTGAATTCTAAATCAAAGAGTACTAATGAAGATAGATTGAACATTGAGGAAGGAATTGTTCTAGATAAGCTATTTCCAAACACACTAAAATGTAAAAGTTTGGTCAATTGGCCAAAAGAGTAAGGAATAATCCCACCGAAATTATTATCATGTGAATAAAATATCTCTAGAAATGATAAGTTTCCAAGAGAAGGTGGATACTTCCTGTCAATTTATTTTTGAAAAAAGAAAAGACACGGAGTTTACATGATATGACTTTACATGATATGAATTTATTGTTTTACCCTAGATCTGAATAATAAACCTAAGTATTCACTTGGTTAAATAACTAGGTTAAACAATCTAGTTTACAGGGGTCTAAAAACGAACAAGTGGTATTAAAGCAGGTTAACTCTTGATTTAGGTTATTATACCTAGAGTTGATTCTTGATCTCTATTATTATGGATAATTTTAAGTGTCTTACTGTATTTGATTGTGATGTTTTAAATAAAAAGGACACTATTGTTTCAGTTGATCTTTTTGAGGCTTGTGAAAGGAATTTGCAGGATTTTAGTATTTCTTAAAAGATTGGTGTAATCCGTTAAATACACTCTACTTCACATGGATTTTCACCTACAAAGCCGAAGACTCGTGCTATATGGGTGAGAAAAGATTCTCTAAAGTGAGTGTTGCTGACTTGTCCCTGATTTAATTCTTTCAATTATTTGTGGACATGTTTACTTTTAGTTTTTGGTTGTTTTATTTTTCTTAGGTTATTTTGATTATTCAAAAATCCAAAAACATTGAAAAATTTCAAAAAGACAAAAATAATTTATTTTGAGTCTTGTTTTATTTTTCTTGAGGATTACATGAATTATGATATCTCTCTCTTGATTTAGAACATGCTTGACATTGTGGAGAAACTTGAATAGTATGTGTTGCATAAGTGCTAAGCTATTTCTGACTTTGTGTGAGTACGTACTAGTTTGTACATGTACTCATGGTTTAATTAAGAAATTGGTATTTCTTGTTTGTGTACCCTCTATAGCTTAATTGCGCACAATCATGCATTGTTTTTGCATTTTATTCATTAAGCATAATGTGTGCCTTTTATTTTTGGTCAAAAAATATTTTTTGAAAATCCAAAAAGATTTTGTTTTTGTTTTGTATTACACATCATAAATGTGTAGTTGAGGTTGGCCTATGAAATTTGCACTTCATGACTATGTACCTTGTTTAGCTTGGATGAGCTTATTTTTATGCACTTTGCAAGTTTGTGCTATGTAGTGCTTATTTATGTGAGCTGTTTATAGTTTTTAATCACATGCTCTTGATTTTGAAGTCTCATTCTTTTGATTGTAAGGACTAAAAAATCCTAAAAGAAAGGAATAAATAAACACCTCATCATTGTTTACTAGTCAATCATGAACACCTTAGTGCAAATCGTAAGATTTTGTACTCGAGAAAGTGTAGCACATGCACAAAAAGAAAATAAGGTGTAGCCTTAAAATAATAAAAAAAAGGCAAAGAAATAAAAATTGCAAGTACAATATAAGGCTAAAATTAAAAAAAAAAAAATTTACATGATTGCAAGCTTGTTTTCTAGGAGATGTGGGAGTGATATGATGTAACTCTTTAAGTGATAGTCACTTTCAAACTTATGTGATGAATAATGTAAAAATTGTGATTGATTACTATCTACATATCACCTCACATGTATCTCATGCTGTTACTAGTTGCACACACTTTACAAGTTATTCTTTGCTAAACTTAATACATGAAATTGTGTGTGAATCTAGTTTGGCCATCCAAGATTATGTTATCTATGGTGTTTGATGCAAAATATGTTTAAGGGTTGGCAAAAATTGTGTTTTTGATGATTAAAAACCTTGTTTTGAAGTTCTGGGTTGAAAACTCATGTTTTTGAAAAACATTTAAACTCATTCTCATGCATTTCATTCATGAAATTCCTTGGTTTGAGTAGTTTCTGGATAATCTTCTGCAATTTTTCAAAAAATTCAGTTTTCCAGAATTTCGATCGATCGTGTGTGATTTTCGATCAATCAAAAATTTCCAGATTTTTCAAGTCTAGCTTCTGCCTGACTCGATTGGTATTCGATCGATGCTTGACCAATCGAAACTGAAAAATTTTCAGTTTTTAAGTTTTTGACCAAATTTTTTTTCATGCATCATTTATGTTTAGGATTCACATGCATTGCCTTGTTTTTTTTTTTTTTTTGTTTTTTTGTTTTGTTTTTTTTCTGTATCCATCTTGCAGTTCTGCAGTCATATCTCTCATTGTTTTCACATATAACATGCATACACTTTGCTAAATTGGGTACTCAACATGATTTAAAAATTGATTGATTAATTTTTGAGTTTTGTACATTTTAGTATATGCTATTTTTTATTGTGAACTGAGGAAAATATTTTTTTTGAGATATGATGGATAATAATTGTTTAAATATTTTCTCTACTTGATTTGAGTTCAAAAGACCATTTGTTTATGGGTCACATAGTGTCGAGCTTGCATATATTGAAAGAGAGATTATTTTTCTTCAAGTGAATCCTCAATTTTTTTAAAGTTAGGTTTGTGTGTTTTTACTTTTCCCCACCTCCTAAATTTTCACCAAAACTGTTTTTCACAAAACTTGTTTTGTTTTTCCTATTTTTATAGGGGGAGAAGCTTGTTTTTAACCTTTGTTGTTCATAGGGGGAGTTGTTGCTCCTCAAGGGGGAGTTGTCACTATTTTCTATAGAGTTGAATTGTTATGTGTTCCCTTAACTCTCTATTTTCTCTTGACATTTGTTGCGTATGTTTTCTGTTTACTCTTTGTTTGAGTTGTCTTTGTCAATACGTGACAAAAAGGGGGAGAAATAGATGAAACTTGGGAATCCTGTTTGTTTTGTTTAAGGGGAGTTGAAATTGTTTTTGAAAGGGGGAGAAAATAATTTTTTTTGATGTATCTAACTTATGGGGAGAGTTAGTTTACATATTTGTTATTTGCTTTAGTTTGATTATTTATTGTTTATATGTCTTTCTTTCCACACATGCGGTGATGTGTTCTTTAGAGTGGTTTCAGGAAAGACAGGTACATTCTGATCAAGATCTTCTACCTCTTCTTGCAACTTCTAGGGTAGGAGTCTTAGATTGGGATTTGTGATGGAATTGGGCATTTTATTTTATTGGGTTGTTTTTGTATTTGAGCATTTCATTTTGTATGTAAGTTTTGTCACGAATTGCCAAAGGAGGAGATTGTTAGGTTCTAAAAGTTTAGAACAATTGGCAAATCGTGAACACAAACTTATCTAGATATAGATCCTAGAGTCTATAGGTATTATTATACAATGCTCAAGGTGATTTAAGTAAAGATTCAAGAACAAGTAAGCTGTAGAAAGAAGATTTCAGAATTTGCCTGGTTCGATCGATCGAGAGATAGGTTCAATCGATCGAGAGTCATATCTGCAAAATTTTAATTATGCCTAACAGCAGTTCAAGCCCAAAAAGGATTAGGGTTTCAGATCTACTTCTTCTAGTACATAAAGGAAACCCTAAGCACGTTTTTAATAAGGCTTTTCAGAGAGAGAAGAGTGTGCCTTCTTTGTATCTAGGGTTTTGTATCCAAAAAGCTCTCTCATATCTTTTACCGGTGTTATTCCTTGAAGAATCTCAAGATCCGATGTTGTAGAAGTTGCTGCCTTCTCTAGTTATCAAAGGTGCTGATGATCTAAACCTTCAAGGGTGGTCTTGGAGTCAAAAACAGGAGAGTTTGTGTTTTTTATCACAAGTGTGGGTGCTTGTGTTGCAAAGGCCTAATAGAGAAGGAGTCCGTGAATTCGGAGCTTGCACGTGGTCGTGTCAGTAAGTTCTACATGTGGTAACAATAGGATGTTAGTGGTCTAAGTCTTATTGTAAACTTCAATTCTCTATAGTTGATTTACTTTTTACCTTGAGAATAGTTAGATTAAATCCTCCCTAGGTTTTTTACTGGTTTGGTTTTCCTGGGTAATCATATCATTGTATTCTTTATTTTTTGCTGCTTTACATGATATGACTTTATTGTTTTAACCTAGATCTGAATAATAAACCTAAGTATTCACTTGATTAAATAACTAGGTTAAACAATCTAGTTTACAGGGGTCTGAAAACGAATATTCTCAAGTAATGAGTATTTCTTGACCAATTTCAAATATAAAATAAGAAAGTAATTATTGCGAGATTAATAGTTTATAAGATATGAGTTTATTTTTCAAGATCATAACAAATTCATTACCAATTAAACCCATAAACAAGCCTACACTGGTCTTGTATTTTATCAAGCCCTATTGTTCAAAAGCCTGTTTATGTACACATTTTTTTTTTTTTTTTTTTTTTGGGCTGGGGCGAAACTTGTTTATTAAACAAGCCTAAAATTAAGGCTCAAGTTTGACTCATTTATAAACAAACAAATATGACTGAGTTTTTTATAAATCCAAGTTTGAGCTATTTATGAACGGCTTGGTTCACTTACATCCATATATTTTAAACATATTTATATGAATGGAATGCTAGGGTTTGGACTCAAGAAAGTTGGCAATATAATGGCAATTTCGAGAAATTTGGAAAATAAATTAGGGTAATCAGTATGTTTTTCTTTTCTATGTAAAAATGCATATTATAAAAAAGACTATTAGTAAATATATAGCAATAAATAAATTCACCATTAGATTACATTTCTATCTTATATCTTCCATGCTTGCAAAATTTCTAAAAGATAAAAGATCAATAGCAATATCATCAATCAAATGTTTAAATTTCAAATTTTTGTAATCTAAAGTTATGGTGGTCAACAGCAAAGGCTACGGCCAATGGCGGCTCCAGGAATATTTTCTAGGGTGGTCATTAAAATACTGAAATTATACAGAATCTAATAAAGAAAACTTTATATATTGACCAAAAAAAAAAAAAAAAAAACACACACACACGCACACAAAAATACATAAAGTCTTACAATTTTTTTTTTATTTTTTTTATTTTTTTACGAATTTTCTTATTTTGAAGTCTTTGCATGATAGTCTTGTTATCAATGTTGCAAGTCACATCATTTTCAAAATTTTAGTTAGATAACAATTTTCTTGGGCTTTTTCTTTTTTGTTTGTAAGGACCTAATATATTGTTAAGGGAACCAAAATTTTAAGGACAAAGTTTGGCTACAAACTTAGTTGTAGGGTTACAATTCTCACTAAATAAATTAACATTATTACATATTTTGAAAATTAAACGCCAATGCTTTCAATCGCTGGCCAATAAGTGTGACAATAGCCCCAGGTGAGCTACACCGGCAGTTTGAAAAATGCCGGTATAGGGTCCTGACAGTTTCAAGCAAGCTATCTTGGTGGTTTGAAAGTGCCACTATATGTTTTTTTATTTTTTTTAAATATAGGCCATAACGGCGATTCGAATGCGCTGATATAACTCTCTTTTTTTATTTTTTTGAATACATGCTTTAGTAGCTGTTTAAAAGCGTTGCTATTGACCATAATCCTAAAACATTTGTTAGAGAAGTCATTGACTCATTGGTTACTGGATGAGGGTATATCTTTTACCTTTAAAAAGTTCAGATCAAATAGGGGAATACTGTTATAGATAATATAGATTATTCTTCCAAAATATCAAAATATTAAAACAAATAATAACTCTCTCATTCATATAAATTTCAATATTTTTTGTACTTTAAAATTACACACAAAAAATGAATTTATTTGATTGAGTGGTAAATAATCTGCATACGCATAAAAAATTTAATATGCTTGTTCAGAATAGAAGAAAATTTGATGAATTTTGTCAAAAGTCCTGTAGCTCAATTAACTCTTTTTTTTGCTGAAAAAGAAAACAAGACCATTTTCTTTAGTCTTCTTTCTTCCTTCTTAACATGTGATAAAATGATTTGAAGCGGTAATTTATCCCTTTTGATAACCAAATTGAAAAAAAATATTTTTAATATGATTAATAACAGAATGAGAACATAATAAAAGTAATTTATATTTTCATATTTGGACCCAATTTATTCAATGAATAGGTATTATTATTATTATTATTAAATATCTCTCTTAAAATGGCTAAGCATTGAGTGCTTTTTTTTTTCCGTCCAACACCCTCCCCACCATTTGAGTCTTCAACCATAGAGAGAGCTTGTATTTCGTTCAATCTTTGTCCACGTTGCTCGTTTTTTGGTGTCCTGTACTTTCGGCATAGGCTTGTGGAGTGCATTTATTTCTTGTGTTTGTTTTTTTGGTTTTTCTGCTTCGCACCTAGGGCTTGGCTCTGTCTCCTCTACGTAAATAATGGGGACACTTACCAGATTGCCCTCCCTAGGTGTCGTGTGGTGTATGATTCTCCATCAGTGATGTGCCCGTGATTGGTGGGAGCTGCTGTTGCTAAACTAGCACTAATGTGCCGTGTGGGACTTGAATTCCCCGCAATTGTGGGAGTTGCGGTCTCAGATCCTTCATTAATGGGTACACTGACCAGGTTGACTTCCATAGGTGCCCGTGTTTAATGGGATGAGATATTCCCATATCAGTTAGTGCCGTGTGGGACTTGAATTCCCCACAATTGTGGGAGTTGCGGTTTCAGAGCCAACATTTCAATTCATTATATTTTTATTAAAAGACAGAATAATGCAGTAAAGAGATGTAATTCTAAAGATTCAAAATTTTACAGAACATGAACATCTCAATATTATTAGATTTTATTTTCTAACTCTAACAAAATTAAGAGTTTCATATCATTTAAAAACAGAAAGAAAAGGGACCTAGATGAGCAATTTGCTTTTTAGTGAATCCCCCATTTTCAAATGCACCGGGTCTAACTTATTATTGTTGGAAGCTGTTAATTGCAAGTGAAGTCTATTGAATCAGGTAAAGTTGAAGTTTCTGTAGATAAATACTCGGGGCAACATCGAGATGGACAGGTCTTTGGGTAGAGGATTCCAAAATAGACTTTGGGTTGCTTTACTGAAAGCAAGCAGGTGGAAGTGATACGTGAATTAAGGGTAACGAGGATTGGTCTTCTGGGATTGAGATAATGCAATTGTTCTTAATGGTTGAGATTGAGAGTTGAAAGCTATTGCAACTTGCAAAAAAATTGCAACTTGCAAGTGAAGTCTGTCGATTCAGACATGGTGCAACATCGAGATAGACAGGTCTTCCTGGTCTTGTCATTCTTCTTTGCTTAGCCATCGTAAGTTACAAGTTACAACGACTTAGACTTGGAATGGGCCAAATGGCTCAGAAGTCAGGATTGCTTAGCTTGCTTCCACTAGTGATCAATCAAACATGAGTGTGGAATTTTGGTATAGAAAACATAGCACCATTAATAATGACTAAAACACGAGGATGGATTAAGTTCCACTAAACTCTTTGTTTGTTGTGAGTTCGAGTTAGCTTAATTGCTAAAAATTCTTATAATCGAATAAAAAAATCTAGGGTTCGAATCTCCGTCAATACCAAAAATTAATGGGTGTTTTAGCTTGATGATAAGAGTAATTTTCAAGAAGTGGTTATAGGTTGAAATCCCCTATTTATCAAAAACAAAACAAATTTGTTTGTTTGTTTTCTTTTTAAAAATATTTCAATGAGAGGGAGGGTTAAACCCTAGCTAGACACATCAAGAGATACAGCATAAACTCTTAATTAGTTAATACTTAATATTACATAATTTTATATTTTTTTTTATTGAATGCTTTTTTTTAGATGCTTTTTTCTTTTTTATAATATTATGCTTACAAAATATATTGGTTTAAAAAATAATAAATATCTCATTTAAAAATGTTTAAATTTCAATTTTTTATTTTAATATTATACACAAGATTGTGTTATGGATGGTAGTACATAATATTTTAAGTAATTTGGTATGCTTATTAAGAATAAAATACCCTATAATCCAATTATTGGATTGTCAAAATTAATCTAAAAAATTTATTAAATAATATAATGTTAACAAAGACTTAACATTAAAAAGTAATCAAAATTATGGATTTCATTGATTTAAATTGAGGTTTGTTACTTCATAATAAGAGAAGTAAACTCAGCCGGATACCACTCAAAAAAGTTCTTAATAATATGAGGTTTGTCTTTAAATTTCTTAATAATATAAATTTTGATTTTTATTCTCTTTTAAAATTATTTCCATTATACAACAACATCCCCTTTGAGTTGTTTTTCGATTTATAGATTATATTTGTCTTTTTCAAGTTCAATTTATTCTTAAGTTTTTTTTTATATTTATTTATTTATTATTATTATTATTATTATTATTATTATTATTGTTTTTTAAAGAATCTACTATTAAGTATTTAAATGATATATTTATATTAATTAAGTTAATATATTAATGATTTTATAAAGAGTTTTTTGTTTATAAGTATATATTATATGGTTAAAGTTATTTGAGATGATTTTTTAAATATAGTATCTATACTACTATTTAAGGGGCTTCCCCGATTTGGATTCCTCATTTTTTTGGTTCAAAAATGCCCCTACACCCTTATGTTTAAGTAGAGAAAAAACTAAATGACAATTCAGTAAAAATACAACTCTAACTCCTACTAAAATATTACCTAAAAAATAGGGTCACTCTACTGTTAGATTTTCAAAATAGAAAAAAAAAATATATTTATATATATATATATAAAATAAAAATTATGACTCTATCGTCTTTACTAAAAAAAAAAAAAATTATGACACTATATATAAAAAAAAAAAGTCTCATCGCACGCACGAATAGTTAGTTAATAATTAACTTATGCCTTTGCTACTATTTACTAGTATGACTTTTTTTTTTATTGACTTCAAAAATCAAAATTATTATTATTATTATTATTATTATTATTATTATTATTAATGCGTGTTCCAATTAGCTTAGTTGGTAAAATCTCATGTTATCGAATAAGATTCAGAATATGAACTCTATCTATATCAAAAACCGATTAGTGTCTTAACATAATTATGGGGAAAGATCCACCCTCAAGCATTTTGTTCGCTTTGGGGCCGAAGGACCCGCATGGCTTTGTTCTTTGCAAGTGACGTGAGCAGTTTTTAAGACTTGCTTCCACATCGAAGAAAGATGCGCCCCACTCATGCCTTATAAGCCTTAGCTGAAGGCAAGAATGTACCACTACTACACATGTGTACTGACTGCCATCCTTAACATCCTTCTTTCCTCTGTCTTGGCTTTTGAACTAAGAAGAACTGGATTGCTTACGGTCCTTATCAAATCCTTTCGCATTGGCATTCTTCATGAACTTCTTGAATTGCCTAGTGACGTAGGACTTCATCTTGGAATCTTCATCATCTGAAAACTCATTAGTCTCATTACTTTTGGCCTTCAGTGCCATGCTCTTATTTTTGCTTCCTTTCCCAATTCTAGTCAAACCCAATTCATAGGTTTGCAAGTTGCTAACCAGCTCTATCGAAGGAATTTTGTAAATGTCATTTGATTCTTCAATGGCAGTGATCTTGGCATGAAATCTCTCAAACAGAGATCTGAACACCTTTCTCACAATCTTGGGTTCGGGAATCTGTTCTCCATGATTGAAGGCTGAGTTGACTATGTCCTTTAGCTTGGCATAGAACTCATCAAGCGACTCATCCTCCTCCATCTTAATCTCCTCAAAGCTAGTAGTAAGCTTTTGGAGCTTTGAATCCTTGACAACCTTAGTCCCTTCATAGGTTGTTTGGAGAATGGTCCATGCTTCCTTAGCAGTTTCAGTTGAGGATATCTTCTTGAATTCCTCATTGGTCACCGCACTGAATAGGACATTCAATGCTCTATTGTTGAAGTTTGCCACTTTGATCTTGGCCTCATCCCAATTAGCCGGCGCTTCCTTTGACTTAGTCCAGCCAATCTCCACAACTTGCCACACCTTCTCATATAAAGACTGCAAGAAAGTTCTTATACATACTTTCCAGAATGCATAGTTAATGCCATCAAATAAAGGAGGTATAATAAGAGATTGTCCTCTATCCATGACAAACAGGGGTCAATGGATCACGCAGCAAAGATTAAACCTAATTAGAGTGTGCCCGCTCTAATACCACTTGATAAGCCAAAAATGTATTGACCCCTTTGGCAAATTAATTAATTAATTAATTATCCAAGTTAATTAATTAAGTCAATTTAACATGCAATAGCATGGTAGCACAAACAAATCACCAACTAAACTAAATATAGTATAAATTAAATTTGACACATGTGATTTGTTTACGAATGGGGAAAACCACCGAGGCAAAACCCCACAGGGTGAATTTATGGTCACCACTCCCGAGAATCCACTATTATCAATCACAAGTGGTTACAAGTATAAGAAATCTTATCAAACCCTTTGGCCTATCCCGAAATACCAACCTACAGTTGAACCCTTACCCCAATACCCAATTGGACTTGTATTGTAGCGGCAATTTCTCCGTTTAATGCACGAATCCTAGTACATGACTAACCAATGATGCACAGATCCCAATACGTGACTAACTCCACCAACTTGAAGAAGATGTTGGCTGTAAAGTTCTTCACTTCATCAACAATGAAGATCAGGAAGCTCTTTGGTCACAAAACCCTTGGTGTAAAGACGCAGTAGCTTCTTCAGAGAGAATGATGAACTAGGTCAATTTCTGCCTCCGGTCACACAATGCATGCGCGACGACCTTTAAAATAATCCTTATATATGTCTAGGGTTGTGAGAAAAGAAACCCTACACAAATACATAAGCATTGGCTGAAAATCAGAACTGGAATTTCTGATTTCGTAATTCTCGACAGATACAGCTTGTGTCGAGAATCTGTTGAGCTTCAACACTAAATCTCGATAGAAAGGATTTTGTCGAGACTTCTATCGAGTTTTAATGAACAACATTTTCTTCACTTGTTTCTTGGTCAGATTTGCATGGTTTCAATACTTAACTTGAACACTTGTTTCTTGAAGTACTAAACATATCCTAGATCTACCCAATTATAAGTAAAATTTTTTTTGTCAAAGGATTAGCCATTTACATAAAATATGTCCCTAATAATCTCCCCCTTTGGCAATTCGTGACAAAACCACAACAAACAAATGAATCATGAGAGAAGTCTTAAATCACTAAACTCATAACCACTTGTTAGATTACAAAACAAATCTAACCCTAACATAAACTCTTGAAAAACTTTGCAAGAAGAGAGTTCATGACACGATAGACTTTCACAACCTTTCTTTTTCTGAAACACTTAAACAAGACTCATTAAGGCATCATGTGTGAACAGAATAAAGATTGTGTACATAAAGAAACATGTGTATAAAGATAGAAAATAAACAACACATGTAGAGGTAGGTGAATAAAAACATACATCATCATCATATGTATAAAAATAAAGTACAATGTATGTAATAAATGGTCACAAGACTGGTATACAAGAGGCTAATGTAAGAAGAGAAAGAAGAAAATACATGTAAACCTCACTGCATCCCTAAAAATGATATACACTCCCCTTATAAAAAAAATGTCCTATACTAACTTTCCCCCTAAGTACAAGACTACCCTCAATCCCAAAACTACTTCCCCTTTTTGTCACGAATGACAAAGGGTAAGTCACTAAGAGGTCGTCATCTTGTCATCACCGGAAGAGCCAGCCTCATCCTTATCATCCTCATCATCAGCCGAGACCTCTGGAGAAGGAGAGGAAGAAGGAGCAAAGCCAGCCATATGAGCTTGTCTGTGGGCAATGCGACCAACTCGGGTGTTCATTTGACATATCTCATCTGTGAGATAGTCAAGACGACCACCAAAGTTAGCCTCCATTCGCTAAAGCTGTGCCATGATGGCCTCGAGGGTCACATTACCAGCCGTAGAAGAGGAAGGAGTGGAAGAAGACGGAGCCGAAGAAGGTGGAGCTGCAGGATCGAATGTTTCAATGTGTGGCCGCTTTGATCGAAGCTGAGCCTCACTTCGTCGGACAGAACCAGCGCTGATGGCACCCATAGTGGTGAAGAAAGGAGAGAGAGGAATAGGAATGGAGAAGTGCCGAAAGATCCACACGATAGCCGAAGGAAAGATGAGCTTATCACGAGTGGCGGTATCCTGATACACATCTAGAATAGATGTGATGAAGTGAAAAGGAAAGTCTATAGAAAGATCTTCTATTAAGGAAAGAAGAAAACGAGCACGACGCTCAATGATTGAGTTATAGTGGGACAAAGGAGTGAGAGTGAATTTCATCACCATGTTAAGGAACCTCAGGCCTTTGGCAAAGCCCGAGCATGGAGTGTTTAGCTTACCACCCCATATGGAAGAAGTCTCACAAAAGTGAGAGATGAGCTCATCTTTGGACATAGTCCGAAGACAATCACAGCTAGGGTAGTCAGGATGCGCTACCCTAGGAACATGTAGTACCTCGGATATAAGATCCAGAGTAACTATGATACGTGTACCTCGGAATGTAGTAACAAACTAAGGCACAGAGGTATCAATGTCGTGCATGTTGGAGTAAAACTCCTGCATAAACACGATGGGACACCTCGTGGGTCTCTTAAGTAGAGATTTCCAACCTCGAGTCCAAATGACTTTGGGGAGAGGAGTGTCGGCAAAGTCTGACAGAATAACTTGGCATTCCGGATGAACGCCACGTTTCTAGAAGTTCTTAAAGAAGTCCGATTGGGCCTTCTCATCACAGAATCGAATATGAAAGGGAAGATCAGAAGAAAAAGACCCGAAACCTTGAAGAGGATTCTGAGCCAGAGTAGATTTATATTGTTTAGGTGCCATAACACAGTCTATCCGAGAGAGAGAGAGAGAGAGAGAGAGAGAGAGAGAGAGAGAGAGAGAGAGAGAGAATTTCAGAAAAGGAAAGAAATGAAAGAACGTATGCATGAAAAATGCATGAACATGTGATATGAGAATTTAAAAGCATCATCGGTAAAACCCAATCCAAACCTAACAGCACTTAACAACAATAATCAAGCACACAATTCTAAAATGCATGAAATATTGTTATAATGCAATGAGAGTGCAATGCATGATCATATATCAACAAATCAACACAACCCAACCCAAACATTTTACAAAAATCTCAAAAACCCCAAAAGTTTTCAAAAACCCAAAACCTAGGTCTAAAATGCATGAATGCATGTAAATGAAGGGGTTAAGAACACTTACCAAGAGATTTAGGCTTGATCTAGGTCGAAGAACAAGTGGGTGAGGAGATTTGAGTGAGAGGAGAGTGTTTGGGGTGAGAGAGAAGTGAGATCTGTCGAGAGAGAAGAGAGAAAAGTGAAACTGAAATCGCGCCTCAGCTATATATAGAAAATCACTTGATGGATCAAAGATTCTATCGAGGATCTGTCGAGCACTAAATCTTGATAGAATTGAATCTGTCGAGGTGCTATTAAGGATCTGTCGATGGCAAAATAGTGTCTCGATGGATCGAGAATCTGTCGAGTAGACAGAATGCTCAGAAATTTGGCTCGATGGATTGAAGAAGCTGTCGAGAATCTATCGAGAAGAAACCCAGAAATCTCAATGGATCAAGAATCTATCGAGATCTATCGATAAAAGAGAAAGAAGGCTCGATAGAAAAGGAATCTGTCGAGGATCTGTCGAGAAGCTATCGAGCTTGAAGAAAAGGAGTTTTTCAAGGAGGAAAAACACAAGGAGAATGCAACAAGCAAGCAACTTAACCAAAGATCCAATTAACATGTTAAGCTCTCAAAACATCTCTCAACATATATGTAAAGCATCCATAGATCTAAAAACAAACACACACACACACACTAAACAAGTCTAACCAATTTTATATTTCAAAAACAAGTTAAGACAGTTTAGTGAGCATATATTAACACATGTATTCCTTGTGATGGTCAAATCACATTGTATCTGCACATGTATCAAAAGTAGCAAAGAGTATGTATGTTGTGTGTGAAAACATAGCAAGTGTGCACAAGTTTCTCATATTATGACGATTTGAGATATGAGAACATCTTAATACACTCACACACAATCATAATTGCTTGATGGGGACTATCACTTTCAAGATACATCTTATAACTCTCATATCTCCTAAAAACACGCTTGCAACCATTTTTAAAAGCATTTTGATTTTTTTTGCTTTTTATATTCTTTGCATTTTTTCTTTTTCTTTTTGAACATATCATGCATGAGCATATAAGAGAGAGAAGAAATATCCAATTATGTAAGCCAAAACATCACAATTTTGCAATGCCGAAGCACACAAATGTTATACATGATTGGCGGGCTTTAGTGGTGAGATGGTTATTTATGTCTTTCTCTTAGAATTTTCTAGTCATTCCTGTCAAAAAGAGTAATATGAGTATGAGATATAAGAGACAATCTTAATCGTATTCATCACAAACACGAGCCACGAAACTCACTTGCTTAGTTGTGCATTGAGGTGCTCATCTAAGTTACAAGAGATACAAAGTTTGGAAACTTTATTTCAAAGGCCATCCAAGGTACACAAGTACCAATATACACAAACACACTATTTTTGTATTTTTCTGATTTTTCAATTTTTATTTTTTTTATTTTTATGAAAAACAAAGTAAAGCAAAACTGAAAACAACCAAAACAAAAACATGAAAGAAAACACACAAAGCATAAAACTAGACTGACTCAAAATAAGAAAGCAAAACAAATAAGTAATGCAAAACATAAAGGGAGAGAGAGGAAAAAACGACTGAATCACTTTGAGCCTTTTTCCTTCCACACCTTAGAAGGACCTTTCCTTTGTGCAAACCTTTGATCCTAAGGAGAGGGGGAAGAATTAAAACCGTTTAAGTTCGAAAGAAATATGAGGGCCTTGAGAAGATCTCCAAGAGGACCCAAAGATGGTGGGATTTGACCTTGACCACCAGATGATGACACACTATTACTCTGTTGAGTGGTTAACCACTTATAGTAATTTGGTCGACTGTGTCCTAAAGCTCCATAGTGATGACAGAAATACGGCTTCTTTGGTTGAGACTTTTTATTATTATCCTTCTTATTCCTAGGATTTCTAGTCTCTTTCTTTTCAACCTTAGGGGGTGCTCCTAGAATAGATTTGCCCTTGTCTAAGTTCTCACTAGCTATTTCAATTTTAGCTTCATTATTTTCAGCATCATTATCATTAGTAAGTGAAACAAAAACAATCTTACTAGAAGAGGCAATATTAGGATAAGAGAATTCATAACCCAAACCGGTTTTGTTAGAAGCAGCTTTCTGAAAACTTAGCATCTCATCGAGCTTTGCACTAGAAGTCCTCTCCAATTGAGCTCTGACTTGAAACAACTCCGCTTCAAGCTTCTTAGTCTTTTCAGCCAAAAAATTGTTCTCAAATCGCAGTGCTCCAATGGTTTGATTGGCTTCATCAATCTTGGTAGAGAGCTCCTCTCGATCTAGCTTCACATCGCTCAGCTTCTTGGTGGCCAGCCTATAAGGTTTCTCATGCTTTTCAGAAACCTTGTAAAATTTTGCATAGGCTGTATGGATGTCATCTTGTTCATCCATCTTCTCAAACTTAGATTCCACCAAGTCCTCTTCTTCATCCATTGCTTCTACGATCCCTTCAGTAGGATCCATTGTGGCAGTGAAAGCACTCAAGATTCCCTCATCATCACTGTCTTCTGACTCAGTCTTAGGCTCGATATCACTTAAGGTAGCAGCAAGAGCCTTGTTTTTCCCAATCGACTTGAGATATGTTGGACATTCTTATTTCATGTGTCCAAAACCTTGACATCTGAATCACTTTTGTCCGAAGGGAATAGTATACTGACCGACATCCTTAGCATCCTTCTTCCGTCTGTCTTGACTTTTGAATTGAGAAGAACTGGATTGCTTATGGTCCTTGTCAAAACTTTTCACATTGTCATTCTTCATTGAACTTCTTGAACTGCCTAGTGATGTAGGACTTCATTTTGGAATCTTCATCATCTGAAGACTCATCAGTCTCATTACTTTTGGCCTTCAGTGCCATGCTCTTACTCTTGCTTCCTTTCCTAAGTCTAGTCAAACCCAATTCATAGGTTTGCAAGTTGCCAATCAACTCTGTCAAAGGAACAGAGTTAATATCCTTTAATTCTTTAATGGCAGTGATCTTGGCATGAAATCTTTCAGGCAGAGACCTTAGCACCTTTCTTACGACCTTGGGTTCTGGAATAGTTTCCCCAAGATTGAAGGCTGAGTTGACTATGTCCTTGAGTTTGGCATAGAACTCATCGAATGACTCATCCTCCTCCATCTTGATCTACTCAAACCTTGTGGTAAGCCTTTGAAGTCTGGAATCTTTAATGGCCTTAGTTCTTTCATAGGTTGTCTGGAGAATGGTCCATGCTTCTTTTGCAATTTCAGTCGAGGATATTTTCTTAAACTCCTTATTCGTGACCGCACTAAAAATGGCATTTAATGCTCTGCTGTTGAAGTTTGCCGCTTTGATCTTTGCATCATACCAATTAGCCGGCGCTTCCTTTGGCTTAGTCCAGCCAATCTCCATAGCTTGCCATACTTTCTCTTTTATAGACTGTGAGAAAGCTCTTATGCGTACTTTCTAATATGCATAATTAGTGCTATAAAATAAATGAGGTATAATAAGAGACTGTCCTCTATCCATGACAAACAGGGATAAATGGATCACACAGCAAAGATTAAAACCTAATCAAAGTGTGCCTACTTTGATACCACTTGTTGGGTTAAAATGAATTGACCCTTTGCAAATTAATTAATTACCCAAGTTAATTAATTAGATTCAATTACATGTAATGGCGTGGTAGCACAAACAAATCACCAACTAAACTAAATGCAGCGGAAAATAAATTTGACACAGGTGATTTGTTTACGAATGGAAAAAACCACTGAGGCAAAACCCCACCGGGTGAATTTAAGGTCACCATTCCCGAGAATCCACTATTATCAATCACAAGCGGTTACAAGTATAAGAAATCTTACCAAAACCTTTAGCCTATCCCGAAATACTATCGTATAGTTGAACCATTACCCCAATACCCAATTGGACTTGTATTGTAGTGGCAATATCTCTGTTTAATACACGAATCCCAGTACGTGACTAACCAATGATGCACGGATCCCAGTACGTGACTAACTTCACCAACTTGAAGAAGATGTTGACTGCAAAGTTCTTCACTTCATCAACAATGAAGATCAGGAAGCTCCTTGGTCACAAAACCCTTGGCGTAAAGACGCAATAGCTTCTTCAGAGAGAATGATGAACTAGGTCAATTTCTGCCTCCGGTCACACAATGCATGCGTGACGACCTTTAAAATAATCTTTATATATGTCTAAGGTTGTGAGAAAAGAAACCCTACACAAATACATAAGCATTGGCTGAAAATCAGATTTGGAATTTTTGATTTCGTAATTCTCGACAGATACAGCTTGTGTCGAGAATCTGTCGAGTTTCAACACTAAATTTCGATAGAAAGGATTCTGTCGAGACTTCTGTCAAGCTTTAATGAACAGCACTTTCTTCACTTGTTTCTTGGTCAGATTTACATGGCTTCAATACTTAACTCGAACACTTGCTTCTTAAAGTACTAAAATCATCTTAGATCTACCCAATTACAAGTAAAGTGCATTTTGTCAAAGGATTAGCCAATTACATAAAATATGTCCCTAACAACTGTGTTCTTTACATTTTGGTTTTGGTTGTACTAAGTGGATGCCTCTCCTGTTTTCTTATTATGTTTCAATTTTCTCTCCCGTTTTATTATTATGTTTCAATTTTTTCTCCATATGTAATGTGGGAGGAACGAATCTTTCCCCAATCAGGTATTGTTTACTTTGGGAATGGGCCGAGGAGCCGATGCCACCCTCATGAATTTGTTCAATTCCATATCGGGGAGAGACGCCTCCCACTCTTGCCTTATAAGCGCTTGGCCTAAAGAAGGGTGTACCATAGTGTGTTACACACACTATGGTACACCCTTCCTAAAGACTTCAGGAAGGAGCTGATGGGACAAGGATCAAGCACCAACCATCTGGCCTGCACGTGGAGGGTAAGGATGAAAGAAGAAGAGAGTATAAAAGGAGAAGGGAGCAATGGGATCAGAGATCGAGAAATCAAGAGTGAAACACTGTAGCAATCAGGAATCAAATTTGTAACCAAACTTGTGACAAATATATAAGAACTGATCTCCTCGGATTGTGCCGAGAACGATTTTCTCTAGTTTAAATCAATCTAGCTACCTGTTCTTATCATTTGAATCTACTTTATTTGTTGTCCACTTCATTTTAGCCTAGTTTTCTAACCCACTCTCTATAAATTTATTGTTTTGGGCTTTTTTGGCCTAGGTCCATCCATCTTTTGGGCTAGGAATCCAAGTCTGGTCCTTACATGTAATATGGCATGATAAGTACATTAAAATAAATAACATGGTTGCTATAAAGGAAACTCTATTGAAAGTTTCAAAAAGCTTAAGAAATACTACTTCGATTAAATTCTAGTACCAATTTTTTTTTATATGTATTTATTAATATTATTTATTTTATATTAGTTTAATTATTTGCAATAATATCTTTTTTTTAATAATAAATGTTGGGGGCATACTGCATGCATCTTGTCTTTGTCTGATCTAAATCAATCAAAACACATAATTTTTTTTTCATGTGATTAGTTATAAGTATTGTAAGGTTGAATTTAATCAACCATTTTGTTGGCTTTATTCCGTGCCAATTTGCTTGTAATTCACCATTTAGAAACCCTGTATTTAGGTGAGAATCATGTAAGGGTAGTGTGTGAGAGAGTGTGAAGAAATGCTCAAGACTGTGCAGTGAAGCAGGGACTCGCGACTGGATCTCGCAGGTGGCTCGCGGCTTGCAAGCTGCCAGAAGATGCACACGAGTGAAGCATGCAAAGAAGTTGAACCATCATGCCAGCTGTAGCACTATAGGACAAAAAGTCCAGACTGGCCATTCAGTTAACTCACGGCTTGAACTCGTGACTCAGTCAAGTCGCGAGACCAAGTCGCCAGCCAGCTCTGTTTTGGAAAAACTGACTCTTCGCATTCTATTCTCCCACTAGTATAAATACCCTTTATACCCACGAAATATAGAGAGTTTCCAGAGAGAATTTTAAGAGAGAAACCCTAGAGAAAAATAAGATTGACTCATCCACAATCTTCATCTTTGTTTCTCCAAATTTCTTTACTCTCACCCTCTCCATTGATACATCCTTGAGAGGTTCTTTAGCCAAATCATTTTCTCACCATACCCATATCTGTGAGAAGGCTGTTTATTGCTTGGGAAGCAATTAGGAAGGGACCAATTGATATTGGTTGATGCTATGGGTTATAGCGGAATCCGGTAAGCTAAAGAAGACAAAGGTTCGGCGTAACCTCGTTGGAGCAAGAAGCTTGGAGGGCTTAAGTACACTGGGTAGATTAGGATTAGAGGGTCTTCTGTTGTTCATGTATCCCAACTTCATTCTTTAGTGGATTATTGACTGCTTGGAGGGCAGCGGAGAGGTTTTACGCCGAGGACTTTGGTTTCCTCTTCGATAACACATCGCTGTGTTGTCCTTGTGTTTGCATCTCTCTTCCTTAATCTTTGTCATTTAATTTCTGCTATGGTTGTGACTTTATTTGGTTTAGATTGTTCTATCAATTCTGTTTTAGCTATTTATCATATTCTGCACATATATTGTTTGATAATTTGCTTGAATTGGTAATTTGTAATTTAGGGGTCTAAACGTTCAAAGTGTTTTACACATTAATTGAACATTCAAGTATATTAATATTTTTCAAAAAAATTTACTTTAAGTAACTTTTTTATTAAGTATATTTTAAAATCAAAATACTAATATGAAAATAAAAAGAATAAAAACATAAATAAAAGGTTCCTTTATATACGCATAATAGAATACAAATAGGTATTGTTTTATTCATTGCACGAGGAGAAGAAAAGGCTAAGAAAAATACAAAATTGGGTAATAAGAAGTGTTAGGTTCTAAGTGTTTAGAATAATTGGCAAATCGTGAACACAAACTTGTCTAGATATAGATCTTAGAGTCTATAGGTTTTATTAGACAATGCTCAAAGTGATTCAAGTCAAGATTCAAGAACATACAAGCTGCAGGAAGAAGACTTCATATTCTGCCTGGTTCGATCGATCGAAGAACAGGCTCGATCAATCGAAAATCGTATATGCAGAATTTTAAGTCAGCCCAAACAGCAGCTTAAGCCCATTAAGGATTAGGGTTTCAGATCTACTTCTCCCACTATATAAAGGAAACCTTAAGCCACTTTTTTGAGACTGAAGAGAGAGAGATTAGAGTGCCTCTTGTGCCTCTTTTGGTTTTAGGGTTTTGTACCCAAACCCCTCTAAAGTCTTGGTTGCTTGAGAGTTGTATTATTGCTCATATTGCTGTTTGTGTGAATCTCTTATGAGATCCTTGAGGAACTTTCCTTTACACAAACTTAGGATTATCAAGGAGGAGATTTCTTCAAGAACTTGATGATCATTCAGTTGCTGCACTAAAGAGCTTAAAGAAACGCAAGCGGGTGTGCTTGTACTTGCTGGAGAATCCAAGAGAGAAGGAGTCCGTGGTCTCGGAGCTTGCACGTGGTCGTGTCAGTAAGTTCTACTGGTGGGTAGCAATAAGAAGTCAAGCGTGGAGACTTGTAAGTCTTATTGTATGAATTTCGATTCTTTCAAGATAGTAGATTCAGGTTTACCTTGAGGATAGCTAGGTTAAATCCTCCCCAGGTTTTTACCGGTTTGGTTTCCTAGGTGATCATATCATTGTGTTATTTATCTTTCCGCTACTTTGCATGATATGATTGTTTGATTGTGATAACCTAGATTTGGAATTTTGGCTAAGTAACAACTTGGCTAATTACCTAGGTTAATCCAATTGTGGTTTTAAGGAGTCTAAAAAACTATCAAGAAGTTATATATTTTAGTGATTTCTAGTTAGCTCAATTGGTAAAGTCTCTGATGATTGAATAAGAGATTTGGGGTTTAATCTTCGTCTACACCAAAAATCAATTGGTGTCTTAGTTTAATGATAAAGAGCTATTATTATAAATGGATAATATAGGTTGAAACTTTCTATAAAAAAGAAGTTATATATTTTATCCATTGTTGGAAGACATTATACTAAGTACACATACACATGTTAACATACATCTCCCTTTTAAAACATTATAAAAAAAAATTTAAAAAGGTAGGGCTAATATATATAGTGCGAGAGTCTTTTTTATTTTATTTTAGAATAAATGTTAGTATCTTTTCTATTTAGTTATAGTATTTGTTTGGTGAGTTTTGAAAAAAAAAAAAAAAATTGAATTATGTGCGTGGTGCCAAAATAGATGATCGTACCATCATTTTTCATGAATCTCATGCATGGCATGGCTTTGCAATTAGCAATGAATCAAATGTGTTATATTTTGCACTCCAATTTTTCAGTTGTTATATCTATTTGAATGAAATCTTTTTTAAGTTAGGTCTTACACATCGTGCATGCATTATGTGGTATATATGCTATAATTTTGTCAAGTGATTATATTAAAAATTACTAAGATAATTTACTTTAAGTGAACCAAAGTTTTACATAAAATAAAATGGATAAAGTTTAGCTACAAAATTGGTTGTAGCCTAAGGCTACAAACTTACTCAAGATCTTTTTATTGAAAGTGAATGTTAAGAATTTCACCATTAGATTACATCTTCTTTTTATATCCTCCATACTTGCAAAATTTCAAGAAAATTAAAGATCAATAACTATGCCATCAATAAATTGTTTTAATTATTAATTTTTGTAGCTTAAGATTATGTATAAAATATAAGCTTATAGATCATATAATAATAATATTCGATTGACACAAAATTTGACATGTGTATTAAAAGTGTAAAGAACATGTAATTCAATGGTTAGATTTTCAAAATATGTAGTAATGTTTATTTTATTGAGAGGTTGTAGCCTTAGGCTATAACCAATTTTGTAACTAAACTTTGTTCAAATAAAATCATTACATTGATTAAAATTTAATTATCAAAAGTTTCAAGAAATTCAAAGGCAATTATTATTTATTGTTTTAAATTATTTTATAATCTATTAGAAACTTTGGTTTTTTTTTTTTTTTTTTTTTTTTTTTTTTTTTTTTTTAACATATATAAAAACTTAGTCCCAATCGATGTACATTCTTCATGTAACTTAAACTTTGTTCCATTGAAAAAAATAACTTTTTTTGTTTTATTTTTATCATCTAAATTATTATTCAAATGTAATTATATATGCGTGTGTGTTTCTAATGAAAAGCATAACAAAATATAAAAGACATTAGTATATATGTTGCTTGATTGATGTAATAAAAATTAATTTCATATAACCTCTTATAGTTTTTTGTTTTTTTTTGTTTTTTTTTTTTTTACTGCTTGTTCACTCAGAAAACAAATGTTTTTTAACAATATAGTATCCATAGATATAAGTAGAAGACTAATAATTCAGCAAGTAAAACAGAAACAAAATTAATTTATATTTATTTCTTAAAAAAAACTATTCTATAATAAACAATATCCTGCAAATTCTAAGTACCAATAATTCAAGTGAAAAAAGAAAAGTTAATAGACAATCCGCATGCTTATAAATAAGCATCTATAACAACGATCCTTGTAAGGAGACGAGTGAAAATGGCCAACATGAATACCACCTTTGTACTTCTTCTTAATCTTCTTTACCTTCTTTTGATAACCGAATCTATTTCACTTGAAGCTGTACCATCCAATTCTATTGCTGTAAATGCCAACGTGCGTTGCATTGAGATAGAGAGAGTAGCCCTTCAAAAATTCAGAAAAGGTCTTAAGGATCCATTCAATAGGCTTTCTTCTTGGGTGGGTCAAGATTGTTGCAATTGGGAAGGCATAGGTTGTAGCAATCAAACGAGCAACGTAGTAAAGCTTGATCTTGGAAGCTCAAATCTATGTGGTTTTGAAGGAGGAAGCCAATATACTCCTGATCAACCTTGTTTGAGTGGTAAGTTAGATCCTTCTTTACATAATCTGAAATATTTGAGTTACTTAAACCTAAGCAACATCAATTTCCAAGGAGTATCATTCCCATATTTCCTTGGCTCTCTCAAGAAGTTGACATACCTTGACCTTTCCTTTACAATGTTTTCTGGAGTAGTGTCTCCCAGTCTTGGAAATTTAACAAATTTGAGCTATCTTAATCTCATTCCCTCTCAATTTTCTGACAAAACTCTTTCGGTTTCAAATATATATTGGCTCACCAATCTCTCTTCCTTACAATACTTGAATTTGCAAAACATAGACCTTAGCAAAGCAGAAACTCATTGGCTGCAAGTTGTTAATATGCTTCCTTCACTATCAGAGTTGTATTTGTCAAGTTGTGGTCTTCATCATCTCCCTCAAACTCTTCCATTTGTGAATTTTACGTCCCTTTCGGTCCTTGATCTCTCAAATAATGGCTTCAACTCTTCTTCTATTCCCCCATGGTTGTTTAATCTTACTGCCCTCATTAATCTCAGGATCAATTTATGTGACCTAAAAGGCCCCATCCCTAACATAGCAAGGGCTAGCCTATGCAATTTGAAGAATTTAGATATGTCGTTCAATTTTATTATCAGTGGCCCAATAACTGAATTTATCCAAGCATTATCCGGATGTGGCAACCATAGACTAGAACAATTAAATTTGGGATCAAACCAACTTAGTGGTGTTTTGCCTCATTCCTTGGGGTATTTTACACATTTAAGAGAGCTCCATCTCACCAACAACTCATTCTCAGGCCCAATTCCATCAAGTTTACAACATTTATCACGTTTGGAGATACTAGATCTCTCTTACAACTTGATGAATGGAACCATCCCAGAATTTATTGGACAACTTATTGAGTTGAGCACTTTGGATCTTTTCAGTAATTCTTGGGAAGGTACCATGACTGAAACTCATTTCCTAAATCTCAAAAAACTAACTTGGTTTTCCTTGTCATCAACTAGGAAATCCTTAGTTCTCAATGTGACACATGATTGGACTCCGCCTTTTAGTCTCCAAAATGTCCTAATCAAAAACTGCCAATTGGGTCCTGCATTCCCGGCATGGCTCAAAACTCAGAAGAATCTTCTTGTGATCTCCCTTGTAAACTCTTCAATTTCAGCTAAAATACCAAATTGGTTGTGGAATTTGTCTTCGTTGCTTTGGCATTTAGATCTTTCTCATAACCAATTGAGGGGAGACCTTCCTAAGTCATTATCTTTTGTGTGGGTAGATCTAAGTTACAATAATTTAACTGGTTCACTCCCACTGTGGCCTAGTGTGTCATATCTCTCATTGAGGAAAAATCTTCTTTCTGGACCATTACCAATAAACATCTTCCAACGTATGAAAAATTTGATCGCCCTAGATCTTGCAGGAAACTTTCTAAATGGTAGTATCCCCTCATTGACCATTGGGCCGACGGCTTTGTGGTTTGTTGATTTATCGAACAATCTTTTATCTGGAAACATTCCCAGGCATTGGATGAGTATGCAAAATTTAGAGGCCATTGATCTGTCGCAAAACAATCTATTGGGTAACATCCCAACCTCATTGTGCTCACTACCTACTCTTAATTGGCTGCAACTAAGCTACAACAATTTTTCTGGAGATCTCTTTTCCACCTTGCAAAACTGCTCGAGCTTATATGCACTTGATGTTGGAGGTAATAGATTCTCAGGGACTTTGCCAAAATGGATTGGAAAAAGGCTACCTTCAATATCAGAATTGCGCCTACGAGGAAACATGCTCTCAGGACCCATTTTGGAACAATTGTGTTTTCTCGCTCATCTACATGTTTTGGACTTTGCACATAATAATTTTTCAGGATCTATCCCTACTTGTTTGGGCAATTTGGCTGGTTTGAAATCTTTGGTCGAATATTCTACATCACCAATCCGAAGTCTCCTTCTTCCACTAACCTACTCGGAGCATATGGATTTGACTGCAAAGGGTGCCCAACGTGAATATTACAGCCAAATTTTCTTGATGAATAGTATAGATCTTTCAAGAAACAATCTAACCGGGGAGATTCCAGAAGCACTAACAAAGCTCTCATTACTATTTACCTTAAATTTGTCATGGAATCAATTGACCGGAAAGATACCAGAGAATATAGGAGTATTGGATGGTTTAGAAACTCTTGACCTCTCATGCAACCATCTTTCAGGTCCCATTCCTCCAAGTATGTCTTCTTTGACTTTTTTAAGTCATTTGAACTTGTCATATAACAACTTGTCTGGACCTATTCCATCAGCCAACCAATTTCAAACCTTCATTGATCCGTCCATTTATGAGGGTAACCCAAAACTTTGCGGGCCTCCATTGATAACAAATTGCTCATTATTGCCAAGTGATGGGGGTACAAAAGCTGTAGATGAAGACAATGAGGAATTCTGGTCTGAAAAGTTATGGTTCTATGTAAGTGTTGTTTTGGGGTTCATTGTGGGATTTTGGATTGTTTGCGGTAGTTTGGTGATAAAGAAGTCTTGGAGACATGCTTACTTCAATTTTGTTGATGAAAAGAAAGATAGGCTTTTTGTGGCTGTCAAAGTTAATATGGCTCGTTTGCAAGGGAAGATTGAAGCATAGAGACGCAAAGATTGAAGGTAATTAAAAAAGGAAATCACTTTGTAGCTTCTTTTTTGTGACTTCATTTCTTCTTTTTAATTTCTCTTTATTATTTATCGGTGCAGTTGTGCTTCATTATCAGGTGGAAGTCTCAGTACTTGGAGATCCTATGATTTACAGTACGTGTTTCTTCAGTTCATGCACGTGGAGAAGTACTCTGTTAGAGATTAAGTTATGTTAGTTTGTTTGTTGTAACATAGATAGTTGTGTAGTTGTATCAATGGAAAAGCTCAGGCGTGGTATTTTGATTAGTATAAATAGATAGCTCACTATAATTAATGAAGAGTAATTAGTTGTATAATTTTTCTCAGTTTGATCCAATATTGCGAGTTTCTTCTCTTCTCTCTCTCTCTCTCTCCTCACTTGAACATTGATAAACATGAAAAATAAATAAATCTTTCAAACACAAGATGAATCTTACATGTTCGATTGTACTTCTATAATATTTTTTGAGCATTCACTTGCAGCCAGCTATATTGTAATGGAAAATACTAAAGCCATAAACTATTTTATAAATTTTTTTACGAATTGCTAATATGATAAGTGATTATTAATATGTAAAAAAGTGATGTTGATAATGGGCACAAATAAAAACTATTAATAATTTATCATATTAATAAATTATAAAAATATTGTCAAACATTGGCGGAGCCAGAGGGGGGTGAGGGGGGGCACCTGCCCCCATGACTCCTCCTAAAATTTTCTAACATTAGTAGTCTAAAGCAATTACTTACTGACATGGAGGAAAAAAAGAAAAAGAAAAAAAGGACTTCTACTTGGTTGAAAGTGACTTTGACACAGGAAAAAGAAAGGAAAAAAAAGTTCTCAAGCACCGAACCATGCTTTTGTCTTGTCCTACGTGAAACTTGCACCTATTTCAATATTTTTTATTTTATATCATTATTTACACTATTTACACTATTTATGATACTTTTCACAGCATTTTATCCTTGAATGATGTTAGAGATATTACAAATTTTACTACTTATGTATTACAAATTGGCATGTCACCAATTACAAAAAATAATTTCAAACATTTATTCATTATATTTTTTAAGTAACACTAATCACATTTTTACTCCATCAGTTTGTAAAGTTTTTAGTATCTATGAATTGGTTATTTTTGTTTATTTATTTTAATAATATGAAATATATTCATATTTGCTTACAATTGTTTATTTATTTTGTTATTATTGTTGATTAATACTTTTTAGATTAATTTCACTTTTAATATCTTCTTTTAATTTTTTCCCCTCTAGAATAAAATCCTAGCTCCGCCACTGTTGTAAAATAGTTTGTGATAACTGTAACATTATTCTTTTGTCATGGACCACACTAAACATTACGGTGAACAGGGACGAAGCTACGGTAGTTTGCAGCAACTGTACATACTACACACTACACAGATGATTTTTTAAATATAGTATCTATACAACTATTTAAGGGGTTTCCCTAGTTTGGATTCCTCATTTTTTTTGTTCAAAAATGCCCATACACCCCTATGTTTAAGTAGAGAAAAAACTAAATGACAATCCAGTAAAAATGCAACTCTAACTCCCACTAAAATATTGCCTAAAAAATAAGGTCACTCTGCAGTTAGATTTTCAAAATAGAAAAAAAAAAAATATATATATATATATAATAAAAATTATGACTCTATCATCTTTACTCAAAAAAAAAATTATGACACTATGAAAAAATAAATAATAATAAAAAAAAAATCTCATCGCACGCACGAATAGTTAGTTAATAATTAACTTATGCCTTTGCTACTATTTACTAGTATAACTTTTTATTATTATCATTGACTTCAAAACTCAAAATCATTATTATTATTATTATTATTATTATTATTATTAACGCGTGTTTCAATTAACTTAGTTGGTAAAATCTCATGTCATCGAATAAGATTCAGAATATGAACTCTATCTATACCAAAAACCGATTAGTGTCTTAACATAATGATAAGAGCAACCATCATGGAATGAACCCATAAATTAGAAATAATAACATCTCAAATAAAAAAGAAAAATATTTATTTACTATTATTATTTTTTTGATAATGGTAATAATTAACAACTGAAGTATAATTATTTGTGAGATTGCTACAAGATTTTTCTCCCCTGGTTGGCTGGCTGGCTGGACCACTGGAGGATTCCAAAATAGACTTTTGCCTTGTTGAAAGCTAGCTGGTGGAAGTGATGGGTGTCTAATAAATGACTTTAATCTAATGACTTAACAAGGAGTCAGTACAGATCTTCTGCCGTGATTTACTGTGATGGAATAGGAAGTTGGTTCCGATTTGGTTTTCTATGTAACACCTTTGTTCGTTTTCTATCTAAGAGTAACCACATTAGTTAGTATAAAATTTACATCTATTTTGCAAGAAAAAACCTACTTTTTCTATTATACACACTCACTTTTACAAAACTCCCACAGCAGTTTGTCTATTCTATACATTTATTCAATAAAATAATAATTTCTTTTAACACTGTCATCTCTCAACACAACCCCCACAGCCACCATCATCAAGCAACCATCATTATCAACCTAGCCTCCCACTGAGCAACAAGATCGACACCAACATCCAAAAAAATAAAAAATAAAAAAAGTAAAAAAACCAGAAAACCAGAAAAACAACCCAAAGAACAGATCGGCAACCCACCGACCCACACCCATTGAGCAACCCACCGACCCACACCCATAATCACCGATACCATCAACCCACACCCATAATCACTATCACGGTAGCCTCAAGCTCAACCAAAAAACCAGAAAAAAAAAAAAAAAAAAACCCCCAAAGAACAGATTGGCGATCAAGAGAAATAGCCCACCACAACCTAATCGGCGATCAAGAGAAAACCAACAACCGTTATCTGAGAGAGTTGATCTGATCCACAACAGATCGGCGACGGGGCTTGAGTCGGCGACGTGGGTCGGCGAGAGTGAGGTGATCTGATGAAATGAGAGAGTTGATCTGATGGCATGTGAGAGAGTTGATTGGTGAGAGTGAGGTGAGAGAGGAAATGAGAAAAAGAGAGAGGTGAGAGTCAGAGGTAATGAGAGGAGAGAGAAAAAAATCTAAAATAATAGATAGACGAGCTACAGTAACCGTGTAAATATACACAGTTACTGTAGCTAATGTGTATATTTACACATTTTTACACCCACTGATGTGGGTGTTTTTTTGCTTAAAATATGTAAAATAGGTACCTTTTTCTATTTTAGAAAACTATACAAGGACTGATGTGATTGCTTAAGGATTTTTCCTACAACTTTTTGTCCTAGGGTTTATTAATTCTCCTCTATGGTTAAAATTATGCATCAAACTTTAAAAATTTAATCTGTAATTTTTTAATAAAAAGAAATGTCACATCATTTAAAAAATGTTAAGTCATTATTTCGTTAACTACTTCAGCAATACTACTAATGGAAGTTAACCGAATGACTTAAACGGCTCATTTTGAAAATTTGAGGGACCAATTGTGCTCACTTGAAACTTGAGAAACCAATTGCGCATATAGGATAAACTTCAAGAACTAATAGTATAATTTCGCGCATATTAATTTAATTCTCCTTTGTATTTAAAATTATGCATATAGCTTTAAAAATTTTAATCTGTTGTTGTGAGTGAATACGCAGTGGGCGAAATTTGTCTCTGTATCATACATTACCATAATCAATTCAAACTTGGCAGGAAACAAAAACAAAAAGAAAAGGGGCCTACTAAATCCGAAAAAGAGTTGAAGTTTCTGTAGCCAAAGACTTGGGACCGCATCGAGTAGGACAGGTCTTCTTGGTCCCGTCATCCCTTGCGCAAAGCTGCAAAGCTGAGATACAAGATTTTTTACAATTTTCTATTATTAAAAGTATTTTAAAATATGGTACTAACTACTAAGTAACAAGTTGGTACTATTTGTGAGGTCGATAGAAGATTTTTCTCCCATGGCTGGAGCCTATAGGATTCCAAAATAGACTTCGGGTTGCTTTATTGAAAGCAAACGGGTGGAAGATGGAAGTGATGGGTGTCTAACCTAACCAAGATGTTTTCTAATTTCTATGAAATCTGTAGTAAATAAATGCGTGAATTATGCATAACAAGGACAGGTCTTCTGCCGTGTAAGCCCTTTCCTTCCGTCCTCATGATGGATATGTGTGATGTCTAATTTATTGGGTTGCCTATCTTTGCGGTCATAGAAAACGGAGTTAAAGAATACACTAGTTTTTTTTTTTTTTTTTTTTTTTTTTTTTTTTTTTTTTTAAATTTTATTACAAATAATACACTAGTTGGCAGTTGGCTCAGGCTTGTTATTGAAATTTCAAAAATGTATATGGTCCACAAATACAATAGACTCATATATGGGTATATTATACTCCCTTTGTGGTTGGGCTTGGTCGTCATTTAGTTTACAAACTTTTAATTGTTACATTTTCCCTTTATTGTTTGAATTAAGATGAAACGATTGGTTTGGCCCAAATCTATAGATTTCGCATTTTTTAAACAAATAAATTACTTGTTACCGGTTTGATAAAGAATGAGGAGCTACACATTCTGTTCGATTATGTTATACTTGTACGATAATTATATTGACTCAATCAACTCAATTTAGATTAAAAGGCACATGTTTAATACAACTTGTTCTATTATGCAAGGTTGGAATCCATAGATGCAAAGCTATTCAAGTCTTCAAACATGCATTCATGAAAATACTCAAAATAGACCTACTTCATGATAAAATTCTCTTAATGGATCAGTTAATCATTCTAATTTGATGACGTTATAATAAAGTCTAAACACATGAGATGTACCCCAATCTTTCATGAAAAATACTTCAGATTATTCAAAGTTGCATCAACAACAATCTGCATAAATCATTCATTGCTTCCCAACGAACTGAGCTCTCATTCAATAACACTTGGACCAAAATCATTTTGAACCCAAAAAGGGCCAACCCCAACCCATGAAACTGGAACAGGACCAAACTGGCTTAGGCCTAAAAACATTGTCTTTTGTTTAACATAAGATTAGGCCAGATCCAAAATCAGCCCAATTTGAATTTAACTGGCTTTAGGCCTGAAAACATTGACTACTGTTCAGAATATTGTTATACCTGACCAAAAATGAGCCCAGTAGTTTAAAACTAGGATTGGGTCAAAAGTGTTTGATCCTAACCAAGGTTAAAAATGACAAGGAAAGACCAATATGTATATTACAAGATCCAAATTCACACGAACCCAATCTTAAAATAGAAAGTGACCGAAAAGCACTGTACAAAAAGAAAAAAGAAAAAGAGAAAAACAAATTCTCCATAAAAAAAAAAAAAAAATCACATTAATAAAAAAAATTACACCTAAGGCCAAAACTGTTTAGATTGACAAAAATTATTCTTGAATATTACACATTACTTGGATAAAATTCATGAAATTAGTTTGAATTATACAATATAAGTTGATGAAATTGTAAAAATTCCCTTGGATTATACCTTAGCTAATTAGATACCACAGCATATACGCATGCGACATAGCCCATTTTTAATTTGTTGAAGGGAAAATCATCCACCTGTGACATGCGACGTCTTTTGAAAATTCAATGAATTTCCAACAAATAAAATTTAGAAATTGAAAAGGGAAAAAAAAAAAAAAAAAAAAAAGTAAAAACACCCTTGAAATAATTGAATTTCCTCTTGGCTTGAAATAATAGTGATACCAAGCACGGACTTCTCTGTTGTGGTAAAACTGGAAAAGGTGCACATAGCTTCTAGGACACAGAACGAGAAACTGGAAAAGGCAATTAGACACGGAAAAACGGGCCGGTCGGGTCGGGTCAATCGGGTTGCGGGTCAAACGGGTCACGGGTCATTTTAAGCAGGTTAAAATCGGGTTTGGGTCAATCGGGTTGCGGGTCGGATCGGGCTGGCCCGTATTTTTCACATGATTTTTTTTTTTTTTTTTAAGAAAACAACATGTATTTGCTATTTGGAAAGTTATGCAACAAATTACTTAATGTAAAATGCATTATTTTGAATTCACCACTTACATCAAGAATGAACTCATTTAAACTTATTAATACTTATTCAATAATTTTAAAATTATACAAATCCTAACATTGCTATCTAAAACAAAATAACATAAAGATAAGTAAAACAAATACACAAGTTTTATTTTTACAAAATATCAACATCCCAAAACATAAAACAAAATTACAAATGACTTATTGGATAACTCATTTGATAAAGAATAAAAACATATAAGAAATTTGCAAACTTGAAAATTAATTTTATAATTTATTATCAATTGTGGTTGACATTCTATTTCAATTTGAGATATACATTAAAGTTTGATTGCTTACTTATTTACACATGATCTTTTTTATGAATATCATATCATTGTTAAGCAACACATACTCTAGGAAATATCATAATTTATTTTGAAAAGCCGTTTATTTTGGACATAAATTGTTAAAAAATAGGTCTAAGCATTCATAATTTATGCTAATTTGATACTTTGGCTTCACTATTTTCACACTTGTGAATGTTTCTCACACATGTCTACAATTTTAAATCTATGTTTTTAACTCTATAGATTATCTTGGCATGTATTTTGCTATTTGATATCTAAAAATCTTTACTCATTATAGAATGCTCAACCACATGCATTTATCTTTCAATTAATTTGCATACAGTTATGTAAATGTATATATTGTTTCCTTAAAGTTCACAATAAACAATTAAACCAATATTGTCTTAATTTTACTATTTTTCTTTTACCAAAAAAAAAAAGTTTTAAAAAAATGGTTCGGGTTCGGGTCGGGTCGCGGGTCAGGTCGGGTCGAGTTGACCCGCAAAAAACACGGGTCGGGTCATGGGTCAACCCGTTTTTGCTTTGGGTCAAAAAAATCGGGTTCGGGTCGGGTATTTTTCGGGTCGGGTAGGGTCGGGTCAGAAAATTCTGACCTGTTTTGCCATGTCTAAAGGCAATAGCGTTACGATTACGAATAATATATTCACTAAATGGGCCATGTTTGAAACAATTATTGGGAAAATGTCTCAAATTACAATTTTGACTTGGAAAATTGTCTCAAATTACAATTTTAACCTGGAAAGCTAATTGAATTAATCATTCTAGTGCTAATATGCAAGATTGGAATCATAGATGCTAAATTATTGAATTCTTCTCCATTAGCGAAAAACATTACCATCTATATAACTAAAAAAAACAGGAAGCTAAGTTATATTTTGTTTTCTTTTATTGTAAGTTTGACATTAATTTATTTGACTTTTGTTGATTGCTTTTGCAGAAAGTTGGGTAAAATATGTTTGTATTTGAAAGAAAAAAAAAAGTAGAGATTTAAAAAAAATTGTACATAAACAAAATAAACTAAAAAATAAACAAAAAATCCTGTGACAAAATCATTTTAATTTAATAATAGATCTCACTTCATTGATCTGTTAATCATTTTAACTTAATAACGCTATGATAAGTTTAATTTAACTTAATCGACCAATTAATCATTTTAATTTGCACCATTACCCATTAAGCTTGAAAAAAATATTGTGCAATTTTTCAGGATTGCATAAATTACTTGCAACAGTTTCAAGGAATTATAAGAAAAGGAGTGTCATTGTTATGATCCTAGTGTCTCACATTGGTTAAGTGTAAGCTTAACTATGTGTTTATAAGGTTTTGGGCACCCTCTCCTTGCAAGCCGGTTTTCAAGGGTGAGTTCTACCCATGGGTTTGTAACATTTGGTATCAGAGCAGGCTTATCCTGTGATTACAAGTTCCACCATGGCTAAAACTCGATCTACTGCAATTCTCAATGAAACCTTAGCTTCATTGAAATCCACCATTGATCACCACAACAAAGACATCCAAGAAATTCACAAAATTACTAGCATCCATACCCGTACCTTGAATGAAATGAGTCAACAATTAGTTACCATTTTACAGAAATTGAATGCAGCGGAAAGTGTTGAGCGCAGTCTTGAGAATTCACACATTCTAGGAGATCATAACTGTCACCAATCTGTCTCAGGATTTTCCAGGTTAGTGAAATTGGATTTTCCTAGATTTTGTGGTGAGGAACCAACTTCTTGGATCTACAAAGCTAATCAGTATTTCAAGTATTACAGGATTCCAGAACCAGAGAAGTTGACGATGGCATCCTTTCATATGGAAGGAGAAGCCCTGGTTTGGTTTCAAGAAGGAGAAGATGCTGGAGTATTTGGTACTTGGGAGGCCTTGGTTCAAGCAATGCTAATCAGGTTTGGGTCTACAGCCTATGATGATCCAATGGAAGCTTTGACTAGGTTGAGACAAACTTCAACTGTGGCTTTATACAAAGGTGAATTTGAAGTTTTGGCTAATCGGATTAAGGGTTTGTCTCCACAGCATAAACTAAGCTGCTTCTTGAGTGGCTTGAAGGATGAGGTGAGGTTACTTGTTAGAATGTTGAATCCTCCCTCTCTCATTGCAGCATTTGGGTTGGCTAAAATCCAAGAGGAATACTTATTGGGTTGTAAGAGGAGTTATAAAGGGACACATGATCAAGCTAGACCTTCATTGCTTGGTGTGCCCAGACCTTCATTGCTTGGTGCTGCCCTAGTTGAAAACAGGACCACCAAGATTCCTGTTAAGAAGATCACTGCTGCTCAAATGGAAGAAAGGAAAAAGAAAGGGCTTTGCTACAATTGTGATGACAAGTGGGCACCCGGGCATAAGTGCAAGCAAGCTACTTTGTTTTTACTGGAAGGAGTGGAGGTGACTTCAGATTCTAGCTACAATGAACAGTTTGTTGAGATTGACAATGGGGGTTGCATGGAGAGAAGACAAGATGAGGAGGCAGAACCAGAAATTACCTTATATGCCTTGGTTGGCAGCCCTACTCCAGGGACAATGAGAGTCAAGGGTAAGGTTAATTCTGTCTCATTGGTGATCTTGGTAGATTCTGGAAGCACCCATAATTTCATTGATGCAGTTGTAATTTCTGTCCTTCATATTCCTGTGGATAAATCACAAATTCTTGAGGTTAAAGTTGCTAATGGTGATATTATCAAGACTCAAGGATTGTGCAAAGATGTTCCTATGTGCTTACAAGGGCGGGTTTTTTTGGTTCAATTACATGTGCTACCTTTGGGAGGTTGTGACTTGGTTTTTGGCACTCAGTGGCTTAGCACTTTAGGAGTCATTAATTGGGATTTCAAGAATCTTTCAATGGGGTTCAACTATGGAGGTCAACAGGTGCTGCTACATGGTCTTAACACTCCAAAGGGTTTTGAAGTGCAAGATGAGGTCCAATTCTTCAAAGAACCTACAAGGAGGGGTTTAATTTTACAGATTACAACTGAGAGCACAGCTGAAAGGCAGTCTACCCTTCCACCTGAAATCATAGCTTTGTTGCAAGAGTTTCATGGTGTATTTACTACTCCATGAACACCAAATCAACCTTAAGGAGGGCACTCAACCTATTTCTCAAAGGCCATACAGGTATCCCTATTACCAAAAAAATGAAATTGAAAAGATTGTGAAGGATTTGTTGGAAGTAGGCTTTATTCAGAATAGTCAAAGTCCCTTTGCCTCACCTGTTCTTTTGGTTAGGAAATCTGATGGTTCATGGCGTATGTGTATAGATTATAGGGCATTAAACCAAGCCACTATTAAAGATAAATACCCTATCCCTGTTATAGATGAACTATTGGATGAATTACATGGAGCTTGCATTTTTTCCAAGCTAGACTTGAGGTCTGGATACCACCAAATTAGGATGAGGAAGGAAGATATTCCAAAAACAGCTTTTAGAACTCATGAAGGGCACTATGAATTCCTTGTCATGCCCTTTGGGTTGACAAATGCCCCTTCTACCTTTCAATCCTTAATGAATCAAGTCTTCAAGCCCTTCCTTAGGAGGTTTATTTTGGTTTTCTTTGATGATATTTTGGTTTATAGTAGAAACATGCCTGATCATATTGAGCATCTCAGAATTGTTTTAGGAGTGTTGGCTAAGAACCAATTGTATGCTAAGATGTCTAAGTGCATGTTTGCTTGCTTGGAAGTGGAATACTTAGGTCATATCATTTCTGGGGAAGGTGTAAAAACTGATCCCAAGAAAATTTTGGCTATGCAAGAGTGGCCTGTGCCTAAGGATGTGAAGTCCTTGAGAGGGTTCCTAGGCCTTACTGGTTACTACAGAAAATTTGTCAAAGGTTATGGTCATATTGCAGCTCCATTAACTGCCCTTTTGAGGAAGAATTCTTTTTCTTAGGGTGCTGAAGCTGAAGCAGCCTTTCATTAGTTGAAGTTAGCTATATCCAGCCCACCTGTTTTGGCCCTACCTGATTTCACTAAGACTTTCACAGTCGAATGTGATGCTTCTGACAGTGGCATTGGTGCCGTTTTAATGCAGGAGAAGCAGCCTATTACCTTTCACAGTCAAGTCCTAAAGGGAAGTGCTCTGGCATTGTCCACTTATGAAAAGGAATTCCTTGCCTTAATCTCTGCAGTGAAGAAATGGAGGCCATACCTAGTGGGGAGACCTTTTGTCATCAAAACAGATCAGCAAAGTCTCAAGTATTTGCTGCATCAGAGGATTGGTACTCCACTTCAACAGAAATGGTTGTCCAAGTTGCTGGGATATGCATTTGTGGTTGAATATAAGAAAGGTTCTGAGAATGTGGTGGTAGATGCCTTGTCTAGGAGGGGAGAGGTGTTTGAGCATGAGGTTCAAGACTGTCAGAATGTGTTTGAAGGTACTGCTGCTTTGAATTTGATGGGGATTGATCAAAATGATGTGGGATTGGATAGGGCTGTTGCTGCATTACCTTCTTCATCTGGTACCTTATATATCATCTCATTTCCTACTCCAACTTGGGTAGCTGAGCTGAAGGCTAGTTATGGAGCAGATTCTGCCATCCAAGCTATCTTGTCTACATTCAAGGAGAGTGGTAATCCACCTAAAGGTTTTTCTTTAGTGGATGGGCTGTTGTTCTTTAAGAGTAGAATCTATTTGGGTCCTACTAGTCCTCTAAAGTCTTTCATTTTGCACCATGTTCACAATGGGCCTTTGGGTGGTCATTCAGGCTATGTGAAGACCTTACACAGAGTTAAACAAGACTTTTATTGGCCTGGTATGAAGAAGGACTTGAAGCAATATATCAAGGAGTGTGATGTTTATCAAAGGGTTAAGCATGAGAATTGTAGGCCAGCTGGTTTACTTCAGCCCTTACCTATTCCTTCCAAGCCATGGTTAGCTGTGAGTATGAATTTCATTGAGGGACTACCTAAATCTCAATTGAAGTCTGTAATATTGGTGGTTGTGGATAGGTTGACTAAGTATGTTCAGTTCATTGCATTATCCCATCCTTACACTGCATCAAAGGTTGCTTCTGTCTATATGCAATTTGTGTTTAAACTTCATGGTATGCCTGCTTCTGTGGTGAGTGACAGGGATCCCATCTTTACTTCTCGTTTTTGGAGGGAATTAATGAAGATTCAAGGGGTAGACTTAGTTATGTCATCAGCTTACCACCCTCAAACAGATGGCCAAACTGAGGTGGTCAACAGAAGCTTAGAGCAGTATTTAAGAGCTTTTGCAGTAGCTAAACCCATTGCCTGGGTGGAGTGGTTGCCCTTGGCTGAGTTTTGGTTTAACACCAATTTCCATTCCTCAACCAAGATAACTCCCTTTGAAGCATTATATGGATATCCCCCTCCTAGGTTATTGGATTACATCCCTGGCACCACTATGGTAGAAGCTGTTGATGACCACTTGCAAAGTAGGCAGCAGGTCATGTCCTTACTTAAACAAAACTTGTTGTTGGCTCAAGAGAGAATGAAAGTTCAAGCAGATAAGCATAGGGTAGAGAGGAGTTTTTCAGAGGGTGATTAGGTGTATTTGAGATTGCAACCTTATAGGCAGAGGTCCTTGAAGCCTAATGCTCTTGGTAAGCTCTCTCCAAAGTTCTATGGGCCCTTTCAAGTGCTACACCAGGTTAGGGAAGTAGCTTACAAATTGACCTTACCAGCTGATTCCTTAATTCACCCTGTTTTTCATGTCTCTTGTCTCAAGGCTAAGTTGGGACAGCAGGTTACTCCTATTTCTCAATTGCCTTCTGTCTCACCTGAAGGTATTCTTATGCTTGAACCTGAGGCAATCTTGAAGAGCAGGTCAATCAAACTGAGAAGCAAGACCATCACCCAGGTCTTAATCCAATGGCAAGGTTGTACTACTGAAGATGTAATTTGGGAAGATTTATACCAACTCCAACAGAAGTTCCCTCACCTTGTGGGCAAGGTGCTTTGAGGAGGGAAGTATTGATACAAGGCTGAATATGGAGGCACGCGTTAAGGCAGTGGGGATTGAAGGGTATGTGGTGTGTGTGGCCTTGAGGTGCACTTGGAGTGCGTGGGTTGCTGCCGTGTGGTGCGTGATCTGCTGCTATGAGGTGCAGGGGCTGCTGATGTGAGGGCCTCAGGGGTAGTTATTCAGTTAGGCAGTTAGGAGCAGGGGGTTATGGGTAGTTACTCATTTACTATTAATCATTGATTAGTGCATTGTAATCATAGATTAGGGAATTAGTTAGTTACATTGGATTCAGTACATAAGGAAGTTGGATTGTATTGATTGGGATGAGAAATAACACATGGTTCCATTGTTTCTTTAATGCTCTGTTTTCTTTCTTTCTCTCTATCTCTCTACTCTCTATTATTTTTGGAGGTTGGCTGTCCTTGAATTCAGCTAATTCTTGTCAGGGTCTTATCAATTGGTATTAGAGCCAACCATCACCCTGATTAATCGGGTGTAGCTCATTGAGTATGGGATCAAATAAGTTGCAGATTTGTGGTCGGATCCCGGAAGGGGCGACCTAGAGACTGGATTAAAATTACTGATAGTTGAGTGGAGCCATCAAAAAGAGAAAGGACTACCAACGGGTCAGTGTCGCTAGAGTGAGCCGTCGTGGACGTCGTCTGCGGAGCGTGGTGGTATGTTATGATCCTAGTGTCCCACATTGGTTAAATGTAAGCTTAACCATGTGTTTATAAGGTCTTGGGCACCCTCTCCTTGCTAGCCGGTTTTCAAGGGTGAGTTCTATCCATGGGTTTGTAACAATCACGATGTCTAATACTAGCAAGTAACTCACTACATATGCACAAGTACACTTGAGTTTAGTACAACCAATTTTAGGTTTTGAATTTCTACCATCTCTTGAAAGAACCTTGTAAGGGCATTCACAATGAGTTCTACAAAGTTCTAGCAAAATTTTTGCTAGAAAGCCCAATTCCATTTTTTACCTACCTACTTTTTTGAATACAAGTTCTAACAAACTCTTTATTTCTTTCTCTATCTATTTAAATATTTTTATTTTTCTATCCCAATAACCCCCATAGCAGCACACCTACACCAAGGGATACCCAAAAAAACCCATGGAAACCCATAAATTCTCAACCAAACAAAGTTTAGCTTCAAACATGTTTGAAGTTCCAACGCTCAATAAAAGATGATATGTATTCTTGTTAATTTCAATACACATGACTCACATAATCTAACTAACCGAGTAAGTCATGTGTATTATACATAAGAGGGACACACAAATATCATTTTCTTATTGGGAATTAAAATACAAGACTCCAATCATTTTTAGAGACAAAATTTCTCCGACCCGCGAACCCACCCTGACCCACCTTTGACCAAATTTCATTTCTCATCAACCCACCACCGCCGTAGGTAAATCCTTACCCCCAATCAACTCCCCACACATAGTGTCGAATTATAAATAGTATTAGTAGATCTACTATTGCGTATTAGAAGTCAAAAGACCAATTTAAGAACCAAGTGTGGTTAGTATCTAACAATTCCTATCTCGTAATTAACTTGATTTATGAACCAAAATCAAGGAATGTAGATAGAGGTTTCCATTGTGCTTGAGTCATATATTATAATTTTTATTTCTTCTAGATTGTAACTAATGCCAAAAACTATATAATTGATTTTTTTAAAATTTTATTTGTGATCATAAAATTTTTTTTTTAATTATTCGAGTTTTTTTTTTTTTTTCCTCTTTATTTAATATCCCAAGCTAATTTTCCATCATAAGAGTTGCAATTGGGGATCCAAATATTTGCAGTCCGTTGAGCAATATTCCCATAATATAAGATACTTGGATTGTCCTATCTTTAAGCTTTACTCATAGCATGGCGATTCTCGGAAAGAAATACTAATGGCAGGGCCAAGAATAGCATATGTTTGTTTGTTTAGACCCCTTAAAGCAAATTGTTTAACCTAATATATTAGTCAAGTGATTACTTAGGTTAATTATGAGATCTAGGTTAAACAAGAACATATCATATCATGCACAGCAGTAGAAAATAAAGAATACAATGATATGATGACCTAGGAAAACCAATGAGACCAACAGTTTCAAGGTAAAAACCTGGGGAGGATTTGACCTAGTTATCCTCAAGGTAAAACAAATCCACTACAGAGAATCAAAATTTTTACAATCAGATTTAACCCTAAATCTATTGCTACCTCCGGTAGTAACTTACTGACATGACCACATGCAAGCTCCAAATCTATTGACTCCTTCTCTCTTGGATTTGCACCACAAAAGCATCTATGCTTGTGACTTTGAGATCCCACTTAAAGGTTTCAGATCACGGCTTGTTGATCTTTGCAGCAACTAGATTCCACCAGCATTTGATTGTAGATCTTGTTTTAGTAGATGCTTGTAGAGTTAGAAGGTATAGAACCTTTTAGATCTCATAGGAGTAACTCACAAGTCTTCCAAGAGCCTTCAAAACGTAGCTAGAGTTTTCCATTTATACATAAGAGTGTGGGACTGAAACCTTAAACGTTTTCAAGGGCTTGGGCCTGTTTGAAATTCTGCAGAAATTCTTTTTCTGCGATTTTCGATCGATCGAGCTTCACCATTCGATCAGTCGAGCTTCACAGAAAAAATAATCATTTTTTCTTGCCGTTTGTACATTCCTAAGTCTTGACCTGTACAACTTTGAGCAATGTCTAACACCTATCCTAAACATTTTTTTGATCTCAGTTTGACAACACATACAAGTTGAAATTCTAAACATTTAATCCTAAATCTTTAGAACCAAACAGCATAGAACCACATAAGAAATGTTATAGAACCACATAAGAATTATAACATTGCTGCATAGAAAAATCAATCTCTGGGTGTTCTTGTTTTCATGCATAACTTTAGCGTTCATATATCAACTAAAAAATTTCTTGAGCATGTAAATTCTATAGGTCTTGATTGTGAATAGCTTTGGATATAAGCTTATTTAATAGTACATTAAAACATAAAGTTAATTATTTAAGAAGATATTACATACTTGATACAGGAGGGGAAAAAAAAAAAACATTCATGAATCATGACTGCTATAAGGAAGCTACAATATTGATTATTCTCTCTAGTGTTATATATAATAAAACTAGAAAATCATGATGATCACAACCTTCATAATAAATCATCGTTCTTGTGCACCTACGAAGAAGGAAGACAATTTCAATATATTAGAATGATAAGCTTCGGAATTCATAAATGACAGTATGCTTTTTTTTTTTTTTTTTTGAGAATCATAAATGACAGTATGCTAAATGGTCGTTTTCCCAAAAATAAATAGAATTCGAAAGATATTCATTATCAGTAACTTAATATTTATGTTTTACTAGTGAGAAAATTCATGATGCGAGAATCCTTATTTGCGGTATGAAAAAATCCCAACCCATTCAATAATTGTGGAATTGGTGTGCATTTACTTGGATTTATTTAGAATTCTAAACAAGAAAACTTCTCCAACAAATTCGTCAACTTTAACTACACCCTTCAAATGTCTATGTTATTCATTCAGTAAAACTGAGATAATATAATCTTATGTTATCGATATAGAGACATCCTACATCTTGTGGACCACTTCAACGATAGAAATCAACAAATAAAAAACATTTTAGAGGTATATTATGTGTTTTGGTATTATAAAAAAGTAATTGGGCTTATTCCCCAACTAAATGCAACATAATGAGCTATATGATTAGTGACACCTTCTTCCCTTAAAATATTTGGACTAGCCTTATCATATTAGATCATGTAGTGTGGGGTGCTACCAAATTATAACATATACACAAAGGCAAGCAATATATTACCTGTGGATTGAAGCCTTTGTCTGCGTCTATTAGTTCCAAGAAGTTTCTGTCGAATTGAATGTAGCTCAATTATAACAGCACTCATGTTCATCCTTTCTCTTGGAAATTCAACCGAACAAGCAACCCCAATTTTGAAAATCATAATCAAGCATTCTTGACTTGTTACACTTCCATTTTGACCCTCATTGTGAGTAATGTTGTTTGTACGTGTCTCTCCTTCTCTTTCATGCACACGCAGAAGGATAGGATCTATAATGTCAATTATCTGTTCTGGCAAAACTGCTTTAACAAAGTCGTGGAGGTTTAAGTTATCTTGAAAAATATTATCAGTAGGTCTTTTTCCCATGAACATCTCTAATAATAATATGCCATAACTATAGACATCACCATATGTTGACACGTTATTTCCCAAACCATACTCTGCAAAAAACAGTTACATATAACATATATGTAACGTGAGCATAGGTTTCTACTAAAAAAAAGATGGAAAAATATATGTAACAGACAAGTATATGAAAAGAGCATTTTCAATGGTGTATAATAAGAATTAAGATAAGCGGGAAATTTTGTTATATAACATTCTATTTTTTTAGCTACAGTACATCCTTATTAAAATCTTCCTTCAAACCTTAAAAATATAGTAAAAGACAAAGGGAAAAGGAACACAACTAAATTTAAAAAATAAAAAAATATTTACCTGGAGGAGTATAACCAATTGTGCCTCTTATTCCAATGGAGCTTGATTGGTGAATAGAACAATCTTGGGTAGCATCAAAAAGCAATCTTGCCAAGCCAAAGTCACCTACATGTCCAACCATTTCATCATCAAGAAGAACATTACTAGGCTTGAGGTCACAGTGAATGATTGGTGTATGGCAATGATGATGAAGATAATTCAATGCATTAGCAACATCAATGGCAATATCTAGTCTCTGAAGAAGACTCAAATTCCTTGGTTCCTCAAGAGTCTCGCCTGTTCTTAGAGTTGGATGCAGCCATTCATCTAGGTTGCCATTCGCCATGAACTCATATACCAATGCTTTAAAATCATTACCTTGATAGTCAATACTAGAACATGATGTAAGAACCTTTACAATATTTCGATGTCTAATGTTTTGTAGAGCCTCACACTCGGCCATGAAACTTTTAGAAGCTCCATGACGCAAAAGGTTGAGCACCTTGATAGCAATCGTATGTCTACCTTGATCAAGAATTCCCTTATACACGGATCCAAAGTTACCCATACCAATTAAATTGGTAGAAGAGAACCCATTAGTTGCTTTAAGGAGATTTTGGTAAGATAGATTCAAAAGCAAATTCCCCGAGTCACTTGAGGTATTTTCTTTTCTTTTCTTTCTTAAAGAGGAAAGAAATAGAAGTGACAGAACCAAAGTTACTCCAAGAAGCCCAGAAAATATAGAGAATATTAACTTAAAGGTGATGGTCAACTTTCTCTTCTTAGATTTTTGGTATTTACATTTCGGAAGCTGAAACTTAGGTATACCCCCACAAAGTTTACTATTACCCTTAACGAAAGTTGCACTTCCGTTCTTAAAAACTCCAACTGTTGGCACCTCACCTTCAAAATTGTTATAAGATAGATTCAAAAATTGCAAGTAGACAAAGAGCTCCAAAAAGTTTGGAATTTGTCCAAACAAATTATTGTTGGAAAGATCAAGATCTTCAAGACCTCTTAATGATTCCAAAGAAGACGGAACAATTCCTTGGAAGAGGTTTCCTCTCATGGCTAGAGTTTCGAGCTTTACACAACTACCAAGACTTGTTGGAATTTTACCAAAAAACTTGTTTTCAGAAATATCCAGATATTCAAGATTCTTAAAATTTCCTATTTCCATCGAAAGTGCTCCAGTAAATTGGTTGGCAGACAAATCAAGAAAAGTTAATGAGAATGAGAGACCAATGACTTGTGGAGATATTGAACCATTGAGATTGTTATTAGCAAGATTCAAAGAAAACAATTCTTTGCACTTGCTTAGACTTAACGGGATGTTTCCTTCAAGATTATTATAAAGTAAATACAAGTTCATCAAGACCGTTAAATTTCCAAGAGAGGAAGGAATGTTCCCAAAGAAATTGTTTGCATGTAATTCCAAAACTTTTAACTTTTGAAGCTGTCCAATTTCAGAGGGAATGTTACCTGATAATTTGTTGTTCCACATGTTAAGTCTCTCCAAGTTGATCATGTTTCCAATTTCAATAGGAATCTTTCCATATATTTTATTATTATCTAGAGTTAAATAGATAAGAGTAGTTGAGAAATTTCAACTCTCCCCCAAAGTTATTGAAACTTATCTCCAAATTAGTCAAATAGGTGGAATTTGTCAAAGAACAAAGAAAACTCAAGTCATTCTCACCTCCATTTCCAAAATTGTTACTGCTAATGGAAAAAGAGGAAATTCTATTTAGCTTTTCTAAAGAATGAACTTTTCCACTTAGCTCATTTAGATCCAATTGAAATATCCCTAAATTTGAGGCATTAAATATTGCAACAGGGATAGATCCAGTAAATTGGTTGTTTGCAATAATAAATGCTTCCATATTTTGTAGGGTGATATCTATGTATGATGGAAGATGTCCTTGGATTTGGTTGTCTGCTATATCAAATAGCATCAATGAAGAGAGATTGGATATCGAGGGAGGAATTGTACCAGAAAACCTATTTCCAGGCACACTAAATAATGTAAGTTTGGTCAATTGACCAAAAAATGTAGGGATAATCCCACCTAAGTTATTATCAGATACTACAAAGGCGTCTAGAGAAGATAAGTTCTCGAAAGAAGGTGGGATACCTCCAATCATTTTATTGTTAATAATAAAGAAGGATTGGAGCTTTGACAAGGTGCCTAGCGCTGCAGGGATTTCTCCAGTTAGAAGGTTGTAAGCGACAACAAGTGTTTTGAGATTGGCACAACTGGATAAATTGCTAGGAATTTTACCACTGATTGAATTATTGTTCAATTGTAAGACTTGCAATCTACGCAAATAACCAATTTCAAGAGGGATTTCATTATTAAAGCTGTTGTTTTTGAGGGTTAGATTCCTCAAAAAACTTAAATTTCCAACATGCGGTGATATGGGGCCTACCAGTTTCGAAGATCGCAGGTCCAACACAATGACCCTCTGATGTCTACGACCACAAGTAACCCCTCGCCATTGGCAAAAGTGGATGCTGTCATTCCAAGAGCTCATAACCTGGAGAGGATCATCAGTGATCTTGGCTTTGAACTCAAGCAATGCTAATCGGTCTGTCTCATTATTCCCGCCAGCAACAAAGGTGACCAACAAGCCACAACATAAGAGAAGGATAAAAGCATGCATGGAAAAAGAAGAGGATGGTGGAGCTGAAATCCAGTGGGAAAGTCTTATATGCAATATGGTTGGGGAAGCAGTTGGTTTTTTGAAACAAAACAGATAAGAGGGTTTGATTTCGCAGCTTAGCACTCATGGGAAAAGCACATTTATAAGAATTTGGTAAATATTGAAGAAGAACCAACTTATTGCATGTAGTGCGGACCCAGCCCGAAAGAATACAAGGACTTGGCGAATTCACCTAACTGGAATCAAAGCATGTAATAATCAGTGACCTCAGTGGTCCCTTTACCTTTATAATTAGTGGAAAAATCAAAATATTCTTTGTGATTGAATATGAAAAATATTTAAATAAGCCTTATTTCCGAATGTTATATCGTATGGAAGCGTTTTTTTTTTTTTGGTGTGTGTGTGAGTTGAGAAACTATCGAATCGAAGCTTAAAATTGCAATATAGAAATTGAGCAGATTCTACGTTCCAAGATTTTGACGTAATACTAAATACTCTTTTGAATTTTTAATATTTCATTTGAAACATTAAATGCTTTTTGTATGATTTATATGTCTGATGGTATCCTTAACTAAAGTATTTTTCTTCTTGAAAAATATATATCTTCTAAAAATAAAAAAAAATAAAAAAACTAAAGTATTTAATAAGAGCTTTTTTTTTTTTTTGACAAGGAATAAGAGTTTAATTAAGAAATAATAATTATTTTTTTAATATATAAATACAATATAATTTTAACATATAACGTCCACTTCATTAATCATATGATTTTTCTTTATTATTATATTAAAATACTAATTAGTTTTTTGTATAAAGGAGGCTCAAATCTCATATCTCTTTTTCAATGGAGATTGCAAAATGAGAATAACTTGGTATGAGTGTTACAAAATTATTCAAGATATTCAAAGCAATACTACATCCTCTTGTATAAACTGTTAATCCTATATAATGAGTTTTACTTGTTAAAGGGACGGGCTCTAGCTTAGGTCAGGTTTTCACCTAAGGCCCTTAAGTGATAGAAAGTGTTGGGTGAACACATGTGAGTGAAGTCCCACATAACACTCTCTCTCACTCTCTCTCTCTCTCTCTCTCTCTCTCTCTCTATATATATAAATATATAAATATATATTTATATATATATATAAATCAAAACTAAAATAGTGCATTTGATAAATCAAATTTTATTATTTTACACTTTACAATTATTTTTATTCTAATCATATTTTAATAATTTATATTGTACATAGCGTTTGTTTAATTTGTACATATTTTTTAGTTATAAAAGTATACTATAAAATCTTAATATGGATATAAATGGTTTTCTTTTTTAAAGGAGAAGCATTGAATAATCAATTAAGCTCAACTGGTAAAGTCTCTGATAGTTAAATAAGAGATCTGGAGTTCAATTCTCATCTACACCAAAAAATCGATTGATGTCTTGGTCTAATGATAAAGAGTTATCATTAAAAACAGATGTCATATGTTGAAACTCTCTTAAAAATAAATAAATTAAATCACAAAAAAAAAAAATCTTATAATACTAAGTATTTAACACACACATATACAGGGAGAGGGGAGAAGGTCTTAAAGAAACTGGCAGTGGTGTATATCCAAAATATACATAGCACAGACTGGTATATATCCACACTGACAGTGGTGTATATCCAAAAAAAAGGTGAGAATAATGGATTTCAAATAAAAATAATGGTATAACATATATATATATATATATATATATATATTAAGTTAAATACGTATTCCTTAATTGATTTTTACTTATAAGAAAAGACAACTTAAAGAGTCATTGCTTTATGCTTCAAATTGTATTAAAACATTTCCCTGCATCTATAATCAATTCGAACTTGGCAGGAAACCAGAACTAAAACTTATTATTATTGGCAGGGTACTTATCTATAATGAGCAATTTGCTTTTTATTTTTTTATTTAAAGTTTTTTTTTAGTTTTTTTTTTTTTTTGAAAGTTTCAACTTATGACGTCTGCTCTTAATGATAGTTCTTTATCATCAGATCAAGATACCAATCAATTTTTGGTGTAGACGGAGATTGAACCACAGATCTCTTATACAACCATCTGAGACTTTACTGATTGACCTAACTGGAACCCACAATTTGCTTTTTAGTGATTCCCCCATTTTCAAAAGCACCGGTCCAACTTATTATTGTTGAAAGCTATTGCAAGTGTATCGAATCAGAAAAAGTTGTAAGTTTTCTGTATTGCAGCCAAAGACTTGGTGCAACATGGAGATGGACAGGTCTTCGTGATCCCCGTCTTTTTTCTTTGCTTAGACATCGTCGAAGACTATAAATGGCTTGAACCAATGATAGGATTGCACTAGTCAATCACGAGCGTGCAATTTAGGCATGGAAAATATACCACCTTTAATACATATAGTCTTGATTGTTGTTATTGATATATAGTGTAGCTACTCTTTGTTTTTTTCTTTTTTCTTTTTTGACTTGAAACTTGAAAGTTTGAAACTTTTAACATACATTTGTATAACATTGCACATGCCAGCATATCACCATTTGCATGGATTGACACATGTTCTTATTGAAAGACTCAGATTGCAAAATTAATGGCATATATACCGGTTAAAAACTCAAACCTTTTTTGTAGTTTTGTTTCTATTTCTTCGTGGTTCCCAGTTTTCTTGCTCCATGTTTAGTACCGAGACTTGAGGACTATAAACTGTGACTTTATTATGACCTTTTTGGAATTTCGATACCATAGTAAGTAACAGCCTGTTAGGGCCCAAATAATTATCTTATTCTAATTACACGGGCATGCTAAGGAAACGTCATCATCGAGAAATCATTAGGTCCATCGCGAGGACTGTTTAAAGTGGTCATTTCAACCAATAAAATAATGTCACTTATGCAAATGTGTGAGTCAGATTCCTAATTAACACAAGAATTTAAAAAAAAAAAAAAAAAAAAAAAAAAAAAACCCAATAGGTGATGTCACATTTACATAAATAACAGCGTTTTATTGGTTAGAAGGATCAGGATAACCACTTTAGCAATCCTTGCGGTGGACCTAATAATTTCTCCACATCTTGAAAGAGAAAGATGATGTTGCAGTCTAGTTACAATGAATCTATATAATAGTAGAAGCTGGAGTGTAGCATTTAATGTTACTGCAACAGCAGTCATGTCATTTCCATTTTCTTTTCTGAATTTGTCCTACAATTTTAAAATAGTTTTTCTCAATTTTAAAATACTAATAAATAAAAAATAATTCTCAGCCCTATCTCCATCATAAAACCCACTTTTTTGTAAATTTAATTCTACCATAAAGCCCAAACCCAAAGCCTTTTTCAACCGAAACCTTTGTTTTCACCGTTTCAACTTTCTATCTCCCCCACCTTTCATTTCATAGTAAAAAATTTCTGTCTCCCCAGCTTTTGTTTCACCATTTTAAATTTAGATGCTTCCCCTTTCCCACCTTTCAACCTATCATGACCTCACCCTCTATCTCAAATCCAATTGAAAGGTTGCTTACGTTTTTTACGAACGTTTAACATAAGTATTATACAATAGTCATATTGCTGAGCTATCTAAATAAAATGCTAGCTAGCCCGTGTATTTCTTTGTGTGTGCAGGGAATAGGAGTTGTTCGTATGACAACTGTGTCCGTTTATAAATTTCTGCACCACCAATTGGCTTGCCTGGAGCCACTGCTTGGGATGTCATTTTATCGTTAAACATGCAAACAAAATGTGTTTCTTACAAACTAAATTGTTAGTGGCACTAAAGCCTTGCTTCTAATGTAAGTATATCACTATATTGTATTTCCATAATTATTTTATGAATTTGTACTCTCTCCTTGATTTTCTGGCATAGTATGTTTTCCCCCAAAATATATCTAAATGATCTCTTTTGAGCAGAGTCATTATCATAGCAATTGTTTCCTTATTCCTTTACAAAATGTAATTAATATTTAAAATGTTTAAGGTTCCAGTATGTGGGAATTCAATGCAGGGAATTGTAATATATAGGCTGTATGAGAAAGGGGGAAATTTTAAGATTAGGATTTAGGACTCCTTTATCAATTTTTTAACAATGATGTTTCTTACCATCTTGTAAAATGTTAACTCTACGAGGGCTTTAACTATGAGGTCTGGAGTAAACATAGACTTTTATTTATTTATTTATTTTTATTGCTGAGTTACACACACAATGGATCTTAAACTCATGACCTCATCCTCTATCTCAGTAATCATCATTATAACTACAGATGTGCTACTAAAAGCATGTGTCGGGCTTGTATGGAGCCTAGTTGTGTTTAATCTGGATTATGACTTGACCCGAAATAATGTTGTTACAATTTTTAATGGGAGATTTTCTGAGGCTTGGCCCGTTTTTGAAGCCCATTGTGAATCTTGTGTGCAAGATATAAAAACTGTTGTTTTGGAGATTAGGGTTTTGATGTCGTTTTGAGAGAGAAAAACTGTACTGCCACACTCTGTATTTTTTCCTGAGAATAGTAAAATCCCTGTAACTTCGTGGACGTAGGCAAATTGCTGAACCACGTAAATACTGTCTTGTGTGTGTGATTATTTTCTTTAACATATTTTTCTCTATTTTTGCATTTCACAGGTTTGGGAATTTCGTACATGTTCCCCTTTAGCATGAACACAAGCCATATCAAACTTAGGTGTAAATTTTGAAAAGAGCCTTGGTGGTGTTACTTAAATTATCCTCACATTTGAAGAGAAGGAATAATAGGTAGTAAATATAGATAGATGATTTTCAAATAAGTGAAAAATTGAGTGGCTTTCTGCTATTTTTTGACACCTAGTTGTTTTTTTGGGCATTCAAAGTGGTCCAACTGCCATGATTTTTATAATGGTTTACTTTTAGGATGTTGAATTTTTGTTAGGAAGAAAAAACTGATGTAATTGGAACTAAATTTTGATTAATAATTCAATGTAAGGATGTTTTAGTCCAGCCCCACATAATAATTCAATGTAGGGATTAGATTAATAGTATTGTTTCTTTTGATTGTTGTTGTTGTTGTTGTTTTTTTTTTTTTTTTTTTTTTTCATTTTTTTTACCTCTTTTGCGTTGTGGGTTATATATGGGTTTGTTCATTTTTAAGTATTTAGCTTGGATCTTATCCTGGGTGATTTCAATGATTAAATGTGACTCTAATTGTCAACTACTCATGTTAGTTACAAATTTTGACCTATTAAAATTTCTTCATGTAGTGCTAGTTTAGTTTATATGCTTTCTTCTATTAATTTTTGGCATGCTCGTTTGTGTCATATAAATAGTAGATATGTGGGAATCATGAGTAGTTTAGGATTAATTCCAAGACTGTCAAAAGATTTTGAAAAATGTGAAACTTGTAGTCAAGCTAAGATTACAAAAAGGCCTCATAAAAGTGTTGTAAGAAATATCGAATTGCTTGAGTTAATTCACTCCGATATATGTGAATTTGAGGGAATTTTAACTCGGGAAGGAAATCGATATATTATCACTTTTATTGATGATTTCTCAAAATATACAACTATTTATTTGTTGAAAAATAAAAGTGACATTTTTGAAAAATTTCAAGATTTTTTAAAAGAAGTTGAAAATCAATTCGATAGAAAAATAAAAAGAATAAGAAGTGATAGAGGCCGTGAGTATGAATCAAGTGCATTCAACTCATTTGTTCAGTCTTTGGAAATTATCCATGAAACTACTACACCATATTCACCTGCTTCTAATGGTGTGGCTGAAAGAAAAAATAGAACTCTAATTGAGTTAACAAATTCTATACTAATTGAATTTGGTGCACCTTTACATTTTTGGGGTGAACCTATTTTAACTGCATGTCATGTTTTGAATAGGGTGCCACATAAAAAGTCACATACCACACATTTTGAGATGTAGAAAGGACATAAGCCAAATTTGGGATATTTGAGAGTATGGGGTTGTCTTGCTTATGTAAGGCTTACTGACCCTAAAATATCTAAATTAGGTATAAGAGCTACTACCTGTGCTTTTCTTAGTTATGTGATTAATAGTGCAGCCTATAGATTTTTTGATATTGAAAACAAAATAATTTTTGAATTTGGTGATGCAATTTTTCATGAAGAAAAATTTCCTTTTAAATTGAAAAATAGTGGGGGTGAAGAAAATATTTTGTCACAACCTAGTTCTTCTACTTCACATTTACAAAATCAAGAAAATTTTGAAATGGAACCTAGAAGGATTAAAAGAGCTAGAGTTGAAAAGTATTTTGGTCCTGATTATTATGTTTTAACATTGAGGAAAATCCCTAAAATTTAAAAGAGGCTTTAACATCACCAGATGTTATATTTTGGAAAGAGGCTGTAAATGATGAGACGGAATCTCTAATTTCTAATAGAACTTGGAAATTAGTAGATCTTCTACCGGGTTATAAGACCATAGGTTGTAAATGGTTCCTTAGAACTTGGTCCCTTCTTAACTGCTTCCCAAAGCACCAAAAAGCCTTCTTACAGATGTAGGTATGGTGAGAAAAGGTTTTGATCAAGAACCTCTTAAGGATGTAACAATGGAGAGGAAGAGAGTAGAGGAATTTGAAGAGTCTCTATATGAAGATTGTGGATGAGTCAATCTTGTTTTTCTCTAGGGTTTCTCTCTCAAAATTCTCTCTGGAATCTCTCTACATTTCGTGGGTATAAGGGGTATTTATACTAGAGTGAGAGTGGAATGCGAAAAGACAAATTTTTTCAAAACAGGGCTGGTTGGCGGCTTGGCCTCGCGACTTGACTGAGTCGCGAGTTTAAGTCGCAAGCTAACGGTTTGGCCAGTCTGGACTTTTTGCCCTGTAGTGCTCCAGCTGGCGTGACTGTTCATCTTCCTGCACGCTTCACTCGTGTGCTGCAGTTGGCGGCTTGCCAATCGTGAGTCACCCGTGAGTCCCAGTCGCAAGTCTCTGCTTCTTTGCACAATCTCGAGCATTTCTTCACACTCTCTCACACACTACCCTTACATGAATCGCACCTAAATACAGAGTTACTAATTGCTAAAATACAAGCAAATTTGGCACGGAATAAAGCCAACAAGATGGTTGATTAAATTCAACCTTACAATCTCCCCCTTTGGCTATTCCGTGACAAAATCCTAAATCAAACTCTAGACTTAACATGTGAGTAGGAAACAGTTGAACATAACTCACTCACACCTAACTCTAGAATCTATGTAGCTCTTGAAACATATGAACAAGTGACTCCTGAAACACAACAACACAATATGATCATTTTATGCAGAAAAACTTGAAATGCATATGAGGCAAGCACAATGCGATCAAGCAAAATGGAGTTTAAGAAACACACCATGGCTTGACCAAACAAGCAATCACTATAATATAGTGACCACAATGCTCATTCACACTTGAATGAACATCCGGACATGCAAGCTAATAAGCTCAATGCAAAGTATCATTTGCATGTCCAACACTCAACCAATGCACAATACATGAAGTATATGTATCTAGGAATAAAATCCTACAAAGGGCACAAGAGTGATGTACTTAAAGAAAATGCATGACATTTAACAGCAAGTACTTAAGCTACAAAGCATGAGTTCAAAATATAAAGGCTGTATAAGCATGCATAGTACAAACCATAAAAATCTACAAAATAAACCCTAAAAGCTTACAAAAGCAACATGGGTAAAAATGTACCCTACAAAAAGAAAGATCTTATATAAACTTAAACCAATGTACCACAAAGCTTAACCAAAGTATTAGTATCATATCCACACAAGAGTAGAGTATATAAAAACAGGCAAAACAACTCCCTCTTTCAATGTGCACACTTCTCATTTTGCTCTCCCCTTTGCTATTTGCTATCTCTCCCCCCTTTTTGGCACGAATAGCTAAAGACTTTCGTCTAGTTTTTGTTGAATAGCTTCTAACAGTGTCTCAATGGCAGTGAGACGCATTTGAACGTGATTGTTGGTGGAGTAAGAGATCTTTCCAATCCGGAAATACGCTGATAAAGCCCCTCTATTAAAGTGCTCAATCTATCATCTTGAGAGCTTGGTGCAGATGGAGTACCAGTTGTTTGCCTTTCAGAAGGAATGGGAGAAACAGTCTTGGTGTGCACAAGTGCAGCTGAATCATGACCAGATGTAGTGACATGGGTGAATGGCTCACTCTTAGGTGTTTTAGAGGAGTGACTCTTGCTTGCCTGGAGAGTTATCATGGATATTGGTCGAGGACGAGACACAATTTTTCCATCTGTCGGTGGACTGACACCTTCACTTAGCATGATCTTCATGATGAGGCTACAAAAAGGAATACTCATTCGGGTTGCTGATCTAGCTGCTGCTTTCCCAATAGTCTGAAATATAAGGGCACATATGTCAATCAGAACTCCGGTAATGAGATCACATAGAAATTGTGCTCTTCCAAGATTAATGAAAGCAGTGTTCGATAATGGGTAGAGGTTGGGAAACATGATTAGTTTTACAGTCGTCAGTTCAGGCGTAAACTGTGCAGTGCCTATAGATGAACCGTTGCTTCTAACTTCATGATTAGATCCAAGAACTTGAAGAATTTATTGTAACTTAGGCTCTCTATCATCATATGGAGTGAGATCCACATTTTTTGGTTTGGTGATGTGGAGAACCTTTGCAATGTAGTCTGCATTGATGGAAAATTCTTTTCCTCTTACCTAACATTTCAACTCTACTCCGGTGTATCTGGCATTAGAGTAGAATTCTTTAACTAATTCATCAACTGGGTCCATGAAATTCCCGAATAAATCAGCCCAATCTCTTACTTCAAAGATCCCAGGGATAAACGTTGTTCCCAAGGTATCAAATTTTACTACACATTCCACAATGGTAGGAGCATCTATAAATATGTCTGAGTAAGTCTATGAGTCCATAGGAGTCCTGAATCTCTCATTGTTTAAGTCTTGAGATGACTGAGTCGAGCGACGAGTCCGCTTAGCAACAGGGGATGAATCATCAATTGCAATCTCCTTTCCTTTAGAGGAACGACGTGACATCTGCAAAAGGCAAGATACACAGCAGAGAACCAAGTGCGGCACCACCAGATATAAACATCAACTTGATTAGATTCATATTAAAACAAATGAATTTCATAGAGAAATTTCACTCAATCAATCGCAGAACATGACTCAAGTCAGCAACAAGTAAACATAAGCCACATTGATGCATTGTGTATTTAAGAAAGTAAAGATGTCCAAAAATGTTGATTGATCAAAAATAATTCAGAACAAATTAATCAATGGACATCACAAAGTCACAAATAACTGTCATTGTGACACTCTATCATGAACATGATATGCTCAAACATAGCATAGGCAAGATACACAACCCATCAATGGAAATTAACCAAGAAACTAAGCAAAACAGGCCTCAGATTAACAACACCAACAGAACCCATATAATCAAACTCAACCCACACGAACCTAACCCATAACCGAATCAACATATAAACCCTTACTCAATCAACAACTCAAAAATCCAAGAAGTCAAGGCAAGAAGCATGAAATACTTAGAGAAAAGGAGAAAACCCATACCTTTTTCTTGAAAATAGAAGTTGAAGAGATGATGAAAATGGTGGATTTTGTGTGAAACACGGTGAGTGTAAGAAAGTTTTGAAATGGGGAAGACAATGAACAGTCAAAAAAGTTCGAGGGAAAACTGAAAAGTTTTAAAATAAAACTGACTTTAAAACGCAAAACACACGTTTTTCGCGACTGAGTCAAGTCGCCAAACAGTTGCCAGGGTAAGCCGCGAAACACTCAAAGACAAAAAATTTGAAATTTTTTTTAAGTGTTTTTCGCGACTGGAAGGTCTACCTGTGAGAGAGTCGCGAGATGAACTGCGAAAATCTCTGTGTACCCCTCACGACTAGACCTTCCACCCGCGAACAAGTCGCCACACTGAGCCGCGAAAATCATAAAAACCAAAATTTTGAAAAATATTCTAAGTATTTTTTGCGACTAGGGCATTTACCCGCCAGTGAGTCGCAAAAAATCTCTGTATGGACTCGCGACTGGAGCATGCGACTGGGTCAACCCGCGAATGAGTCGCCAAAACAGGGCAACACTGTTTTTGAAATTTTGAAAAATTTTTGTAAAAACAAAGAACTTTCCAAAAACAACAAAACACTCAAAAATATTTTTGTGTTTGATCAACAAAGATTGAGCAAGTGAAAACACATTTAATCAAGTACAATCACACAAATGAATATGGCATTAATTGAACATAGACTAGTGTGATGTGAGTGGATATCATCAATGAGATAGTCCTTAGTCTAATGTGAAGTTTCAATGATCAATTCAATCAAGACATACACAACTAGCTCTAGATAATGTGACCCAACTCAATTATAGAAATATGCATATATGACCACCCACAACATAACTTTGAAACTTTTCATTTGGCTCCATATCATATCATTTGATCTTTTTGAATCAATACATCTCATTGTGAGATCGATGCCTGAAATTTTTGATATTTCACTTTGATGAGTTAGCCTTTGGCTTTTTGGGCAACATATAATTTTCATAAAAGTCGCTTTCCCATTTTCCTAGTAAAATTCTAGTATGTGCGACAGGCTTTTGCAACTCAAAATCTCTTTTCATTTGAAGATTTACATTTGGTGAGCTCTTCAAGCAAAAACAATAAATAAACGAGTGGGAAGATATATAGGCACAAGTCTATGAATGTCTCAAGATCAACAAAACCATTCACTAATCATTCATGACAAGTTTGAAGATCTATTTACAACAGTCACATAGATGTTAAGATTTCTCCCACAATGGTATGAGTGCATAGGGAACAAGCTATGCTCATAGATGCACAAGGCCATTAGTACAAAGGTACAAGGCAAAACATGTTTTGAGACAACACTCAACAAAGTCGATTAAACTTTTTGGATTTTCTACTTTTTATGTGTTTTTGGATTTTTGACACAAAAACAAGAGAAGATTGATCAAAAATATCAATAAAAAAAATTTAAAGAAAAAACAAACAAACAAACTATTTTCAACTCAAACTAGCACAAAGCACACAACTAAGCATATTCACAAAATATAGGAAGTATTAATGCATGGACATGTTGCAATTAGGGCTGTTCAAGAACAAACCGGCGCCGACAAAACCGGCCAGAGCCGCGCCGAGCCAACCGACAGAAAGCTCCACCGAAGCTTTCAGGTACGGTGTCGGCAGTCTTTTTCTGTTACCGACATCGGCCAGTCTGGTGATCGGCTGCAAGATTTGCACACCGAAAAGAAACCGAACCGACCGATATACATGTATATATATATATTTTACGTGATTGAGTGATTCACGTTTGCTGCCTTTCTTTATTTTTTTCTTTCTTTTTAATAGAAACGTCTGCAACTTGCTTTTGAAGAAGAAGAACTTGTGCCAAGATTTATATTATATTATAATATAATATACTTTAATAGTACTGTATCCTTTTAAACTTCTATTTTTTAAACCAATTAATGACCAACACAGTTTCCTCCTCCACTCTTTAAACTGGCTTTCTTTATTTTTTAAACAGTATCGTTTTACACTTTTTGTTTTTTATCCCACTCAACTCACTCTCATCCTTCAAGTGAAACGGTGCTATTCAATTGTGTAAGATATATTTTTCTCTTTAAAAGCAAAATACACATAACCGAACTAACCGCACCGAACCGATGAAATGCACCGCACATTGTGTAGACCATTTTTTTTCTTTTATAGGAGAGGTGCGGTTAGTTATGAGAGAAAACCGCACCTTATAGGTGTGGTACAAAAACTCTCTCAAAAACCGACCGAACCGAACCGCGTACAGGCCTAGTTGTAATGCTTATGCATGAGTACCCTTCTTCACCTATACGTCACATGCGTTTGGGGTGATATCCCTATAGGATTGGGTATGAGAGTTAGGACTTTCAAAACTTCTAGTGAAGTTTTCCAAGCATGTGGTGAATGCACTGATCATCTTCATCACGTCCATCATTCCGGGATCACCATTTTGACTTCTTGGTTGCTCACCACCCCAAGACCTCTTGTCATTTCTTAGTCCTCGTGACCGTGGAGCACTTGCATTGTTCAATGCTCTCAGCTTATGACAGTTGGGTCTTGTATGTCCTTGCAATCCGCAGTGGTGACAAAAATGATTCGTTCTAGGACCCCGTTGTGGTCTTGGAAGTGATCTTCCTCTAGCTTCACATCTGGCTTCTGATTGATTACAGGACTTATTTAACACCCGTTGATTAGCCACATTCTTCTTCTTTTCAACCTTAACTTTCTCAGGAATAGACTCTTCTACAATCGGCTCTTTGGCCTTCGCAAACTTCACTTCTTTGGTGACATTGGCCGATAAGCTACTTCCTCCGGTATATCCCAACTCAGACTTGTCTGAGAAAAGTTTTTGAGATGAAATAACATCATCTAGCTTCTTGGTGGAGACCCTCTCTACCTTAGCATTAGCTTGTACTACCTCTAGCTCAAGAAATCTCAATTTTGTATAAGCTTCTGACAGCTCACCATATAGTGTCTCTATCTCACATTTGGCCTCCTTATAGTGAATTAGGAGACTTTTATAGTCCTCCTCTGCTTTTTTCATCTTCTTCACAGCTGCCTTGGCCACCCTTGTATACTCTCCCGACTTCTCAAGGAGTGAGTTGTAATTCTCTTGAAGACCGGCTGTGTTTTCATCTTCTTCAGCATCTGATTCTTCAACAACTCCCATTGATTCTTCATCACTATATTCTCAAAGCTCTTGTACAAGAAAATTCAAATCGTCCAAAGACTCAACTTGGGTAATAGTCATAAAAGCGGAGTAATTCCCTTCTCCGTCACAGCTTTCCTCAGAATCAGAATTGGATGAATCCGAGTCACTAAGAGTCGTGGCATACACCTTGCCCTTCGATTTCAAATAATTAGGACATTCTTTCTTAAAGTGTCCATGCCCGTTGCACTCGAAACAAGTGATTCCTTGTGTAGATTGGGATTCCTTTCCATCTTTTTTTTTTAATTCATTTTTCTCCCTTCCTAAACTTTGGAATTTCCCTTTATCACCAAATTTTCCATTGTTCTTGAATTTCAAGAATTTTCGAAAATTTTTCACAAGGTATGCAACATCTTTGTCAACCACATCCTCATCCGATGAGTCATGAGCTTCCACCCTTTAATTAATGGTCTTAAGAGCAAGAGATTTTCTCTTCCTTTGTGTGGGCAATGACAATTCATAAGTCTGAAGTGAGCCAATCAGTTCTTGGACTTTGATATCATCAAGGTCCTTGCTCTCCTCAATTGCAGTCACTTTGGCACGAAAGCTTTCTGGCAATGAACGAAGGATCTTCCTTACTATCTTGGAATCCTCCGTTTTCTCCCCCAAATTGAACTTGCCGACAACCACTTCATTCAGCTTGCTATAGAAAGAGTCAAAAGACTCGTCCTCACTCATTTTGAGCTTCTCAAATCGAGTGGTCAGCATCTGCAGCTTAGTGTCTTTTACTTTCTTCGTGCCTTCGTAGGTGGTCTTCAATATCTCCCACGCCTCCTAGGCAACAGTGATGTGAAAAATCCTGTGAAACTCATCTGGAGAAACACCACAGAAAATTGCATTCAAAGCTTTACTGTTAGCATTGGCTGCCGCAAGGGCTGCTTTATCCCAAGTGGATTTTGCGGCCTCCGGCCTAGTCCAACCTACTTCTACGGCATCCCAAACAGTATCATCAATTGAACACAAGAAAGCCCTCATCCGGACTTTCCAAAAAGCATAGTTGTTACCATAAAAAAATGGTGGAACATTAAAAGATTGAGACCGGTCCATCTCAATACGGGGTCAAGGATCGCACTAAGGTATTTAAACCACAAAAAAATGCACCCGCTCTGATACCAATTGAAAGTTCAAATAGCGTACAAAACACTATGAATGTTTAGACCCCCACTTTACAAGTTATCAATTCAAGCTTAATATCAAACAATTAATGTGCGGAATATGAACATAAGCTAAACACAGAATTGATAAACAATCTAAACCAAATAAAATCACATCCACAACAGAAATTAAATGGCAAAGATTAAGGGAAGAGAGATGCAAACACAAGGACAATACACGATGTGTTATCGAAGAGGAAACCGAAGCCCTCGGCGTAAAACTTCTCCGCCGCCCTCCAAGCGGTCAATAATCCACTAGAAAATGTAGTTGGGATACATGAACAGCAATAGACCCTCTAAGCCTAATCTATCCAATGTACCTAAGCCCTCCAAGCTTCTTGCTCCAATGAGGTTACGTCGAACCTTTGTCTTTTCTAGCTTGCCAGATTTCGCTACTTGACCATAGCTTCAACCAATATGAAATTGGTCCCTTCTTAACTGCTCCCCAAAACACCAAAAAGCCTTCTCACAGATGTGGGTATGATGAGAAAAGGTTTTCGTCAAGAACCTCTCAAGGATGTAACAATGGAGAGGAAGAAAGTAGAGGAATTTGAAGAGTCTCTATGTGAAGATTGTGGATGAGTCAATCTTGTTTTTTCTCTAGGGTTTCTCTCTCAAAATTCTCTCTGGAATCTCTCTACATTTCATGGGTATAAGAGGTATTTATACTAGGGTGAGAGTGGAATGCGAAGAGACAGATTTTTTCAAAACAGGGCTGGCTGGCGGCTTGGCCTCGCGACTTGACTAAGTCGCAAGTTCAAGTCGCGAGCTAACGGTCTGGCCAGTCTGGACTTTTCGTCCTGTAGTGCTCCAGCTGGCGTGACTGTTCATCTTCCTGCATGCTTCACTTGTGTGCTGTAGTTGGCGGCTTGCCAGTCGCGAGTCACCTACGAGTCCCAGCCGCGAGTCTCTACTTCTTTGCACAATCTCGAGCATTTCTTCACACTCTCTCACACACTACCCTTACATGAATCCCACCTAAATACAGGGTTACTAATTGCTAAAATACAAGCAAATTTGGCATGGAATAAAACCAACAAGATGGTTGATTAAATTAAACCTTACACATGTTATAAATGAGACAAAAAAATATGCTTAAAACCATTTTGATATGAAAGATCTTGGTGAGGCTAATTTTATTTTGGGCATGAAAATTACAAAAACATGTGATGGAATATTTCTTGATCAATCACATTATGTTGAGAAAATATAATTTTCATGATCACAAAAGTGTAGCTACTCCTTTTGATTCTAGTGTTCATTTATTTCCTGTGAATTATGATGATGAGATTTTTAATCAAAAGGATTATGCTAGCATCATTGGTAGTTTGCGTTATGCTACTGATTGTACTAAACCTGACATTGCATATGCAGTAGGAGTGCTTAGCAGATTTACTAGCAAGCCTAGTAAAGATCATTGGCTAGCTATTAAGCGAGTTATGAGATATAATTGGTACCAAAAATTATGGCTTATTTTATAAAAATTATCCTGCTGTGATTGAAGCTTTTAGTGATGCCGATTGGAATACTTTGTCAGATGATTCTCTTTCTACCACTGGTTATATTTTTACCTTAGGTGTTTGGACAAGTGCTCTGATACCACTTGTTTGGAAATTTAGACCCCGGTTGATAGAATTAACAAGTTTTAAATCCAAATTGTTAATTAGATTTAATAAAACTTGTTAAAACAAACAAATAAACATCAATATCATGTCAAAATCATGCAGCGGAAAAATAAATAAGACAAGATATGATAACCCAGGAAAACCAATGAAACCAACCAGTTTCACAGTAAAAAACATGGGGGGAAACCTTCCCGAAAAGCAATCCACTATAGTAAAGAGAAGTTTCAGATCTAGTACAAAACCTTTGTCCCTAGACTCTACAATACTTACAGCAGAAACCTTCTACCGCTTCAGAACCTCTGATCTCTTCAATATATGAACGCCACCCTTTGATGCACGAATCCCAGTACGTGACTAACCAATTGCGTGGATCCCAGTACATGACTTCAATCACCAACTAGAAGAAGATTGTTGGCTGCAAAGTTCTTCACTTCATCAACAATGAAGATCAAGAAGCACTTGGTTACAAAACCCTAAGGCGCAAAGACGCAGTAGCTTCTTTCAGAGAGAATAAGGCATCGATCACCTTTTGCATATGTTCTCCTTATATTCTCTTATGTGATGGCCTCTAAAATAAGCCTTATATAGGTCTAGGGTTGTGAGAAAAGAAACCCTACACAAATACATAAGCCTGGCCCAAAAATCAGATCTGAAAATCTGAATTTCCGTAACCTCGATCGATCGGGAGGTGTCGAGGAGGTGTTGAGCTTCAAAACATCAGGTGTCAAGAAGCTATCGAGGGAACAGGAGCTTTCTCGATCGATCCACTAACTATCGAGAAGGTGTCGAGATTGCGATAAGAAACACCTTAAAAGGCTCGATAGATAGCTAGATGTCGAGAGGTGTCGAGAAGCTGTCAAGCTATCTGTCCGCAGGTGTCGAGCTATCTGTCCAGCTTTAATAAACAGCTTTTCTTCACTTGTTTCTTGGTCCAATCTTCATGGCTTTAATACTAGACTTGAACAACATGTCCTTGAAGTATTAAACTCATCCTAGATCTACCTAAATACAAGTAAAGTGCGTTTTGTCAAAGGATAAGCCAATTACATAAAATATGTCCTTAACAATCTCCCCCTTTAGCAATCCGTGACAAAACCACAACAAACAAATGAACATATGAGAGAAGTCATAAATCACTCAACTCATATTCACTTGTTGAATCACAAACTCCTAAAAAACTTTGCAAGAAGAGAGTTTATGGCAAGTAGAATTTGACAACCTATATTTCTGAAACACTTTAAACAAAACTCATCAAGATATTTTAGTGTGAAACAGAAATAATAGATTGCATACAAGTTATAAGAAACATGTGTATAAAGAAAGAAAAGAAACAACACATGTAGAGGTAGGTGAAGAAGACATACATCATCAAAGATAAGCACAATGTATGTAAGCATGGTCACAAGACCGGTGTACAAGAAGAAGGAAGTAAGCACTCCCCCTAACAAGATGAAACACAACTCCCCCTTACAGAGGCATGTATTTCTCCCCCTAACATGTAGAATTTTAGAGAGAAACCACATATTCTCCACAATTTCTCCCCCTTTTTATCATGATTGACAAAGGGTATAAGAAGCAAAAAAGCTTTACCCGAGAAACATAAAGTTGATCAAGGATGATCAAGGGGATACAAGAAATCCATAAAAATGCATGAATGTAATGAAACAAGATGCTATGGATGACAAGATAATAGAAGGATGCAAAACATGTGAAAAACAAATCTCTCAACAAAAAAAATGTTAAGCACATAGATCCTAAAACATACACACACACTAAACAAGTCTAACCAATTTTATATTTCAAAAACAAGTCAAGACAGTCTAGTGAGCATACATTAACACATGTAAAACTTGTGATGGCCAAATCACATTGTACCTGCACATGTATCAAGAGTAGCAAAGAATATTGCGTGTTGTGTGTGAAAATATTGCAAGATTGCATAAGTGTATACAAGTTATGACGATTTGAGATATGAGAAAATCACTTTAACTCACACACAATCATAACTGTTTGATGGGGATTATCACCATCGAGGTACATCCTATAACTCCTACATCTCCTAGAAAACATGCTTGCAATCATATTTAAAGCATTTTGATCTTTTTGCTTTTCATTTTCTTTGCATATTTTATTTAAGCAAATCATACATGGGCATATAAGAGAGAGAAAAGAAAATACCCAATGATGGTAAGCATTTGACATTCCAATTTTGCGATGCCGAAGCACACAAATGTCATTGACACTGTACTTTTGCTATGCCGAAGCATACAGGTGTTATATCATGATTGGCGGGCAACAGTGGTGAGATAGTTATTAATGTCTTTCTCTTAGGATTTTCTAATTCTTCCCGTCAAAAAGAGTGATACGAGTGTTAAGTACAAGAGATAACTTAATCTTACTCATCACAAACAAGAGCCACAAATCTCACTTGCTTAGTTGTGCATAGGAATGCTCATCTAAGCTACAAAAGATACAAAGTTTAGAAAACTTTATTTCAATGACCATCCAAGGTACACAAGTACCAAAGTACACATAACACACACTGTTTTTGTATTTTTCTGATTTTTCCTTTTTATTTTTATTTTGAAAACAAAACAAAATAAAACTAAACAACCAAACAAAAATAGACAATCAACATGAAAGCAGAAAGAAAGATGCGTATGCATGAAGGCATGATAGAAAAATGCAGATGCATGAAAACATGATTCCAAAAACAGATAAGAAATCAAGCAAGAAAGTCCTACTTTAGATAGAAAGAATTAAAGCAGAGGACAAACAGAAAAGACAATTAAGTCTTAGGCTCTTTTCTCACCCACACAACACGAGTCTTTGGCCGTGAAGATGAAAAGGCACGTGTCCTAGTATGTCTACTAAAAGACATAGAAGAATTAGAATTCTCTTGAAATTGAGTTAAAAAGTTCAAAACTTGTAATAACTCTCCAAACAAAGGTGTAGGTCCTTGAGAGGAAACCTGTGACCATTTGGACAATTGCTTATGAGGATACAACTTAAAGCAATTAGGACGAATTTGTCCAGGAACACCACAATGGTGACAAACATGAGTAGTTTTCGAACTACTATACTTCCCAGAAGGAGGTCTAACCTTAGAGGTTGACAGAGACCTCAACTTAGGACAATTTGGCCTAATATGACCAACAATATGACAATGATGACAAATAAGGACAAATTCAGATTTTTCATTCAACCTAGGAGCAATTTTAGACATAGATTTAGAAACATCAACGTTAACATCAGATTGTTTACCTTTGTCTATCCTAGCAATATTAGCCTTCAACTCTTCATTATTCCTTTTAAATGGAGGAATATAAACATCTTTTTCCTTTGAGTTAAGCTCAACAAGAAGTTTGGCACTAGTTAAATTTTCAACTTCAGTTTTAGATTCAACTAGTTGCTCTTCCAAACTCTTAATTTTTTCCTCTAAAGATGAAATTTGATTTTTAAATTTCTCATTCAAATTATTGGCTTCATCCAATTTTGCAATCAAATCATATTTTTCAAGCTTAATCTTTTCAAATTTAGCTTTTAATTTTGTAGAACATTCAAGAGATTTCATACAAAAATTATAAAGCTTGTAATAGGCATCTTGAACATCATCATCATCATTCAACACAAGATCATGCAAATCAAAGCAATCAAGAGCTTCCATGACAACGGGGGTCAAGGATCACACTCAGGAAATTAATCCAATCAGAGTGTACCCGCTCTGATACCACTTGTTTGGACAAGTGCTCTGATACCGCTTGTTTGGAAATTTAGACCTCGGTTGATAGAATTAACAAGTTTTAAATCCAAATTGTTAATTAGATTTATTATGAATAAAACTTGTTAAAACAAACAAACAAACATTAATATCATGTCAAAATCATGCAATGGAAAACTAAATAAGACAAGATATGATGACTCAGGAAAACCAATGAAACCAACCAGTTTAACAGTAAAAAACCTGGGGGGGAAACCTTCCCGAAAAGCAATCCACTATAGTAAAGAGAAGTTTCAAATCTAGTACAAAACTTTTGTCCCTAGACTCTACAATCCCCGTAGATGAACTCACAGCAGAAACCTTCTATCGCTTCAGAACCTCTGAATTCTTCAATATATGAATACCACCCTTTGATGCACGAATCCCAATACGTGACTAACCAATTGCGTGGATCCCAGTAAGCGACTTCAATCACCAACTAGAAGAAGATTGTTGGTTGCAAAGTTCTTCACTTCATCAACAATGAAGATCAAGAAGCATTTGGTTACAAAACCCTAAGGCGCAAAGACGCAGTAGCTTCTTTCAGAGAGAATAAGGCATCGGTCACCTTTTGCATATGTTCTCCTTGTATTCTCTTATGTGACGGCCTCTAAAATAAGCCTTATATAGGTCTAGGGTTGTGAGAAAAGAAACCCTACACAAATACATAAGCCTGGCCCAAAAATCAGATCTGGAAATCTGAATTCCCGTAACCTCGATCGATCGGGAGGTGTCGAGCTTTAAAAGATCAGACATAAGAGATGAGGCTCGATCGATCCACCAGGTGTTGAGAAGCTATCGAGGGAACATAAGCTTTCTCGATCGATCCACCAGCTATCGAGAAGATGTCGAGATTGCGATAAGAAACATCTTAAGAGGCTCGATAGATAGCTAGCTATCGAGAGGTGTCGAGAAGTTGTCGAGCTATCTGTCCGTAGGTGTCGAGCTATCTGTCCAGTTTTAATGAACAACTTTTCTTCACTTGTTTCTTGGTCCAATCTTCATGGCTTTAATACTAGACTTGAACAACATGTTCCTTGAAGTATTAAACTCATCCTAGATCTATCCAAATACAAGTAAAGTGCGTTTTGTCAAACGATAAGCCAATTACATAAAATAGGTCCTTAACATTAGGTAGTGGTGCTATTTGTTGGAAATCCAAACAGCAAACAATAATTGCTAATTCAACAATAGAAGCTGAAGTAATAGCGTTAGCTTCAGCTAGTGAAGAGGCAAATTGGCTTAGAGATTTGTTATACGAAATTCCACTTTGGAAAAAGCCAATTCCACCTATATTAATTCATTGTGATAGCACTGCCGTAATTGGTAAAGTTAAAAACCGTTACTACAATGGTAAATCCAAACCTATAAGAAGAAAGCACAGTACCGTGCAATCTTATTTGAGTAGTGACATCGTAACCTGTGGATTATATTAAATCTAATGATAATCTTGTAGATCCATTTACCAAGGCCTTGGCAAAAGATAGAGTTTGGAATACATCGAGGGGGATGGGACTAAAGTCCATAGAATCATGAGCCATGTATGAGGATACCCAACCCAAGGACTAGAGATCCTGAGAATTGGGTTCAATGGGAAAAACAAATCATACGATGGTCGTAAGAAATGCACTATTTATTTTTTTTAATTATTTATTTTGTAAATAATTTTTTTAATTGTTCATTCCTATGATGTAAGTGCATTAATCCTATAATGTGGAGAGGTTGAGTAAAAAACTGTTAATGAAATTTGTAGCTCGTATGATTGGGGTGTCAAAATTACAGGAGCACCCTTGACAAAATTTCACCTATGTGAGTGTGGGGGTGGGGCTACTCCCTATGAGATTTGGACTTAATCTCAAATACACTCATGAAACTGGGATCAACACACGGCCGTAAAGTGCTAGCTATAAAAGCTCATGTCAACACCTGGGTTGTTATGTGTAAGAAGTGACACTTAATTTCCCTAAAACAGTCTTAGTTCAAGTCAGAGACCACTATGACTTTGGAGTTGAGATCGTTGTTTTACTAAGTGAAGGTTCAATGCAGAGCACACCTTCATGATGCATAGTGACCCGTCTTTGCTTGGTAATCTCTCTTTAACTAAAAAATTTAATATTAAAATGAGTGGGGGATTGTTGGAGCATTTTAATATTAATTAATTAAAATGAATAAATATTACAACATAAATGTAAAGATGTGGGAGTGAATATGGAAGATGAGGAGTTGGTGAAAATGTTTAATACTACATTGAAAAGGAGAGAGACTATTTTGTTCTTTTTAATTGTGGTGATTAATGGGCTAATATGAATTGACTCAGATATTGGGCTAAATACGTGCGCAAGAGGGAGGTGAAGAGTGGAGGTGTTAAAAATGGAAATGAATCAGCCTCTTGGATCCTTCTACTTGACAGCCCATTCAGAATAATTACCATATCCGTTGGTGAGTAAATGGCCTGAATTAATACTCCATTTTTATTATGGAAAATGAAGAGTCATTAATCCACTTAATGGACTATCTGTTTGGGTCTTTTCATTCTTCAGAAACTCCTTATCTCACCATTAATTGAGTAACTCCAGCCCATCAGATTAATATCTAGCAATTAATCTTGTAACACCCACTACATCAGAATAATGGACCTAATTAATCAGATTAATTTGGGTAGTAATTTCGTGAGGCCCATTAAGCCTATAAATAGACTCATTCAGACCCAATCCAAGTTACTGCAAAAATACACTAAAAAAAATGGAGAGGTTCTTAGCAAGGAAGGGTGTTCTTTTTGGTGGAGTTTTGGGTTTGAACACTTTGTGCAGAGGTTGTTCTAGCCATACAACACTTGTTGGGCTGTTGTATCCTAGGGGAGACAAGTCAGAAAATGTCTGCACGATTACAAAGTTTATCCAACCAAGGGCTTGAATCTCCTTAAAGAGAGTGAGTGCCGTGCCTCAATCCAAATAGTGTTCTGTAATTTTCACTTTAAATTAATAATATTTAGAAGTATTATTCAGTTTCTCGTTGTGTTATTTCCATTATTATTATGTTTGCACCAACACCTAACAAGACACAAAATTTACCTGTGGCTTCAAGCCTTTGTCTGCGAAGATTACATCCAAGAAGTTTCTTTCGAATTGCGTGTAGCTCAATTATAACAGCACCCATGTTCATCCTTTCACTTGGAAATTCAACTGAACAAGCTACTCCAATTCCAAGTATAAAAGTCAGGCATTCTTGAATTTTTGGACTTCCATTTTGGCTCTTATTGCGAGTTATGTCATTTACCCTTGTCTCCCCTTCTTCTCTATCACAAAGAAGGGTAGGATCTATAATGTCAGCAATTCGCTATGGCAAAGCTGCTTTAACAAAGTTACGAAGGTTTAAGGTATCTTGGAAAATGTTATCAATAGGTCTTTTTCCTGTGAACATCTCTAACAATAATATACCGTAACTATAGACATCACCATAAGTTGAGACTTCATTCCCCACTCCATACTCTGCAATTACACATAACATATATGTGATGTGAACATTTGTTTTGTGTCAGATGGAGGAACATAACCTATTGGTATTAAAGGAGAACTTTCAATGGCATTTAATAAGAAAAAGATTTAAGATAAATAGAAAATTAGTTATATAAAATTCGTTCTTCTGGCTACAGTACATCCATGTTAAAATTGTCCCTTTAAGGCTTTATAATATAATAGAATATTATGGGAAAAGGAAAACAATTAAATCTAAGAAATGACAATGATATTTACCTGGAGGAGTATAATCAATTGTTCCTCTTATCCCAATGGAGCTTGATTGGTTATGAGAAGAATCTTGGATAGCACCAGAAAGAACTCTTGCTAGGCCAAAATCACCTACATGTCCAATCAATTCAGCATCAAGAAGAATATTACTAGGCTTGAGGTCGCAATGAACAATTGGAGTTTGGCAATGATGATGAAGATAATCCAATGCATAAGAAACATCAATGGCAATATTCAATCTTTGACAAAAATATTTTATTTTGAGTCTTGTTTTATTTTTCTTGAGGATTACATGAATTATGATATCTCTCTCTTGATTTAGAACATGCTTGACATTGTGGAGAAACTTGAATAGTATGTGTTGCATAAGTGCTAAGCTATTTCTGACTTTGTGTGGGTATGTACTAGTTTGTACATGTACTCATGGTTTAATTAAGAAATTGGTATTTCTTGTTTGTGTACCCTCTATAGCTTAGTTAAGCACTATCATGCATTGTTTTTGCATTTTATTCATTAAGCATAATGTGTGCCTTTTATTTTTGGTCAAAAAATATTTTTTGAAAATCCAAAAAGATTTTGTTTTTGTTTTGTATTACACATCATAAATGTTTAGTTGAGGTTGGCCTATGAAATTTGCACTTCATGACTATGTACCTTGTTTAGCTTGGATGAGCTTATTTTTATGCACTTTGCTAGTTTGTGCTATGTAGTGCTTATTTGTGTGAGTTGTTTATAGTTTTTAATCACATGCTCTTGATTTTGAAGTCTCATTCTTTTGATTGTAAGGACTAAAAAATCCTAAGAGAAATGCATAAATAACCATCTCACCACTGTTTACTAGCCAATCATGAACACCTTAGTGCATATCGTAAGATTTTGTGCTCAAGAAAGTGTAGCACATGCACAAAAAGAAAATAAGGTGTAGCCTTAAAATAATAATAATAATAAAAAAAAAATAAAAAATAAAAAGCGAAGAAATAAAAAATGCATGTACACTATAAGGCTAAAATAAAAAAAATAAAAAAAAATTACATGATTGCAAGCTCGTTTTCTAGGAGATGTGGGAGTTATATGATGTAACTCTTTAGGTGATAGTCACTTTCAAACTTATGTGATGAATAATGTAGAAATTGTGATTGATTACTGTCTACATTTCACCTCACATGTAGCTCATGCTGTTACTAGTTGCACAAACTTCACAAGTTATTATTTGCTAAACTTAGTACATGAAATTGTGTGTGAATCTAGTTTGGCCATCCAAGATTATGTTTTCTATGGTGTTTGATGCAAAATATGTTTAAGGGTTGGCAAAAATTGTGTTTTTGATGATTAAAAACCTTGTTTTGAAGTTCTGGGTTGAAAACTCATGTTTTTAAAAAACATTTAAACTCATTCTTATGCATTTCACTCATGAAATTCCTTGGTTTGAGTAGTTTTTGCATAATCTTCTGCAATTTTTCAAAAATTTTAGTTTTCCAGAATTTCGATCGATCGAGTGTGATTTTTGATCAATCGAAAATTTCCAGATTTTTCAAGTCTAGCTTCTGCATGATTCGATTGGTATTCAATCGATGCTCGACCGATCAAAACTGAAAAATTTTCAATTTTTAAGTTTTTGACCAAATTTTTTTTCATGCATCATTTATGTTTAGGATTAACATACATTGCATTTTTTTTTTTTTTTTTTTTTTTTTGTATCCATCTTGCAGTTTTGCAGTTATATCTCTTATTGTTTTCACACATAACATGCATACACTTTGCTAGATTGGGTATTCAACTTGATTTAAAAATTGATTGATTAATTTTTGAATTCTGTACATTTTAGTATATGCTATTTTTTATGTGTGAATTGAGGAAAATATTTTTTTTTTGAGATATGATAAATAATAATTGTTTAAATATTTTCTCTACTTGATTTGAGTTCAAAAGATCATATGTTTATGGGTCACATAGTGTCAAGCTTGCATATATTGAAAGAGAGATTATTTTTCTTCAAGTGAATCCTGAATTTTTTTTAAAGTTAGGTTTGTGTGTTTTTACTTTTCCCCATCTCCTAAATTTTCCCCAAAACTTGTTTTGTTTTTCCTATTTTTATAGGGGGAGAAGCTTGTTTTTAACCTTTGTTGTTCATAGGGGGAGTTGTCGCTCTTCATAGGGGGAGTTGTCTCTATTTTCTATAGAGTTGAATTGTTATGTGTTCCCTTAACTCTCTATTTTCTCTTGACATTTGTTGCGTATGTTTTCTGTTTACTCTTTGTTTGAGTTGTCTTTGTCAATACGTGACAAAAAGGGGGAGAAATAGATGAAACTTGGGAATCCTATTTGTTTTGTTTAGGGGGAGTTGAAATTGTTTTTGAGAGGGGGAGAAAATAATTTTTTTTTTGTTTTGTTTAGGGGGAGTTGAAATTGTTTTTGAAAGGGGGAGAAAATAAATTTTTTTGATGTATCTAACTTATGGGAAGAGTTAGTTTGCATATTTGTTATTTGCTTTAGTTTGATTATTTATTGTTTATATGTCTTTCTTTCCACACATGCGGTGATGTGTTCTTTTGAGTGGTTTCAGGAAAGACAGGTACATTTTGATCAAGATCTTCTACCTTTTCTTGCAACTTCTAGGTTAGGAGTCTTAGATTGGGATTTGTGATGGAATTGGGCATTTTATTTTATTGGGTTTGAAAGTTCAAATAGCGTATAAAAGACTATGAACGTTTAGACCCTCAATTTATAAATTATCAATTCAAGCTTAATATCAAACAATTAATGTGCGGAATATGAACATAAGCTAACCACAGAATTGATAAACAATCTAAACCAAATAAAATCACATCCACAGTAAAAATTAAATGGCAAAGATTAAGGGAAGAGAGATGCAAACACAAGGACAACACACGATGTGTTATCGAAGAGGAAACCGAAGCCCTCGGCGTAAAACCTCTTCGCCGCCCTCCAAGCGGTCAATAATCCACTAGAAAATGTAGTTGGGATACATGAACAGCAATAGACCCTCCAAGCCTAATCTACCCAGTGTACCTAAGCCCTCCAAGTTTCTTGCTCCAATGAGGTTGCGCCAAACCTTTGTCTTTTCTAACTTACCGGATTCCGCTACTTGACCATAGCATCAACCAATATGAAATTGGTCCCTTCTTAACTGCTTCCCAAAGCACCAAAAAGCCTTCTCACAGATGTGGGTATGGTGAGAAAATGTTTTGGTCAAGAACCTCTCAAGGATGTAACAATGGAGAGGAAGAGAGTAGAGGAATTTGAAGAGTCTCTATGTGAAGATTGTGAATGAGTCAATCTTGTTTTTCTCTAGGGTTTCTCTCTCAAAATTCACTCTGGAAGCTCTCTACATTTCGTGGGTATAAGGGGTATTTATACTAGGGTGAGAGTGGAATGCGAAGAGACAGATTTTTTCAAAACAAGGCTGGCTGGCGGCTTGGCCTCGCGACTTGACTGAGTCAAGAGTTCAAGTCGCGAGCTAACGATCTGGCCAGTCTGGACTTTTTGTCCTGTAGTGGTCCAGCTGGCATGACTGTTCATCTTCTTGCACGCTTCACTCGTGTGCTGCAGTTGGCGGCTTGCCAGTCGCGAGTCACCCGTGAGTCCCAGCAACGAGTCTCTGCTTCTTTGCACAATCTCGAGCATTTCTTCACACTCTCTCACACACTACCCTTACATGAATCTCACCTAAATACAGGGTTACTAATTGCTAAAATACAAGCAAATTTGGCACGGAATAAAGCCAACAAGATGGTTGATTAAATTCAACTTTACAGGGTTGTTCTTGTATTTGAGCATTTCATTTTGTATGTGAGTTTTGTCACGAATTGCCAAAGGGGGAGATTGTTAGGTTCTAAAAGTTTAGAACAATTGGAAAATCATGAACACAAACTTATCTAGATATAGATCCTAGAGTCTATAGGTATTATTAAATAATGCTCAAGGTGATTCAAATCAAGATTTAAGAACAAGTAAGCTACAAAAAGAAGATTTCAGAATTTGCCTGGTTCGACTGATCGAGAGACAGGCTTGATCGATCAAGAGTCGTATCTGCAGAATTTTAATTAGGCCCAACAGCAGTTCAAGCCCAAAAAGGATTATGGTTTTAGATCTACTTCTTCTAGTATATAAAGAAAACCCTAAGCACGCTTTTAATAAGGCTTTTCAAAGAGAGAAGAGTGTGTCTTCTTTGTATCTAGGGTTTTGTACCCAAAAACCTCCCTCATATCTTCTACCGGTGTTATTTCTTGAAGAATCTCAAGATCCGGTGTTGTAGAAGTTGCTGCCTTCTCTAGTCATCAAAGGTGCTAATGATCTAAACCTTCAAGGGTGGTCTTGGAGTCATAAATAGGAGAGTTTGTGTTTTTTATCACAAGTGTGGGTGCTTGTGTTGCAAAGGCCTAATAGAGAAGGAGTCTGTGGATTCGGAGCTTGCACGTGGTCATGTCAGTAAGTTCTATATGTGGTAGCAATAGGATGTTAGTGGTCTAAGTCTTATTGTAAACTTCGATTCTCTATAGTTGATTTGCTTTTTCCTTGAGGATAGTTAGATTAAATCCTGCCCAGGTTGTTTACCGGTGTGGTTTTCCTAGATGATCATATCATTGTGTTATTTATTTTCCGCTGCTTTACATGATATGACTTTATTGTTTTAACCTAGATCTGAATAATAAACCTAAGTATTCCCTTGGTTAAATAACTAGGTTAAACAATTTAGTTTACAGGGGTCTAAAAACGAACATTCTCAAGTAATGAGTATTTTTTAACCAATTTCAAATATAAAATAAGAAAGCAATTATTGTGAGAATAATAGTTTATAAGATATGAGTTTATTTTTCAAGATCATAACAAATTCATTACCAAACCCATAAACAAGCCTACACTGGTCTTGTATTTTATCAAGCCCTATTGTTTAAAAGCATGTTTATGTACACACACACACACACACACACACACATATATATATATATAAATATTTTGGGTTGGGACGAAACTTGTTTATTAAACAAGCCTAAAATTAAGGCTCAAGTTTGACTCATTTATAAACAAACAAATATGACCGATTATAAATCCAAGTTTGAGCTATTTATGAATGGTTTGGTTCACTTACATCCATAATTTTAAACATATTTATATGAATGGAATGCTAGGGTTTGGACCCAAGAAAGTTGGCAATATAATGGGAATTTCGAGAAATTTGGAAAATAAATTAGGGCAATCAGTAAGTTTTTCTTTTCTATGCAAAAATGCATATTATAAAAAAGACTATTAGTAAATATATAGCAATAAATAAATTCACCATTAGATTACATTTCTTTCTTATATCTTCCATGCTTGCAAAATTTCTAAAAGATAAAAGATCAATAGCAATATCATCAATCAAATGTTTAAATTTCAAATTTTTGTAATCTAAAGTTATGGTGGTCAACAACAAAGGCTACGGCCAATGGCAGCTCCAAGAATATTTTCTAGAGTGGTCATTAAAATACTGAAATTATCCAAAATTTAATAAAGAAAACTTTATATATTGACCAAAAAAAAAAAAAAAAAAAAATACACACACACACACAAATACATAAAGTCTTACAATTTTCTTTTTTGAATTTTCTTATTTTGAAGTCTTTGCATGATAGTCTTGTTATCAATGTTGCAAGTTACATCATTTTCAAAATTTTAGTTAGATAAAAATTTTCTTGGGCTTTTTCTTTTTGTTTGTAAGGTCCTAATATATTGTTAAGGGGACCAAAATTTAAGGACAATGTTTGGCTACAAACTTAGTTGTAGGGCTACAATTCTCACTAAATAAATTAACATAATTACATATTTTGAAAATCTAAAGTCAGTGCTTTCAATCTCTGGCCAATAAGTGTGACAATAGCCCCAAGTGAGCTACACCGGCAGTTTGAAAAATGCCGGTATTGGTCCCGATAGTTTCGAGCAAGCTATCTTGGTGGTTTGAAAGTACCACTATATGTTTTTTTTTTTTTTTTTTTGAATACATGCTTTAGTAGCTGTTTAAAAGCGCTGCTATTGACCATAATCCTAAAACATTTGTTAGAGAAGTCATTGACTCATTGGTTACTGGATGAGGGTATATCTTTTACCTTTAAAAAGTTTAGATCAAATAGGGGAATATTGTTATAGATAATATAGATTATTCTTCCAAAATATCAAAATATTAAAACAAATAATAACTCTCTCATTCATTTAAATTTCAATATTTTTTGTACTTTAAAATTACACACAAAAAATGAATTTATTTGATTGAGTGGTAAATAATATGCGTACGCATAAAAAATTTAATATGCTTGTTTAGAATAGAAGAAAATTTGATGAATTTTGTCAAAAATCGTGTAGCTCAACTAACTCTTTTGTTTTTGCTGAAAAAGAAAACAAGACCATTTTCTTTAGTCTTCTTTCTTCTTAACATGTGATAAAATGATTTGAAGCAGTAATTTATCCCGTTTGATAACCAAATTGAAAAAAAAAAATTTAATATGATTAATAACAGAATGAGAACATAATAAAAGTAATTTATATTTTCATATTTGGACCCAATCTATTCAATGAATAGGTATTATTATTATTATTATTATTATTATTATTAAATATCTCTCTTAAAATGGCTAAGCATTGAGTGTTTTTTTTTTTTTTTTTTCCGTCCAACACCCTCCCCACCATTTGAGTCTTCAACCATAGAGCTTGTATTTCGTTCAATCTTTGTCCACGTTGCTCGTTTTTTGGTGTCCTGTACTTTCGGCTTAGGCATGTGGGGTGCACTGACCAGGTTGACTTCCATAGCTGTTGTGGGATAATGATTCTCCATCATTGATGTGCCCGTGTTTAATGGGATGAGATATTCCCACATCAGTTAGTGCTATTTTGCGGGACTTGAATTCCTCACAATTAGTGTGCACGTGCATTGTGGGAGTTGCGGTTTCAGAGCCAACATTGAGTGCTATTTTGCAAAATAATGACCACTTTTATCAATTCATTATATTTTTATTAAAAGATAGAATAATGCAGTAAAGAGATGTAATTCTAAAGATTCAAAATTTTACAGAACATGAACATCTCAATAGTACTAGATTTTATTTTGAAGTTAAATTTTATTTTCTAAATCTAACAAAATTAAGAGTTTCATATCATTTAAAAACAGAAAGAAAAGGGACCTAGATGAGCAATTTGCTTTTTAGTGAATCCCCCATTTTCAAATGCACCGGGTCTAACTCATTATTGTTGGAAGCTATTAATTGCAAGTGAAGTCTATTGAATCAGGTAAAGTTGAAGTTTCTGTAGATAAAACATGGGCATCAGTAATGTGTTCAATGTTGAAGATTTAATATTGTATCTGGGACATTATGTTGATGAGAATGAGGCATAGGCTGTTGTTCGATTGCCAACAACCCCTAACATAAAGAAAGAAATCAAAGATGTCCTTGATGATCAAATTGTGTCAACAAGAGGCGGTGGCCTGGTGGGTACCTAAAGCATATGGCTAAATGGAAGAATCGTCCTCTTTTGGAGTGTACTTGGATTACTGCTTTTCATGCATAGAGTAGCCTTTCATATATGTATCATTCTTACTTATTAAAAAAAAAACCGCGACCTTTATGAGAGCCATCATTCTTTTTTTCTCACCAACATCGAGATTTTCCAAGCCGGGCAGAGATGATGGGGAACATAACATGCAACCGGGTTTGAAGCCTTATAAGAGGCAAGGAAAAGCTGGTTCTAGTGCTCAAGAATTAATTTGTGATGTTTTCAGATGGAGAGCTCTCTTGGGACCTTGCTTAGTTAGTCTAAGTTAAATTGAGTCTTATTTTATTCTTTATTTGATGTTGGATCAGTTTTAGTTCAATGATGCAAGTTTGGTAATTTTCAGATTCTGGAATGAGCTTCCAGATTTCCGGAATGGGCTGTTCTTGGCTATACCAAAGGCCACAAGTCTTGTTTTGTGTTTTGAGCTCTTTTCCTATTTGGTTCAGAAGTTCTAAGATACTTTTTTATTTGTCATTAGTAATCCTAGTCTTTCTAGGAAGGGGTTATTTAGGAGTACTAGTCCTATGAAAATATAACAAGAGCCTATATAAAGGCTTTATTGTATGACTAATATAAAAGTGAGATTGATTTTAATAAAATTACAGCAGCTTATTTTAAGCTTTGAGGGTGTGATTATCTTATTCTACCTAAGTGTGATTGCTTGGGGTAACATAGGTATGATTTCCTAGTATTTTATCTTTCTTTATTTCATGTTTTATTCATTGTTTTAATACTAAACAGTCATCAACACATTTAAGATTTCATCAAGAATCTAATTTAGTATTGAATTCCTAAAGATCCTACAACATAGCGGCACTACTTGTAAAAAGCATACAAAAAACTAATGTAATGCATATTATTGGCTAAGCAGCATGGACATGGACACAACACGTGACAAGGTGAAACAGAAATTCCTACAAAATTAGGATCTGATAGGTGGAGATATGATAAGAAATCCTAGTTCAACTAGGATTAGGTATTAGTCTTCTATTTAAAGAGATGGAGTACTTTCTATTGGGTTGATTATTAATGAATGTTTTCAGAATTTAAGAGTTATGCTTTCTTTTATGGTTTGTGTAATGCAATCTTCTCCAAGGTGTGATGCCAAGGAACCCTAGGTGTGATGCTTAGGAAGTCTAGGTGTGACTCCTAGAATTTATCTATTTTCTTTAATTTTATTATTCACGGCTACTATTCACAGCACTGTTCACAGCAACCCAAATCTTGATTTTCTCCTTTGTTTTCATTCCAAAACCCTATTAATCCTTGTCCCCTTTGAAAACCCTATAATCCCTATTACTTTCTAGCCTATTCCCCACCAAAACCTAACCCTAATTCTTCAAAACCCAAGCTATACCAGATCTGCCCCTAGTGCTCTAAATCAGATTTTGTGGTTCCCCCTTGTCCTACGTCACTCCACCGCATCTTAACAGTCCAAAATAAATCAGATCCATAAAGAGGCAACCAACTCTAATTCCTAGTCTTAGACCGGTCAGACAAAACTGACATCCCAATGGTAAATTTCCCCTGTAAAAGACAAAAGCTCCTCCACTGAGGTATCCCTGTCATGTGCAATATGAAAAATTTCAGAGAAACTCTCTCGAAGAGGTAGCCCCACACACCAAGAATCATGCCAAAATTTAATACTAATAAAACGCTTAAAAGTTTCCCACCCCTTCCTAATATTCTTCCATAGGCAAACCCCATACAGGCCGTGAACACTGTAATAATAACCACCCCCCCCCCCCCCCAAATACTGACGTACTTATACCCTTCTCCACGAAGTGTTGTGTTCTGCCACAGCCATTTCCCCAGCAGAGCCTAATAAAGAATTATTTGATGCTTCTTATTGTGAAACACAGCATTGAAAAAAACAACCAGGCTTCTTACATTGACACACAATGGGATCAGTATCATAACAAGCTCAATACAAGAGAGACATATACACTGGAAAATTAAGCTAAAAACAATCTAAAACAACTCAAAGAATGATATTTCCCGTTTGGTTTGGTAGAGCTTATTCTTTCAGCTTTTTGAAAACAGTTGTACCTAGAAAAAAATTAAGGTTTAAAAAAGCTGTACTTTGAAAATGTGGAGTAATGGGGAGATAGTTGATCATCTGTTGTTACACTGTTCTGTTACTCTGAATTGTGGAGTATTGCATTAAAAGATATTTTGGGATTCAATTAGTGTTACCAGAAAAGGTCATTGACCTAGTGTTTGGTTGGAGGAATTGGTTTGGCAAGCATTTGTCAAACATTTGGAATTTAGTCCCATTGTATTTAATGTGGAAAATTTGGTGGGAATGAAATCAACGTACATTTGAGGATATAGAAACAACAGGAACCCTTTAGGCAGTTCTGTTTTGTGGTTCTTTATTCGACTGGTCCAGAGCAAGGGGATTCAATACCACTAGTTTGTACATAATTCTATTCTTGTGTATTCTTTAGCCTACTCTATGTCCTTCCTACATGGCATAGTCTTTTTGCAATAAAACAAATCTTACTTATCCCAACAAAAAAAAAAAGTTGTACTGAAAAAGTGTGGTTTCAAAACAACATACCAAACAGGTTAATCACATTGACTACATTCGAACATATAAACCAACTTCTATGCACTTCAAATTAGATGCCTAAATATTGGTTTCAACATCCAATTCAAAATTATTGAAAGGCTTAGATCATATCAAATCCTATTAATTGCACAGTCCAATCTTAACCACAGCACCAAAAGTCAGAAACCAATTCAAATCACATACAAGCTGCAAAATCAAAAGGGTATCCTCAAAATCAAATCCATTAACCAAAGAAGCAAATGAAAGACATAGCATAGCAACATAAAAAAGGGGTCAATACTCAATAGTATCCTTACCAAAGCTGTGTTTTCCACCCGATCTTCATGTTGATTATGATGAAGTACAAACAAAACGAGGCCTGCAATGGAGAACAAGCCAAGCAGCGCCCAGATCCAATACGAAAACTTCCTTCGAACCGGGCGCCGGTACTCGGCTGCCCGCCGCCGCATCTTCCGCCGATTCCTTCCACAATTCACCACCAAATCAAGGATTCCACGCCAACACCGACACCCATATCGCAAATTCAATCAAAAAAACTCCACCGCCAAAATCAAGTTTTGAAACTGACCCACATCCCAGATTCAATCAATAACCCCAAACGAAACAAGGCCTATGCCTATGCCTATCTCTCTCACCTTATCAAAACTTTTCAACTTCTGGGTCACACCCAAATACGCATACAATCAAGGATTGGAGAGAGTGAAAAAACACTCGGAAAATCATGTGTGTTTGCTTGAGAAATGGGTGATGAAAATGAATCGAGCAGGGAGTGATGGTGAATCTGTAAGTGTGTATGTGTGAGTGTTTGGAAAAAACAGAGGAATTGAATTTTCAATTTAGTATAGAATTTAACCGAAGCTTTTATGTACGTGACAGGAAACATGGTAAAAGCCTTAGCACATGAAACCATGTGTGATGTATTTTTATTTTTTACTATTTTAGCAACCTAGTAAACTAAACTATGACAGTGTTTCCGTTGTGTCCACACACATGTAGGGTTTTAGAAACATTAAAAAAAAAAAAAAAAAAAAGGCAAGTTTTCTATATTAATGCTAAGGTTTGGAGCGAATCTCACATCGTCTGAAAGCCGTTCCAAACCACCATTTTCACAATATAAATAACCATAAATGGTACCTTTTCAAAATACACAGAAATCCTAATGGAAAACACTAAGATTCATTAGAAATAGTGAATCAAATGAGGAGTTTTTCACAAAACATTCTCAAGTCAAATTTCTTTTGATTGGGGCCTTTTCTAGCCTTGATCTTTAAGTTTAAGATTACTAATCACTTTTTTATTAATTGTGAATAGATTTGACTGAGATGACCGGTCAAAAATCAAGCTTAGCAGCTTTTGTTTTGAGGTATTGAGTTCTAAACTCTTTTCTCTCTTTTCTGTTTTAATCTAGTTGTTAATCTTGTTTCTTTGCTTGTTTTATGTTTTAATATGCTTATATGGCTTAGTTTTAGTTAGTTTTTATATTTTAAAGCATGTTAGGTCGTTAGATTTATTGTTTTGAAGTCCTACTCTATTTTTTGTGCTGCTGTGTTCTTGGCTAGGGTTTCTATGGCCGAACCCACGTGTGCATAATCCTACATGCATACGCAGACTGGAATATGCATACGCAGGCTTGTTCATGCGCGCGCATGCTGCTGCCCAAAATCCCTAATTTAAGTTTTTTGCTTTGTTTTCTTCATTTGTTTCATATGTTATGCCTCTGTTTTGATCCCTTTTAATAGATATAAGTCATTGTTCTATGTTTGTTGTTTGTTTGCTCTTCACATGTTAAATTAGGGTTTATCTTTATTTCCTTGCTTTGATGCCATGAACATGCATTCACATGTTCATACATTAATGCCATAGGTGCTGAGATGCAACAAGGTAAGTGAGGTAAGTCACGCATTTACATGAACATGCATTTTTTAATATGATCTTGCTTTGATAATGAGTATAAACATGCTTGCTTGGATAAGCTATTCTTGATGTGTAGATGCAATCACATGTTGTTAGATCTTGTTATGCTTGTGTTTCTACCATAATTTGCTTGATGCCTTGGATGATATGACATGATGTGAGATAGGAGTATGTTAGGGATTATGATTTGATGAGATGCAGTGATAGATGTATGTTAGGGTATAACATGTCATGTATGCTAGATGAATGCTAGGCTTTGGTTGATTGTCATGATAGATGTATGGTTAGGTTTTGGGATGATTGATGCCATGATTATATGTTTAGATGTATGTTAGTGTGTGTGTGTGTGTGTGTGTGTGAGTATAGATGCAATATTGAGTATGTCTTTAATAAGGTTAAGACATAAGACACAATGAGCGGAAGCCAACCCTAGGGTAGGACTATTTTGGGTGTCTAACACCTTCCCAAAACCGTACCTAAACTCCAAACCCATATCTCTGGTAATACGATCAAAAAGGTTCTTCCTCGAGAGGACGCTATATATATGGTTCTTAGACCATTGCAAAAACTAGGTGGCGACTCCCCCCGTTGCGTCCACACTGCCCCATCTAGATAAGTTTTAAACCAAGTAAACTTATTTCCCACAAAACCAAGATCAAACAAACCATATTCATCCAAAGCTTCTCGAAATTTCTGCATCTGACCATAAGGTCATAGGCGTCCTCCCAATTTTTTAGGTAAATTTAAAAGCTCGTTAAAATCACCCCCACACAGCCACGACATAGCAAAACTATTTTTTAAGTCACGTAACAAATCCTAGGATTTCGTACGAAGCTAAGTTTCTGGTGCTCCATAGAAACCCATAAAGCACCACACATTCTCCTTTCCTCTGTTAATCAAAGCATCAATATGATTATGAAGGAAGACATCACTTGTAAATCAAAATCCTTCTTCCAAAACAACACCAAACCACCACCACGAGTCAATCTAAAAACCCCATAATGATGACCAAACTGAAGAGTATTGTGAATTCCAATTAGCCTTGTTTCATCTAGCCATGTTTCGGCTAAAAACACCACTGTAGGATTTTGTGCCCGAACTATGTCCCAAACCGCCGACAGTTCCAACAAAAAAGATTCATCGCATTTGGCAGGGCTGGAGACCAGCTGCCGCCAATAACGTGTCATTTTCTTGATCATCATGAGAAACCAATTTTTGCTTCTTTGGTAACCCATAGTGATCCCCCCCCCCCCCCCTCCCTGTTTTTGTTCTTCTTTTGTTTCTCGAGAATACTTCAATTTTTTCATTAGTTCCTTGCCTAGCACGTGGTAAGTGAGTCCACTTGGGATTAGATGGAAATGTGGCCTAGATGGGGGGCCCTTGCTGATTTGTAGCATCACTTGATGGAGTTACAAAAAATCCAAATTCCTTAGTTGTGGGAGAGAAACAGCAGCTCTCAAGGGATTTTTAAGCTGAAATTATGGGATCTCTGGGAATGTAAGGAATGTTTGAAGGAGAGATACTACGTCCACAACATTTTTATAACATTTTCACAACAAATCATAGGTGGTTAGTTGTTATTGGTTGTTATTGTTGGGGCAAAAAAGTAATATTAGTATTAGGTACAATGTTACTGGTTCAAATTTGAACCTAATACTAATATTACTTTTTTGCCCCAACAATAACAACCAATAACAACTAACCACTTATGATTTGTTGTGAAAATATTGTAAAAATGTTGTGGACATATCACTTCTCGTGTTTGAAGTATTAGACTCCTGCTCAGGAAAGATCTCTGATTCACTCACAATTCCTTCCATGACTGTTTATCCAAAAAAAAAATTCCTTCCATGCCTTCAAATTTTTTCAACTTGTGATCAATATCCTCCAACTGGCTTTCGAAAACAACACTTGGACCAAAATCATTTTGAACCCAACAAGGGCCAACCGGCCCAACCCATGAAACTAGGGCGGGACCAAACTGTCTTGGGCCTAAAAACATTCTTTTTGTTTAACATAAGATTAGGCCAGATCCAAAATGAGCCCAGTTTGAATTTAACTGGATTTAGGCCTGAAAACATTGACTTCTGTTCAGAATAAAGTTATACCTAACCAAAAATGAGCCCAGTAGTTTAAAACTAGGATTGGGTCAAAAGTGTTTGATCCTAACCAACGATAAAAATAACAGGCAAAGATCAATTGGTATATTACAAGATCCAAATTCACATGAACCCAATCTTAAAATAGAAAATGACCAAAAAGCACTGTACAAAAAGAAAAAGAGAAAAACAAATTCTCCATCAAAATTTGTAAAATTACATCTTCTATGTTTAAAATTAAATTCACCCTTCTCTAAAAAAAAAAAAAAAAAATCACCTTAATAAAAAAAAAAATGCAAATTATAACTTACCCACTTGTAGTTTGGCTGAAATTTAAGTGCCTACCTATGGTTTAAAATTTAATACTTTACCCACCTGAAGTTAGTTCAGTTAGATTTTCTTAACCCACCTTTGTTAAAAAACATGGCAATATGTGATTTTGTTTTACTTTTATATTTCTCTCCTCCAAAAACACAAAAAACATAAAAAATTCAAGATCAAATAAGATAAAAAAGAATCCAGCGAAACACTTGCATTATGAGATTTTAAATCATAGGTAGACAATTTAAATTTCAATCAAATCTCAGGTGAGTAAAGTGTTAAATTTTATACAACAAGTAAGTAACTTAAATTTCAGCCAAACCACGTGTGAGTAAATTGTAATTTACCCTAAAAAAATTACACCTAAGGCCAAACCTGTTAAGATTGACAAAAATTATTCTTGAATATTACATATTACTTGGCTAAAATTCATGAAATTAGTTTGAATTATACAATATAAGTTGATGAAATTGTAAAAATTCCCTTGGATTATAACTTAGCTAATTAGATACCACAGCATATACACATGCGTCATAGCCCATTTTTAATTTGACGAAGAGAAAATCATCCACCCGTGACACGCGATGTCTTTTTCCCAGCACTAGAATGATTGAATTTCTTGTTCAAATGAAGGAACTGATTTTGAAAATTCAATGAATTTCCAACAGATAAAATTTAGAAATTGAAAAGGAAAAAAAAAAAGTAAAAACACCAAGCACGGTCTTCTCTCTGTTGTGGTAAAACTGGAAAAGGTGCACATAGCTTCTAGGACACAGGACAGGATGGAAAACTGGGAAAGGCAATAGTGTTACGCATAATATATTAACTAAATGGGCCATGCTCCAAACAATTATTGGGAAATTTTCTACAATTTTGACTTGGAAAATTGTCTCAGATTACAAATTTAACCTGGAAAGCTAATTGGAATCATAGATGCTAAATTAATGAATTCTTCTCCATTAGCGAAAATTTGTAAGTAAACTGTCGTAATTGTTTCTTCTATAGCAGATTTTGTATATTATTGGAGCCCTCCCCATCTCAGTTGGTTTTCTTATTAATTGATGAGATTCTTTATTGGTTTTCTATTGCGTTACCAAATATGTGCGTTGATTTTACATAATGTTGCCTTTAAATTTGGTGATTAATAATATTTGTGGTTGGACTTTCTATATGGAATAAATAAATAAATATTTATTTGGAGATAGTTCCAACCTGTGAATCAGACCAAGACATCAATCAATTTTTAATGTAGACGGAGATTGAATTTCAGATTTCTTATTCAACCATTAAAGACATTACTAGTTAAGTTAACTGGAACCCACGAATAAATAAATAATTTGTTTAGTTAATAAGTTAATTTGCTACCTAGTTAATTTGGGGATCTAAATCGGATTTTTCAATTGATATAGGAGTAACTAGAATACATTGGGGGAAACATTTTTTGAAACACTAAACCAAGCTGGAAGCCAGAGACTTTCTTCTCCTCTAGATAGGAGACTTTCTCACGTTGGGTGAGACCTGTTTCTTCCTACCCAAGTGTATACTACTCGGGGTAGGCAGACTTTGCTTGTCTAGATGCTGTGTTTTTTTCCTCGAAGTACTTTTATACCTCGCAGTATGGACTCGAGTTTATATAAAGATTACAGAGGGTGTGTTTGACGGAGGAGGAAGGCGAGGTGATTAAGGTCCACGCAGAGCATCGAGAAAAAACACTTGAAGGATTCACACGACTAAACCAATCAACTTTCGAGCGGCAAAAAATCTACTACGAGTAGCATGGAAAATGGGGAACGATAAGAAAATCACGGAGGTTGGGGATGGGCTATTCCAGTTCAAATTCTCAATGGAAAGCCAACTAAATTGGGTGATCAACAATGGACCGTGGAGTTTCGATAACCACATCCTGTTACTACGAAGATGGGAAAAAGGAATGACGGTATTCTCAGTAAAGTTCTTAACTGTTTCGATTTGGGTACAAGTGTGGGGTTTACCCTTTGATTTGATAAACGAGGAGGTGGGGAGAGACATCGGTAAAGGGATTGGAAGAGTTATTGACATGGATAGCAAAGCTATTGCCTCTGATCAGGCAAGATTCCTTCGAGTTCGAGTGGAGATGCCGTTGGATAAACCTATTTGCTGAGGGGCTCCTATACTTAGCCCGGAGGGTGATAAGGTTTGGGTGGCCTTTCAATATGAATGCCTTGTTGGACTTTGCTTCCAGTGTGGACTGCTCGGCCATGAAGCTAAAGCATGCATCGACGCAAATGGAAGGGAGGGAGAGGAAAGCCCGTATGGAGACTAGTTGAGAGCAGGCTTTTGGAAGCCGAAGCAATCACCAGGACAAAAACAACCAAGTCCAATGTGGCGGCAAGTGACGGAGACAGGTGAACGGTCACTGACCAGGGCCAACGTGGTGGAGGAACCGCTGCCAATTGAAAATCCCAAAAATTGTGGCATTAATGGAGGAGTAACGGACCATCAGGCACCAATTATTTCAGGTAACCAAAATCTATCTCCTTCAATGCATGAAACTGACGTGTTAGAGGAGGAAAATCTGGATTTAATGGAGGGTATTAAACGCACAGCATATATGGAGCAAGAAAATAATCACAGATTCAATGCAGGGAATTTTGTCAATGTGCCCATTGAATATGAGCAATTTGAAACACACGGACATTGAAACCATAGATGGTAGTGGCATGTGTGGTGGGTCACATGAGGGCGCTAAAGCTCTTGGAGCAAAAGTCCCTAAGTGGAATAGAATTAACAGGGATCACATGGGCAGCAAAAACATAGAAAAACCAGTGGAATTATGGGAAAGAAACATGGACATGAGAGTGAAGATGAAGGCAGCAGCAAGCAACCCAAGATACAGATCAAAAATCCAAAAAGCACAACGGTGGAGGCTGTTGATCAGCCTCGCTAAGCACAATGATCATCCTAAGCTGGAACTGTCGGGGCCTTGGGAATCTCCGTGCAGGCACTGTCCTCTCTCACTTGGTGAGGGAAAAAGCTCCCGACGTTTTGTTTCTCATGGAGACAAAACAAACCATGGACGAGATGAGGAATATTCAGGTGGAATTACACTATGATTCCATGTTAGCAGTTCCATGTGTCCGTCAAGTGGGTGGCCTGGCAATGTTATGGAAAGCAAGGGTTGACCTACATGTGCAAAGCTATTCTCAAAATCATATAGACGCTCATATAATGAATGGTAGCTCTTCACCATAGAGATTAACCGGATTTTATGGGAGACCGGAAGAGCATCGGAAACATGAGTCTTGAGAGTACTTGAGGCACCTCCATTAAAGAGACTCTCTGCCTTGGTTGTGCTTGGGGGATTACAATGAAATACTATCATCGAATGAAAAGCAAGAGCAAGTACCTCGGTCTCTTCGACGAATGGAGGAGTTCCGGAGTGCATTACTACATTGTGGGCTGATTGATCTCGGTTTCAATGGGAATATTTTCACTTGGAGGAATGGAAGGCCTGGTAATGAGTTTGTTTAAGAGAGGTTGGATTGGGCATGTGCATATATTGAATGGTGAGATTTATTTCCTCATAGCAAGGTGCACCATCTCCAAGCAGCATACTCTGACCACGATCCCATTCTACTTACCACTGAGGGAGACCCACGGGTTGCTAGACAAAGGAAAAAGTCACACTGATTTGAGGAACAATGGGCATCACACCCTGCATGTGCCAACATTATACATGAAGTGTGGAATGGATGGAATCCCACGAGTAGCCCAATGTACAAGCTGTTTGAGAAAATAAAAAAAATGTCGTGGGGCTTTAGTGGAGTGGAGTAGAACCTTGGGTAACTCAAAAACAAAGATTGATGAAAAATATAAAGAATTGGAAGTTTTGACTTCAATGAATAGAGCCGAAAATTGGGAGGTGATACAAAAGGTGAGGAGTGATATAAATTCCTTGTTATTCCAAGAAGAATTATTTTGGAGGCAGAGGTCCAGGTCTATTTGGCTACCGCGGGGGATAAAAATACTAAATACTTCCATCAAAGAGCAAGCCAACGAAGAAGGAAAAATCACATCCATGGTTTTTTGGATGAGAATGGCTGGTGGGTTACATCTGAATATGACATAGCAAGGGTGGCGGAGTCCTATTTTCAGAATTTGTTCAGAACATCTTGCAATCAGTAGTGGAGGTGGTGGATAGGGTGGTAACCCCAGATATGAACCAGGCACTTCTACAACCCTACACACTGAAGGAAGTTAAAGGGCGTTATTCAGTATGCATCCTTCCAAATCTCCTAAACCTGATGGTATGTCCCCTTTCTTCTTCCAAAAATATTAGCAAATAGTAGGGAATGATGTTACTAATGCTATCATATCAGTGTTACATTCTGGTCACTTTTTGCATAAAATGAACTATACCCATATTGTCCTCATACCAAAGATAAATGAACCTAAAAATGTATTTGACTATCGCCCCATTAGCCTAGGAGATGTTGTATCCAAAATTGTCTCTAAAGTTTTAGCGAACCAATTAAAACTTATTCTGCCAAATGTAATATCAAAATCACAAAGTGCTTTTGTTCCTAACCGGTTGATTACTGATAATACCACTTTAGTTTTTAAGGTGTTACACAGGATGAGGAATAAAAGAACAGGAAAGAAAGGGCAGATGGCAATTAAATTGGACATCAGCAAGGCCTATGTTCGTGTGGAGTGGGCTTTTCTTAGGGAGATCATGCTTAAATTGGGGCTTGTTGAAAGATGGGTTTAGCTAGCCATGGCAACCGTGCAAACTGCAACATACTCAGTGCTCATAAATGGGGCACCACAAGGATACATCTCTCCATCTTGTGGTATCAAACAGGGTGATCCACTCTCCCGATACCTCTTCCTATTGTGTGCAGAATGCCTCTCTTCTCTAATTAGAAAGGCAATAGAAAGACAACAATTACATGGCATTCTTTCATGTACAAATGGAGTATGCATCTCTCATATGTTGTTTGCGGATGACAGCTTCATCTTTTGTCAAGCAACAATGGAAGAAGGGCGGCATCTCTTAGAAATCCTTGAAAGATATGAAGCAGCATCGGGACAAGCAATAAATAGACGGAAAACTTCCATCTTTTCAGCAGAAGACAATCAGTTAGAGAGGATATCCAGGCTCTTTTTGGGGCTAGGGTCATGGAGGACTGTGAGATGTATCTTGGCTTGCTTATAGTTGGTGGAAAATCAAAGGTTAACAAGTTTAAAGGCCTTCAAGAAAAAATAACAAAAAGAGTAATGGAGTGGAAGGAAAAATTTGTCTCTAAAGCAAGAAGGGAGATCCTTATTAAAACGGTGGCCCAAGCAATACCTACCTACACTATGGGAATCTTCAAAATCCCTAACGCCTTATGTGACACGATAAATTCAACACTTGCAAAATATTGGTGGGGCCAGTCAAAGGATGAGAAGAAAATACACTGGATTAATTGGAGGAAGTTGTGCAATCCAAAAGATAGAGGTGGGATGGGATTTAGGGATGTCCAAGCTTTCAATTTAGCATTGCTAGCAAAGCAAGCTTGAAGGCTGATTCACAACACCCATTCACTATTTTTCAAGGTGTAGAATTCTAGGTATTTTCCTAATTGTTCTTTTATGGATGCTGAATTGGGGAGTAATCCTTCTTATGTATGGAGGAGCCTTTTGGCTGCTAGGGAAATTCTTTGGGAGGGTTCCAGGTGGAGAGTGGGGGATGGTAATACTATTGGAGTAACCACACATAAGTGGCTCTCTCATAGGCCGGTCTTCTTAAGGGAGCAGCAGATGGGACTAAAGGTAAAGGACCTGATAGACAGCAACACAATGCAATGGGATAGGGAGAAGATTTTTGATCTCTTTGCACACAAGACACGAATGGAAATTATGTCTATCCCTTTGCAACAAAATACAGCGGGTCGGGATGTATTGGTTTGGAAAGAAAATCAGTCTCAATCGTTCTCAGTGAAATCTGCCTATCGTGTTGCTATTAGGATGAAGGAGCAGACACGGATTGAGCACTCCACAGCAAACACTGAAAGGCCTATATGGAGGAAGTTATGGAAGCTGAATGTACCTCCAAAAGTCAGGATGTTTCTTTGGCGTGCTTGTGCAAACGTCCTACCAACCAGGGAAAACTTGAATAGGCGAAGAGTACAGGTGGATCCTCGGTGCAAACTCTGTTGCCAACAACCTGAATCAGTTGGACACTTGCTGTGGGAGTGCCCCATGGCACAAAATGTGTGGGCACTCTGTCGCGGTGGACTCCAAAAATGCCAGAACAACCTATGTGATTTTTTCCTGTTGTTTCGGACCTTGCTTGACAGATTATCAAAGACTGATTTGGAAAGGTGGGCAGTGACATCGTGGGCAATCTGGAATGCGCGGAATAAATTCTATTTTGAGAAGACCCAATCTCATCCCAAGGATATTCTAAATGGGGCTCTCGGTTACCTGCAAGAATACCAGAAGATGCTGAAGACACAACAAAGCACATGAAGCTAGCTGCAACAATCCTCGGCTTCAAGGGCGTAGCCAGGAATTTTTACATGGGGGGGCCGATTCGAACCATGAAGGTTGAAATCGACGACGATGAGTATCATCGTTGTATGGATAGTCTATATTTTTAGGTTAATATGGACCTTCTTTGAGATAAGCTCGTCGGATTTCATCTTGTTTGTTGATAGGGAATTCAAATATTTGTTTACGTGATCCTGGATCATGATCTATCTCTTTAGATTGAATTCTTGAACATTTGGAGGGGTCAGGGTGTTCATCAGGCATTGAAGTATCAACATTTGTTTCTACAGCCACAGGTATCCTAATTTCTGAATTGCTAACATCTTTTTTCTTAAAGAATGCATCAATTGTTTTTCGTTTGCACATAATTCTTTTAGCTTTAAGAATATGACTCAAAAATTAACCTGAAAAGAAGTTTAAAAAATAAAATTTTAATTAGAAATTTTTACTTAGTTATATGGATGTTATTCATACTCAAGAAAAAACAAAATTTCCACTATAATTTAAACATACAACCCATTTTTAATACGACTTTAATTAATAATAACCCCTCAAACAAAAACAAAAATTAAACATACAAGTATTGGTACACAATATAAACCAAACAATTTAACAACACCCACAGCCACATCCACAGCCACATGATATCTAACTAATCAAAAATAGGTAAAAATCAAAAAAAATTTACCTTAGAAACTTTGTCTTCACAAAGTGCAAAGATGGGTCACCCGTGTGGCAATGCCTACTGCCTCTGCCTGACTGCCTCCAACTTTAGATCTTCCCTTCAAGACTCATCACAAACAATCTCCCCATGCCTTCAATCATGTATTTCTCTAAAAATCTATGAAAATATAAAGAGCATGTGAATATTTAGGTGTAGATAGTTAAGAAAATCAAAAAAGGACACTAAAAAGAGATGAATGTCAAATGCTTAAGAAAGAGAAGAAAACTCACCAGTCACCAAGTAGTCACCAAGTTCCAAAACTAAAGCTAATGAAGAAAGAAAAAATTGATCAGGATTTTTTTTTTTTCGGACTGTGAGTAGAGGACTGGAGTTTTGGGGGCTGGTAGGTAGGCAACGATACCAGTGCAAATGAAAATGTATCAAAGAAGACAAAACAAAAGAATAAGAAGTATCCCATAAATAAAATTAAAAAAAAAAAAAAAAAAAAAAAAGAATAAGAAGTAAAGAAAGGGATTCTGTGAGTCAGTGGGTGGATTTTTTGAGATGAAGAGAAAGTGAAGTTTTGTTTTTAGTGTTTGGACTTGAGCGGGCCAGCTTGTTTTATTTGGAGTACATAAGGTGATAAGGCCTAAAACTAAAGCTGGGCTTGGGAGAATAGTTGAGAATTGGGCATGGGGGGGGCCGGCTGTCCAATATTGGGGGGGCCCAATTTTTTTTTCTACCTACTCTAATGGAATTTTTTTTTTTTTTTTTTTTGCAGGGGCCGGGGCCCCCCCAAGCCACTACGTGGCTCCGCCCCTGCTCGGCTTGACAAGGCTGTGTTATTGTTTATTAATGTATGGTAGTCTCTCCCCCTGTTCTGGTAGTGGCTGAACAGGGTGTACATTGTTACGGTGTAAATGGTTGCGACAATGAAAAGCTATGTTTGTAGTTGTCGGACAAAGGTGAAAACACAGAGATAACGCTTATTTATTTATTTATTTTTATGAAGAGCTAATTCTGTTTGATTTTCTTATAATTGGTATAATTTTGTAACTTAACGATTGACTCATCTTGTGTTTTCAATGGAGACATATGAATTCAAATCCTTCTACTCATAATTATCAAATTATATATATATCAACTCAACACTACTTGTTCTAATGTGCAAAATTGGAATCATAGATGCTAAGTTATTGAATTCTTCTCCATTAGTGAAAAACAATACCATATATATAACTATAAAATAGAAAAGCTATGTTATATTTTGTTTACTTTTATTGTAAGTTTGCCATTAATTTATTTGGTATTTCTTGGTTGCTTTAGTTGAGGGTCTATTAGGATTGAGGGGGGAGGGGGAGGTGCGATGGAGTAGAGTGGAGTAGAGTAGGATTGAGGATGGGTAAATATATTTTTATTTGGGAAAAAAATGAGATTTTAAAAAACTGTACATAGACTGAAAACTAAAAAAAAAAAAAAAAAAAAAAATACTTGCTACAAAAGTACACTTAAGTTTAATACAACCAATTCTTGGTTTTGAATTTCTACCAACTATTGAAAGAACCTTGTAAGGGCATTCACAATGAGTACTAAAATTAAAGTTCTAGCAAAATATTTGCTAGAAAGTCCATTTCCTATTTTACCTACCTATCTTTTTTATTAGACGCTCTAACAAACTCTTTATTTCTTTATCTAATCTATTTAAATATTTGTATTTTTCTATCTTAATTTCCTGCCAACTCTATTCTAGTTACCTCTACTTCTCCCTCTATTCAATTAATCCAAACAGACTATAAGTTGGGTAAAATATATTTGTATTTGGAAAAAAATGTTTTTAAAAAACTATACATAAACAAAATAAACTATAAACTAAATGAAAAAACTTGCAACAAAATGCACAAGTACAATTAAATTTAATACAACCAATTTTTGGTTATGAATTTCTCTAAACTATTGAAAGAACTTTGTAAGGGCATTCAAAATGAGTTCTACAAAGTTGTAGCAAAAGTTTTGCTAGAAATCCCATTTCCTATTTTACCTACCTACCTTTTTGAAGACAAGCTTTAACAAACTCTTTATTTCTTTCTCTATCTATTTAAATATTTTTATTTTTCTATCCCAATAACCCCCACAACAGAACACCTACACCAAGCAATACCCCGCAAAAAAACAAAAAAAAAAAACCCACAAACTCTGACCACATTAAAATTTGACTCCAAACATATTTAGAGCCTTGGATTTCAACTTCCAATAGATAGATGACACATATTCTTGTTATGTGAATGTACTTGATTTACTTAGCTCAACTAACTAAGTGAGTCATGTATATTATTACACATAATAGGGACAAACACATGTCGTCTTTCTATTAGGGATGAAGCCCAAGACTTCAGACATTTTTAGAATTAAATTTCCCACCCCAACCCACCTTCAACCAAATTCCTATTCTCATTAACCTACCACCGCGATCAGTAAATCCTTACCCCATCAACTCACCACATATAGTGTAACTATACACTACATCTAGTATTGACTATTAGAAGTCAAAAGATCGATTTTAGAACCAAGTTTGGTTAGTATCAATCAAATTCCTATCTCAAAACTTGATCTATGAACCAAAACCAAGGAATGTAGATAGAGGTTTCCATTGTGTTTGAAGTCATATCTTATAATTTCTTCTAGATTGTAACTAAGGCCAAAAACTATCTAATTGGTTTATTTATTTATTTTTTTTGTGATAAACTACATATTTGTTCCTTAACCTTTACGCCATATGTCAATTTGATCTCTGATCTTTTAAATGTATCAATTTGGTCCCTAACCTTTTGGTATTGTGTCAAATTGGTCCCTACTATTAAGTAATGGATAAAAACGCTGACGTGGATAATGGTTAAAATCAAATATAATTTTCTTGCCACTTGGACTGCCATGTGGCCCAGACTTAAAAAAAGAAAAAACATGTGCACGTACGTGTAAACACATCCTTCAGTCTCTTTTTTTTTTCTTTTTTTCTTTTTTTGGCACTTCATCAACTTTCCTGTAAACTTTCCTTGGAAACAAACACATATAAAAAATAAAAAAAAATTAAAACCAAAGATTAAGCCTCATCCAAACTCGTGGGCACCAAAAAATACATGTTTAGCCATCATGTCAACACATTTGCTTTACTATCCTTGATATATATATATATTTCTCAGATCTTGGTTCTATAACTAATTTATCAACTGGGAATTTTTTCCAAGTCAAAAGAATTGGATCTTCATGACAAGGTAAATGGAAGATGGAAAACTGGTTGGACCAAGTTGGTCAGGACTAAAAGTTTAAGCAGTTTCGTGCCTTCAATTTTTTTTTCCCAAAAAAAAAAAAGAAGAAATGTTAAAATATTATTTAAAAAAAGGTTGTGGGAACTGAGATAAGATGGTATTCAAATATACAAGAAGCTTGTTGGTTGGTAGGACCCTTGTTGTACATGTTGGAAAAAGAGGGTGGAGCTGTACTGAATTATCTGCCCTTTTTATGGACTGTAATTGGGATAGGTAAATAGGTAGGCTAGTAGACGTTTTGCATCAAATGGCAGATATGCAGAGTCCTATTGATAGGCCAAGAATGTATTGACTCCCTTGGTAAAATTAATCAATTAATTAACCAAGTGAATTAATTAGATTCAATTACATGCAATAAGCGTGGTAGCACAAAAAGGGTGATTTGTTTACGAATGGGGAAAACCACCGAAGCAAAACCTCACTAGGTGAATTTAAGGTCACCACTCTCGAGAATTCACTATTATTAAAACAAGCAGTTACAAGTAAAAGGAATCCCAGTACCTAATACCAACCTACAGTTGAACCCTTATCCCAATACTCAATTGGACTTGTAATGTAGTGACAATCTCTCCTTTCAATGCACGGCTCTCAGTATGTGACTAACCAATTGATGCACGGATCCAAGTACATGACTAACACACCAACTTGAGAAAGATGATGGCTGCAAAGTTCTTCAGTTTATCCAAAGATGAAGATTAAGAAGCTCCTTGGTTACAAAACCCGTAGCGCAAAGACGCAGCAGCTTCTACAAGGAATATGATGAACCAGGGCAAATTCTGTCTCCGATCACAATTTGCATGCACAATCAATTTGCATTGAGTTGCATCACTTTGCATCACCTTTGACGATCCTTAAAATAATCCTTATATATGTCTAGGGTTGTGAGAAAAGAAACCCTACACAAATACGCATGGATATGCATGAAATCATATCTGGAAATCTGAATTTCATAATTCTCGATAGATACAGCTTCTGTCGAGATGTTGTCGAGAAACATCATTAAACCTCGATGGATATGAATCTGTCGAGCTATCTGTCGAGCTTTAATGATCAACATTTCTTCACTTATTTTTTGGACAGATTTGCATGGCTTCAATACTAAACTTGAACTCTTGTTCCTTGAAGTACTAAACCCATCCTAAATCTACCAAATTACAAGTAAAGTGCGTTTTGTCAAAGGATTAGCCAATTTACATAACATATGTTTATAACAAGTCTCACATATGTCCTAACACCTATAATAACCCAATGAAAATTCTTAGGTACTCTCAGAGCACAGAGAAATGGTGCTCTCTCTTCTCACATTCATGGTGGATCCCACCATGAATTTAATAAGTGGACTTCACCATAAATGTGAGAAGAGAAAGCACCATTCTCTATACTCCGAGAGTACCTAAGAATTACTCATGACCCAGTAACTTTAATATTTGGAATTGGAATCACTTTTTGATTTCAATCCAAAACAAAGAAAGGATGATGGAAAAAGAGAACTTACTTGATTGACATGAATATTTGTTTCTAAAATCTCTTTAATTTCTCTTCTTCCTTAGTTTCTTCTTTGGTGGTCGCGAGTTTGGCGGCAAGGTTTATGATGGTCGGCTTCAAATCTAGTAGCCCAATAGGTCGACGGCTAATGATGGATATTGAGTTTGGGGACGTTTGGTTATGGGAGAGGAATGAGTCATAAATGTGTTAGTGAGTTGGAACTGATGTGTTTTATTTTAATGATTTGGCATTTGTTTAGGGTTCTAGCTAACCAAATAGAAGTGATAGAACCAAAGTTACTCCAAGAAGCGCAGAAAATATGGAGATTATTAACTTTAATAGAAGTGTCAACTTCCTCTTCTTGAGTTTTTCATATTTGCATTCAGGAAGATGAAACACAGGTATGCGATATGCCCCCACAGAGGTTATCATTCCCCTTAACAAAAGTTGAACTTGTATTCTTAAAAACTCAATCTATTGGTACCTCACCCTCAAAATTGTTGTAAGATAGAATAAAAAATTGCAAGAAAAAAAAAGTCCTCCAAAAATTTTGGAATTTGGCTAGACAAATTATTGTTAGAAAGATCTAAATTTTGAAGACCTTTTAAGGATTTCAGAGATGGAGGAATGATCCCTTGAAAGAGATTTCTTCTCATGGCGAGGAATTGCAGCATTACGCAACTACCAAGGCTTAATGGAATTTTACCAAAGAACATATTTTCATAAATATCCAATGATTCTAGATTTTTTTTTTTTTAATTTCTTATTTCCATTGGAAGGACATCAGAAAATTGTTGGTAGACAAATCTATATGGATTGGAGAGAATGAGAGACCAATGATTTGCGGGGAGATCAAACCGCTAAGATTGTTATTATTAATATAAAAATTTATCAAATTTCGGCACTTGCTTAGACTTAAAGGTATGTTTCCTTGAAGATTATTATCCTCTAAATACAAGTCTGTCAAGAGTGTTATATATCAAGAGAGGATGGAATGTTCTCATAGAATTTGTTTACATATAGTGCCAAATATTGTAATTTATGAAACTTTCCAATTTCAGAGGGAATATTACCTTGATAATTTGTTCTTCCATATTTCAAGTCTCTCCAATTTGATCAAATGTCCTATTTCAGTAGGAATCTTTCCAGATATTTCATTATTATCTAGAAGCAATTCCTTAAGAGTAGTTGAAAAATTGCCACTGCACTTGAGCAACTTTCCCCCAAAGTTGTCATTTATCTCTAATATAGTCAGATAGGTGGCATTTGTCAAAGTACAAAGAAAAATTCAAGTTAAGGTAAGCAATCAGTTGATGTGCCCAAATGCTATCTCATGTGGGATGTCCAACCCAAAGGCAAAGAAGATGGTGTTCACTCTGATTGTAGCATGAAGAAAGTTTAGACCATACTTCCAAGCTCATACAATAATTGTTATGAGTTATGACAGATCAGCCCATCAAGAAGGCCATGAACAAGCTAGATGCAGGTGGATGACTTGTTTTATAGGCAATAGAACTGAGTCAATTCTATATCAGGTACAATCCACAAACCACAATCAAAGCACAGGTGCTAGCTGACTTTACTGCACAATCCAGAGTGGACGAAGTAGAATAACAAAATTCAGCCACAGGCTGAACGATTAAAGTCGATGGCTCGTTAAACAAGAATGCAGGACGTTTAAGAATCTAGTATCACCAGAAAATGAAATCTTAGAGTACACTGCCTGACTGCAGTTTCCAGCCACAAATAATGAGGCAGAATATAAGGCATTGATAACAGGACTAAAACTAGCTAAGTCCATGGAAATCAACAATTTGATCGTTCATAGCGACTCACATCATGTCATGCGACAAGCAAATGGAGAATATGAAGCAATTGAAGAACGGCTGAAAATGTATGTAAATATCGTCCAGTTTCTACAAGTCCCAAGAGCTAAGAATTGCCAAGCATACCAATTGGCAAAAATGGCTTCGTCAAAAGAATTTGACCAGATCGACCAAACAAGAGTAGAAATTCAAATAAAGCCAAGCATTGAAGAGATGAGTATCCTTCCAATTCAATCAACCAATGACTAGACAACTCTAACAATCGACTACTTAAGGAATGAGAATCTGTCGAGCAATCCTTAAGAAGCGAGGAAGATAAGACAAAGGGCACATGGGGGCACGGCCATGCATATACGGGTTGCATGGTTTGGGAGTCTCCACTTAGTTTAGGCCCAAAAACCAAAATGAAGGTCTACTTATTAAAGTCCAAGTCTAGAGTTAAGGTATGGGGATAGGAATGTGTTAGGCACCCAACCCCACCCAACCTGTGGGCTGGTCTTTACTAAATTGCTAGGCCATATTTAAGTAAGGAAAATATTAACAATGCCCAAAGTCTAATCATGCAATTATAAAAATTAAAACACACAAGACAAATATAATATTAAAATGTAATATAAAAGGAAACAGTTTCTTGTGATTGAAAGACTCCTCTTCTTATGATTTTGTTTGTTTTTTGTTTCTTTGTTTTTGCTTCCAGATCTAGGTTTTGGGTGGTGGCTCACGGTGGAACAGGTTTTGGTGGTGTTGGAGGTGGTAGTTTGGTGGTGCTGTAGGGGTGTTGATGGTTCAGTTAGCTTGACTGTGGTGTTGGATTTGCTAGGTTGCTAGTTTTTTCTTTTTTTTGCAAATTTTTTCCCCCTTCCAGATCTGGGTTTGTTTTAGCCAACTTGAGTTTGTGTTTAATTGTTGTGTTTCTGATTAAAGGAATTTGAGAATTTTAGTTTAGGTTGGTGAGAATTTTAAAAGGAACCAAACAAAGGAAAATAATTTTCATAGCATTTTCATGTACACAATCAAACATGGTAAAATATTTTATAATGAAAACGTTTCATAGGAAATATTTTCAATGTAATTTAAAAATATTTTTCTTCAAAATAAGCGGAACGTAATATGTAAAAGCACTAGCCGAAAACTCACTTATAATACATAATTAAAAAAAAAATACTTCTATTAAAAGAAGTTTAGATTTTCAATCAAACATTACCTACTTGATTAGATCTTTGTAAATATTTAAAGTCAAGTGCGGTTCTTTCAAAAGCCAAACTTGTTATTAGTTAGTTTCATTAGTTCACATGAGTTATTTTTAAACTCGAACTCGTTATTAGTTAGTTTTCTTTAACATCAATAGCACCACTTCAATCCACCATTCTTGTGCATAAGCGCAGGTTACATACTAGTAATAATAAAGAACCGATTGATTCATATGATGTGATATTTTCTGGATTTTAAGATTTAGTAGATACCAATTAGGGCACATTTAGTACACTGAATGGAGATTATGGCAAGAATAATAATCTTCATTACTAGCAATAAAATGTATTGTAATGGAATATATAAACATATTTATACGTTTGGTTGTAAGTTGTAACATTAAAATAAAACTTAACATTTGTATTTATAAATTATATTACCTAAATAAATTTTTTTTTTTAATTCGAGAGAGAATTTTTTTTTTTTTTTTAGTAATTGTCATGAACATATGGAAAGTTTGTATATTTAGAAATTTATTAATTTTAGAAATAATTACATCTACTAAGGAATATCAATTACAACTCTTTTAGAAAGACATAATTATTCTTATTTTGAAGAATAACCATTCATAATGAATGGCTATTCCCTGTAATAAAAATATAACCAAACTACATAATAATTTTTTATAGGAATAACTATTATATATTACAATCTACCAAACATGCCTATAAGAAAAATAATACAGTATATAATAGATTATCTATTAATAATTTTAGTAGGTCTTTGTGAATATTTGATGTCAAGTGGGCTCCTTTTGAAAGATAGGTCTCTATAAATTAGTTCATTATTTTTCAGATATTAATAAAGAAATAATCAACTTATATGATGTGATATTTTACGAATTTTAAAATTTTAGAAGTGTGATTCATCAAATTATGCATTACATACACCAATTTGGATAGATCTTACTTGGCCACATTAAATTAGTTCATTAGTGACAAGCTCAAGAAATTGTAAATAAATTTTGGCACCGAAAGGTCATATTTGTGATTTTCCACAAAAAAAAAAAAAAAAAAAAGAGTTAAATTTGCAGGAGAAGATCACCTTCCATTGAATCCTCTAATTCCCTTTGTTTTTTTTTTTTTTTTTATTATATATAAATCATGTAACCAAAGTTATTAAAATTGGCCCAAACAATAATCCGATCTATGAGCTGGGTTACTAGGTCAACGATTCAACCAGTGGGTCATTGGTCAAACCGCAAGGTCAAATAAAAAAATTTTAAAAATAAATATATATAAAATTAAGTTTGAGAAATTATAACATAAATATGTAAATTTAAAAAATAGGCATATACCTAAATTAAACTGCCCAATTGGTGGCCATTATAATTCAAAATCAAGGTTCACAATAACAAAGTAGTCTTTTGATAGGATGAGAGTCTTGGAGGTGGGTAGAAAAACAAAGAAGAACATTTTTTTCAATTCTTTAAGTTTTTTCCTCTTTAAATTACCATATTATTACACATTATATAGTAAATAAATCAATAAAATAGACTTATAGATGTAATTTTACAAATTTCACAAACCCAGCTGGGTGATAAAACCTATATGGGTTACATAGGTCGCCACAAACCTGCCGAAGTTGACCAAGCCTTATGCATAAATAGTCCATTTAATAACCTGAACTGGTTTAGGTGCCGAGTTTCCAGTCAGAATGGTCAAGTCAGTCCGAGTTTAACAACCATGCATGCATGTGACGTTTAAAAATCATATATATGCTAGATGTGCAATCTAATACTTGAAAGCATCTTCAAGAAAAATAGCTTCTACTATCTCAATAATAATAATAATAATAATAATAGTAATGAAAACAATAATAAAGTTTGATTTTTTTTTTTTACCTTTCCCTCTCCCTCATGTGTGTCTGTGTTTGTTTATAAAAAAAGAATGAAATTTTTACGTCTTACTTGAAAAACTGAGAATCAAATATTAACGTAATTTTGCTATTTTTTTAATACAATTATAATAGTGAAAACAACTATAAAATATATTACAATTAGAAAAGATATTAAACTATAACAAATTTATATAAACAATGTTTTATATAATGTGTTGAATAACTAGCAGTTCAATTAGATTTACTTTTTGTTAAATAATCTAGTTTTGAAGTCAACTATTCTCTGATACAAGAAGCACCACTTGTTCATGTAAAAATCAGGGGGGGGGGGGGGAGATGAAAAGAAAACAACTATGATATCATGAAAAAAGTAAAGGGGACACTCAAATGCGAATACAAATTTCCTGTACTACTATTTTTTTTTTTTTTTTTAATGTTCTATCAATCATAGTATGCTATGGGAAAGGGATTGATTTCTTCATACCATTTTAAGCTTTTTATTTTATTTTACAAAGAAAGTCAAACAAATACATAACAAATTTTGATTAATAGAATATAAAGTGGAATTTAAAAAATGTTACAGAAGATTTGTATTCCTCAAATGCTTAAGAAAACCAAAAAGGAAGGACATTGAGAATTATGAGATCAAAAGACATGACGTTAGTCTACACACCTTTGCATGAATGTGAAATGGATGCGCTTTATCTATGTTTAAACACACGTAACATATTGTTCAATATATAAGAGCACAAGACAGAAACCGAACTCGTGATAAAAAAAAAAAAAAAAAAAAAAAACTACTTCTATTAAAAGAAGTTTAGATTATCAAACTAACATTACCTACTTTATTAGGTCTCTTTAAATATTTAAAGTTAAGTTCGGCTCTTTTGAAAATCGTCGCGATTATTAGTTAGTTTTTATTAATTGAGAAGGGTTCTTTTGAAAGGCAAGCCTTATAATTAGTTAGTTTTCATTAATTTAAAAATAATAATAAAGAACCAATCGATTAAGTCGTGATATATAATCAATTTTATAATGGATAAAGTTTAGTTACAAAATTTGTTTTATCTTAATGTTACAATCTTACTCAATAAAATAAACATTATTATATATTTTGAAAATCTAATTGTTGAATTGCATGTTCTTTATGCTCTTAATGTCAATAGGGCATTATTTACCATATAATCTATAAGCTTATATTTTATGCAAAACTTTAAAATAGAAAAACTTGCAATTTAAACAATTTATTGATGACATAGCTATTAATCTTTAATTTTCTATAAATTTTACAAGCACGGAGAGTATAAGAAGAAGATGTAATTCAATGGTGTATTTGTCAAAATTCATTTCCTATAAAAAGATATTGAGTAAGATAACATTAAACTACAACCAATTTTGTAGTTAAACTTTGTCATTTGTTATTTTATAAATTAGTAAATATCAATTATAATTAAAAAATAATCATGTATAAAATTTTATAATTGAATATGGAATCCAAACATTAATAGAAACTAATTTAATCCCAGGTTTGTAACCTCCCATATTACACACTAACATTTGGAGTACATGCATGCACTACTGGTCAAGCATTTCTGGTGAGTGAGCTAAGCAGCACCTTTTCACCCAATTGCCATGCTAGGAAAATTTCCCATTTATGGATGAAAAAGAAAGTAGAGGGAAAAGTGAATTTTTTCAAAGTCTATCCAAAAAACAAAAACGCTCCTACTCCCCTACTCTACTTTCCTACAAATACCTGCTTCTCCTCCCACAAAATCCCACACTCACTCAAGCCTGAAAATCCCAAAGTCCAAACACTCGCAAATCCAAATGACCCAACAAGTTTACGACCTTCCTTGTGATAGTGAAGGCACTTGCATGGCTTGCAAGAACAAGCCCACAGCTGAGGAATCTCTCGCGTGCAAGACGTGTGCCACGCCGTGGCACGTCACGTGCCTCTCTGTTCGTCCCAACTCCTTAGCCGATACTCTCCAATGGGACTGCCCTGATTGTTCTCTGCTCTCTGCTAACCCAGCTCCTGTCTCCGGCGCTGGAGAATCGTCGAGTTCCGGCGGCCTTATCGCCGCAATTTGCGCGATCGAGTCAGACTCGTCGTTGACTGAACGTGAGAAGGCTAAGAGAAGGCAGCAGCTGCTGTGTAAAGACGCGGGACCGTCGGATTATAAGGAGGTGACTAACGGTGATGATAACCTCCTCAGTATTCTCGATGGTCTGAACTGTTCCTTCTGCATGCAATTACTGGAAAGACCTGTGTCGGTTAGCACATATACTCATAATTCTATTTTAATTTTTTACTAGTCTCATTACACGCGCTTTATATTCAAAATTTTATTTTAATTTTTCACTTGTCTTATTGCACATGCTTGATCGTCTATTTTTGGTTATTTTGCTCAATAAACCAAAAGAATTCATAGCGTACATGCATGTATACTTTTGACAAATTCTGTGGTAAAACGTGTTTACTTTTGTTTATGGGCACTATTTAGAATAGAAATAATTCAAAACTTAGGAAACCCCAATTTTAAGTGGATTTTACTAGGCTAAGGCTCTTTCATATTTTGATGTTTACTTTTAGAATAAAGTTTTATGAGCAATCATAATGCTATATCCACTAAATGTTCAAGAATGAATCAAATCTAGATTCTAGATTGCCTTTCATAATTATGATGTCATATTTAAAGAAAAATGCTAACGGTATTACCAGTTTTAATACCTATTAAAAAATAAATGCTAATGGTATTACCGGTTTTAATATCCATTAAAAAAGAAATGCTAACGGTATTACCGGTTTTATTATTTATAAAAAAAATTTCTAACGGTAATACCGGTTGCACTACCTATAAAGAAATGCTAACAATATTACCGGATTTACTATTTATATAAAGGGAAAAAGAATGCCAACGATATTACCAGTTTTACTACCTCCAAAAGAATATTAACGGTATTACCAGTTTTATTACTTATAAAAAAATGCTAACAATATTTATTACGAAAACTTTATAAACTAACATGTCAATAAATGTAATTAGTGTTGATGAAGTTGCTAACGGTATTACTAGTTTTTATTTTTTTGAACAAACGGTATTACTGGTTTTAACTATCTATAAAAATGAGAAAAAAAATGCAATTATATTACTAGTTTTGCTACCTCCAAAAAAGGAAAATACTAAGGTACTCCTAGAGTATTACGAAATGGTGTTCCCTCTTCTCACATTCATAATAGACCCTACTATGAATTTAATGAGTGGACCTTACCATGAATATAAGAGAATGACGTACTATTTACAGTACTCTGGAAGTACCTAAGAATTATTCTCAAAAGAATATTAACAATATTATTAGTTCTACTACCTATAAAAATAAGCTAACGGTATTGCCGGTTTTATTACAAAAACTATATAAACTAATATCTCAATGAATGTAATTAGTGGTGTATCATCAACATAATAAATAAGTTTATTAATTTTTTTTTCTTTTTTTCTTTTTTGCATTTACATTGATATGTAAAGTCTATGTAGCTTTTCTATATATTAAAAAAAAAATGTAAAGTATATGTAGTAAAATTTATAATATTCCTAAAATTACTTATATTTGAATTCAGCATTATGGTTTTACATTAATTACTTCTTTCCCTAAATGTCTGCTGGTGATGAATTAATTCCTTCATTCATGTGTTTAGGTTAAAGTAAAACTGAAATGGTTTTGATGGATGTTTCTGTATTTGGTGCACGTAAATGATCTCAAGGTTTCCTTCTTTTTCTTTTTTAGACTCCTTGTGGTCACAACTTCTGCCTGAAGTGTTTCACAAAATGGATAGGGCAAGGCAAACGCAACTGTGCGAATTGTCGCAAGGAAATCCCACCAAAGATGGCAAGGCTTCCTCTGATAAACTCTACACTTGTCACTGTCATTAGAATGGCAAAGATGGCAAAAGCCAATGCTGCAGTTGGGACGTCAAGGGATTATCCTGTTATCCGTAACGAAGATCGCCCGGATAAGGCATTTTCGACTGAACGATCAGTAAAACGGGGAAATGCTAATGCAGCTAGTGGAAAAATATTTGTGACTACACCTATGGATCATTTTGGGCCAATTCTCCCAGAAAATGATCCGATAAGAAATCAAGGTGTGCTGGTAGGGGAGACTTGGGAAAATAGATTTGAATGTAGGCAATGGGGTGTACACAATCCTCATATTTCAGGTATTGCTGGGCAGTCAAAGCATGGTGCCCAATCAGTGACCCTCTCTGGAGGCTATGAAGACGATGAGGATCATGGCGAATGGTTCCTATACACAGGGAGGTATATTCTTGTCTGTACCATGCATTGGCATTTGTACTTGAATTCTAGCTTTACTACTGGCTTGCTTTTCACAAGAAAATTTAATGAGTTGAAGTGTATTCTTAGGTTGCATTTGGTATTGGCTGAAAAATGCAGATTTTTTTGCTATTTAGCTTATTTTTGCTACTATTCAGCTTATATTTACTACTATTCATGTGTCCTATTATATTTTTTGTTAATATTTATAGGTCTTACTGTACTATTTCAACTAATTTTTAGTTTTATATGCAGTACTTTCAGTAAAAAGTATTCAGTTTCAGCTAAATAAACTTTTAACTTCCTCAATTTAGCAAGTTTATTGTATCTGTTTGGAGTTGTTTGTTTGTCTATGATTAAAATTTTTTCATAGTTCGGTCACATATATAAATGATAGTACCTTGGTTATATTAGTTGAAATTAAAATTGTCAAGTTGGGATGGTTGATTGTCTAGTCTTAGGTCTTAAACATGTGATTGATCATTTTCTTATTATCCCAACCCTTCCCTTCTTCTAATGCAGTGGTGGAAGGGACCTTAGTGGCAATAAACGCACAAACAAGGAACATTCTTTTGATCAGCAGTTTGAAAATTCTAATGAGGCATTACGACTAAGTTGCCGGAAGGGTTATCCTGTTCGTGTGGTGAGGTGAGTCGTGTTAATGAACTTTATGATATTTTTGGTAGTATGCAACTGCATCTGGGACTGTAATTGGTAAGTTCTTTTTTTTTTTTTTTTTTTTAATTATCTTGCATGTAGAAAACCTATGTAATGACCTACTTGGATATCAAATCTTGGTTTCTTCATTTCTTATGGATTAAGCTGTGAACTTAGAAATAGAATGGCTCATTGCTCTGGATGTCGAAGTATCGTAATCATATATTCTTTTAAGTCTGTGTGATTCAAAGTCAAAATAATCATAGTTTCAACCAATGACTTTTGGTAGCATATACAAAATGAATATTGTATTTTCCCTAAATAGGCAGTTAGTGATGTATTTTCTCTTTGCAAAAGGTTTCCCATAAGGTCGGGCCAACCCTTGTTACTTGTCAAAATTTTGTTAACTACTGACCAGGAATTGTCAATATTGTTTATGATCAGTTCCCTGGTGAAGATTATTTTATTTTATGAGGTACTATATTTAATTTTTGGCTTGAAACTTGTTGGTTGTTGTTATTGCATGAGGTTGTTGCGAAGGTATGCTCTTCCACTTCTATCAGAACATTTATCTCTTTTTTTTTTTGGTCGGGCAGGTCTCACAAGGAGAAACGCTCTTCTTATGCCCCTGAAAATAGGTTACGTTATGATGGGATTTACAGAGTTGAGAAATGCTGGCGGAAAACTGGGATTAAAGTAAGATGCTTGTGATTATTAAAATTAAAAAAAAAAAAAAAAAAAAAAAAAAACCCACTGGGATAACCAGTTGGGGCTGTGTTCTTGTTGAACTTGTTTACTGATCATAAGTGTTTGTTGTATTAGGGATTTAAGGTATGTAGATATCTTTTTGTTAGATGTGACAATGCTCCTGCCCCATGGACAAGGTTTGTTATTTCCATCATACCTCTCTCTCTCTCTCTCTCTCTCAATGTTTGTGGATTTGTGACTTTGTGTATGTGACATGAAATCAACAGTGATGTTCATGGAGACCGTCCAAGACCACTGCCCGTGATTGAGGAGTTAAATGTTGCGATTGACATAACTGAGAGGAAGGAATCTCCATCCTGGGACTATGATGTAAGCTAATGCTCTTTTTACTCCATGTGTTCAAAGAGGGTTTTTTCTCCATTGATTGCACTTCTTCTTTCCTTCTGCCATCCATGATATCTATACAGTTTTATCTAAGTAAACAATATGGTTTCCTAGGAGTCTCTAAAATCTTCCTTTTGTGTTCTTATGGCTTGTAACTTAGTTGTGAGTTATTGATTTTCAAATGTCCTAAAATGTTCCACTTGGATTCTCAGGAGGAAAAAGAATGCTGGATGTGGAAGAAACCTCCACCATGTAGTAGAAAGCGGGCCAATAATGGACGTTCAGAGGAAGGGAAGAGAACGAAGAAAGTTAAACGGCAAGCACAAAATAAGTCTGTAAAAGAGAAACTTCTAAAAGGTTTCTATTCTTGTCTAATTTACATGTTTACAAGCTGAATTTTCCTCCCTAATTTTCATGTAGTCATTGTCATCTTCTCTTACCTTACTATATTGTTCTGTCTACAAAGTAAAATTGTGCTTTTGTGTAATTGACCGAGCAGAGTGTAGCTGCTACATTTGCAAGAAGGTGATGACTTCTCCACTTACTACCCCTTGTGCTCATAACTTTTGCAAAAGCTGCCTAGAGGGTGCCTTTGCTGGTCAAAGTTTAGTGAGACAGAGGACATGTGAAGGCAGACGAACATTACGAGCACAAAAGAACATCATGAAATGCCCTTCGTGTTCAAATGACATAGCTGAGTTTCTTCAGAACCCCCAGGTATGCTAGGCAGATATAAACTGAGCATTGCGTTGAGGCTCAACTCAACTTACGTGAATGTGATGTTTGTGTGTTGATTACAAAAGCATGCAATAAGAACACTAGTAGATGGATCTTATATATAATTGGTTGCACTGTTGATTGAAATTGCAAGGAGTTGCAGGATCTTATTGATGATCATTAAGTTTCTGTCACAGGTTAACAGAGAACTGATGGAGGTGATAGAATCACTACAACGCGAAATTGCAAAGGAAAATAAGGAGTCAAAAGAAGAAGCTGATGGCATCCATGAGAAGGCAAAAGGAGTCGATGTGAGTAATGAAATTGTGGAGGAAGCCAAAGAAAATAACTTGAAAGGTCAGATTGAAAGTGAAATCCAGCAAACAGAAAAGCTGAAAAAGACCAGTGAAAAATGTGCACAAAAACGTGGTAGAAAGAAGGGCAGTACATCCTGTAAGCAACTTGATGATGGAAAAAATGGCGTTGATCCTTCAGAACCTGAAAAACCTGCCGGTGAAGAATTACAAGATCCTGTTGCAGAGAGCAAAGTTTAACGGACCATCAAGTTTGCTTTGGACAATGAAAGCTTCATATAGTTTTTTTTTTTTTTCCCAGCTCTAAAAACTCATTCACCTAGTAGATTTCAGTTCAATGCATTAATAAGGTTATCCTTAAAAATACAATTTTTATCAATAGCATTTGAATTATGTCAATTTGTCTATTTTCTCAAAAGTTCTTTATATTTGATCATCCTGGAATCGAAATTAAAAAATATTATATTAAAAGTCATCAATTCCTCAGACCAGGAGTTGATGTGCCCAAATGCTGTCTCATGTGGGATGTCCAACCATTCAATTTGACTTTGATCTGTTATTGACAACAATTAAAAAGGATTATTACACAAGTCTGTCCCTTGGGGGTTTGGTTTAGGTGGGATCAGGTATGATATAATTATAAACTTTTGCTGAAAAAAGGGCAAAAAAAAAAAAAAAAAAAAAAAATTGGAAAGCAAACAAGCTCCACCTGCAAGTAAGATATTGTGGAGCCATTAACATTCTTCAGGCATTTATAAAATGTTATGGTGCAGTATAATCTGTATGAGTAAGTGGTTAACATGTAACAAGCACAGCCCCTAAATGTTGCTGGCTTGTTAATATTTATAATCTTCAAAATCAAAAAGATGAAGAAAAAAGAAGATATTCTGAACCCCGTACATTCTCTTCATACAACATTAGATTCAATAGATATTCTATTGCATACCTCATTCAGCATAGAAAATGCTTATACCCTGACTCAACCAGGGTACAAGGAGAAATTGAAAAAAAAAAAATGAACATAATGCAATGGTCCTAAACACAAATTTTGTAGGCAAAGAAGATAATAGAGGGACAAGGGTAGGCAGTAGGTGGCTGTGAGACTGTGAGTGGAGGTGGTTCAGAGGTAGGTGTACCATAAAGGTAAAGTTTAGAAAGGCTTCTGATTCAGTAGAATGGCCTTTTATTCTGCAATGTCTTTAAGCCCTTTTCCCCCTCTTTCTGTGGCTATTATTGGGGACTAGCAGGCTATTTTGGAGGGGGAAAAGGGCTTAAAGAGGGGGATCCCTCGTCCCCTTATTTGTTGTATCAGCCATGGAGGTTTCAACTTAGTTGCTAAAGAAGAGAGACCTTCTTAGAAATTTAAGCACCACCAATATACCATCCAAAGTGTGCACAGTTAAAGCTTATCAATTTGTGCATTGCTGATGATCTTATGATATTCATTGCTTCTGATCTACCTCCTGTCAAATTTTGATTAGAAAAGCATTGGATGAGTTCAAGTTGATATTTGGCCTGGAATCTAATGAGCAGAAAAGTGAGGACTTTTGTGCAGGTTTATCAACTGGCCTTAATGACCAGATTTTAGAAGCACTGTAATATAAGGAGGGTAATCTCCCTATGAAGTACCTAGGTGTGTCTCTGATACTTGGTAGGGTGAGCTGTAGAGATTGTAACCCTCTAATTGAGAGATTCACAAGGGTGAGCTCTTAGACTGCTAAGCCCATTTCATTTTCTGGGAGGTTACAGTAGCTTCAATCAGTTCTGCATAGTAATCAAGATTTTTGGCTGGAATCTTTATTTTTCCTAAGCAGGTTATAAGAACTGTTGAGGAAATCTTTTTTAGATTATTATGGAGAGATTCCAATAAAGGTGTAGCTTGTGCTAAGGTGGCATAGGAATGTGTAAGCATTATAATTGGTGGTGCTAAGGGGTGGTGCTAAAAAGCCATATTGTTATTTTTAGCACATTTTTAGCACTACCAAATATAAAACTATGCCTACATTGATGGAGCCAAAACCAAATAATTTGGCTCCACAGTTACAGTGCACAGCATATGTTAAAAAAAAAATATTTTATTCATATGTTCACACTGCTTTGTATTATTATTCACGTGTTCACATTGCTTTATATTATTATTCAGTATGGCTCATTCACATGTTCACATTATAGCTCATATGTAATAAAAAAAATTATTTTATTGTGTTGTTTATATTATTTTATTGTTTTAAAAACTAAAATAAGACCACTGATGTTAGGTATTTTGTAAAGTAAGAATGTAAAATAGATAAAATAGCTTTTTATGAAGCCATATTGCTAAATTTATTGCTCCACCAATACGGATGCTCAAGGAGGGTGGATTGGATAGGGATAGAAATTTGGAATAAGGTGACTTGCCTTAAGCATATTTGTAATCTATTTGCAAATGTTTGATCGATGAATCTGGGTGGCTTTGGTGCAATCTCATAAGCTAGACTTTTCGATGTATCGAAGTATCCCATGATAGCTCCTGGGGCTGGAGGAGACTGTTAAGCTCAGGAATGAGGCCAGGTATTATATTAAGTTTGCCATTGGAAAAGGATCACAAGCGTTTTTGTGGTATGATGGTTGGCAACCATATGGCATCTTGAATGATAAATATGGGTACAAGCCAATCTATCATACTACCAGTTCACTGGAGGCTAAGGTGGAAAGTGTTTTGAAAAATGGAGCTTGGAATTGGCAAAAGCCTATATGATCGAATCAGTTGTAGGGAAAAATTGTAATTGTGTTTCATGAAAATTGGCGATCAAGACCAGCTTCTGTGGGTCTTGTCCAGAACAGAGAAGTTTACTGCTGCAGAAACATGTAATGCCATTCAAATATAGAATCCGAAGTTCCATGGTGTAAATTTGTTTGGTTTCACTAGCTATACTGAGACATGCTTTCATTGTGTGGTAGATCTTTAAAAGAAAATTGACTACAAGAGTTAGGCTATTTGGAGTGTGGGGTATAAATATAATGGCAGATCTTTTTATCTATTCTGTGTTATGTCAAAATAAAATCTTCTTTAGTTTTAGTTATCGGGAAACATAAAAAGTTACAATGAAATAGATAAATAACAAAGGAAAGTTGTGTATTTTTGCATTTTTGAGCTAATCTTATATAAAATATTAATGGACATTTATATTTATATAATATTAAAAAATTGAAACGTAGCATTTATTATTACTATGCTCAACGTAGCATATCGATACATTGGAGTCCATTTCAGTCCTCTTTAGTCCATTCGATTTGTTAGGTCCAATTTGATTCACTTTGGTTTATTTCGGTCCATCCAGTCCACTTCTATCTCGTTTGGTTTTCAAAGTCCATTTCGGTCCTCCTTGATTTTACTGCATTATTTTGAAGCCCAAGCTTAAATGACGCCCAGTTGGGCTTTGATGTATAGAGAAAACAAAGGCCCATAAACTTGCCACAACTCAACACCATCAGATGGGCTATTAGTCTAGGCAGCGATGACATTACCAAGTCTTTAGAACACTAGTCTTAGGCTCTTTGCCAGCTTCCAATACCACTATCTGAAAGTTCCGGAGTATACATCGGGGTGATTAAATTGTGTGGAAAAACGAGACAGCCAATGGAGGTTTCATTGATTTTTTTTCCTATTATTGGAGGTTGAGTTTTAATAAAATCACAAGGTGGATGGTTGATGAAGTATATACACATTTAGACCTAAACTTACTGAAGGTGTCGAGACTGGAATTCTTGACAATGGGTCATTCTTTGGCCGTTATTATTGTATTTCCTCTTGAAGACGATTTAATTTAACCTATGGGATAGGTGAAATAGCTAGGATCTTGATTAATTGGTGTAAGAGCCCTTCGAGGAATTCCACATTGTAATTATCGGGTGTGGTGGTGTGTGAGGGATTGTGGACTACACATATTAGGCGAATAATCAGGTTATCAAATAGCTTGAAGACTGAAACCTTAGGTTCCCCAATTAAAACCAATCATATTGCTGCATATTCGTATTGACTAATAAACCACATTATTGAATTTAATGGTCCATATAATTATGAGAATAAATCCACTTATTTTGATTACAACCATATATTTTAGTAAAATTTTCACATTAAGAAACCTTTGACTCGTTATTATTCATTGACTATATTAAAATTGTGGGCATCGATAACATTACTAAGCCTTTATAACACGAGAAAGTATACCATGTTTCGGAGATACCAACTCAATATCTGTTTTGGTATTTCCTACCCAATAAATGAGTGACACCTGTTTCAAAAAACCACATCAGACTACTCCAATAAATTAATCACAATCTTTTATACTATTAGAAAGATAAATTAATCATTTATTGGAGTAGTCTGATGTGGTTTTTTTAAACAGGTTTCACTCATTTATTAGGTAGGAAATACCAAAACAGATGCTGAGTTGGTATTACCGAAACATGGTATACTTTCTCTTATAACACTAGTCTTTGCCAATTTCCAGTACCAACATTTGAAAGCCCCTGAGTAATAAAGTCGATTTTGGATTTCGAAGCTCAAAATTGTAAAACTTGACCCAATGTTCTTTGTGGATAATTAGAATAGGCAATGGAGACATGGGACTTTATGTTCATCACTCATTTGGAATTTTCTAATAAATACTCTAAGAGTACTCATTAAATTTTTTTTTTTTTTTAATATAGTACACCGATCACAACTTTAACATAATTAGAGATCTAATTAAGTACCAAGACACTTTTCTCGGCTAGGCTATTGCTATAAATAAAGTTATGGAGACCGATTGCCTATATAGCACACCGAGTGTGCATAGTGTGATAGTGACTAGATAATAGTATTAAATTATCGATTGTTCCAAAAGTTTAAGCTATTAAGAAATTGTGAATTAATCACTTAACCATAAGTCTAACACTCCCCCTCACTTGTAGGCCTAAATTTCCCCTTAATAAGTAGGGACCCAACAAGTGGGAATTTAACATTTTAAATGAGAGATAGAGTAAAGCTAAGGATCGAACTCAGAATCTTCTGCTCTGATACCATCATTGGCGGCTTTAAGAATATTTTTCAGGGTGGTCATTAAGAAAATTAAATTATATAAAATTTAATAAAAATAGAACTTCATATATTGACCATAAAAAAATTTATTAAAAAAAAAAAAAAACACACACACACACACACACACACACACACACACACACATATACATGCACACAAAGACATAAAGTCTTACAATTTTCTTTTTGAATTTTCTTATTTTGAAATTTTTGCATGATAGTCTTATTATCAATGTTGCAAATTACATATTTCTTCAAAATTTTAGTACCATCAAAATTTTTCTTGGGCTTTTTCTTTTTGTTTGTAAGGACCTAATATATTGTTAAGGGGATCAAAGTTTAAAGAAAAGTTTGACTACAAACTAAGCTGTAGCCTAAAGTTACAACTCTCACTAAACAAATTAACATGGTTACATATTTTCGTTCAAAAAAAAAACATGGTTACATATTTTGAAATTTTAAATGTTAAGTTGTATGTTCTTTATTTTCTTAAAACAAATGTCAAATTTCATGTTAATCAGAAGTTATTTACTATTTGTGAGGGTCCTTTTTGGACAGCACCTAGGCCCAAGTAGAAACAAGGACCCTGGGCACTCTTACTTGTTGTTTTAAGGGACTGGATTTGGTTCACCGCAGCTAAATGGGCTGATTACGAATCAGATGGTGCACATAGTAGGAATCCTACAACACATACATACTAGAAAACAAGAAATATATGCATTGAACAACAAGAAACAATAAAGGGGCACTGCGATAGAGAAAGACACAGAGTAAATGTTAGGGGTCCTTAAGATACTGTGAAATATTTCATTAATTTCTCAATTTTGTAATACATCATGCTCACTAGGACGTATCACAAGGTCCAAATAAGTTCAAAAATCACAAACTTAGATGGCTCTTTAGGCCTCTATGACTTGCAAAGTTTAAATCCCTTTGAATCCAAGTGTGTTCTCTAGTGGCTATTTGAGAATACCGAGCAGTATTTCCCTCTCTTTTCTTACTTTCTTTGAATTCTAACAGAGTTTTCTCAATAATTCTACTCTAATTCACTGTTGCTGAATGCCCTTCATTGTTGGCTGCTTCTCCCTTTTATAGTGTCATCCTAGGGTTTCCGAGGTACCACTAATTTCCCTCATTTGCTCCCCTGGGTACCAGAACCAATGTTGTGCCAGCAACATTGGTGGCTGATCCCTTCCTTATTTCTCATAATTTTCTTCTTTTGGTGTTTCTTCCTCAAAAGTCTCCTACTGCCTTTCCATTCTGGTATGTCTTGAAGAGCTGACCTTGGGTTTTTCTCCTTTCAAGGCTTCTAGCTCCCACCTTTTCAAACTCAGCTTTTGGCTGCCTTTCCCTTTGTCATTTTTTCCAAGCGTGCTGATTCCTTCCTGCCAGGTTGAAAGTTTCCCAGCCACTTCCCTTCATGGTTCTTCTTTCTGGGTTCCTCGAGGTATCAGCCCCTTGTTCATGAATTGTTGGTTCCCAAGCTTTTTGATTCCTTTCTGCATCATTGGGTGGCTGATAGGGACATATCTGTTCTCGTTCCTTGTGTTTCTTGGCATCCCCTTTGAACTGTCTTAATCCAACCCTGGTTTTGCTGCACATCCCGAGGCTCTCAAGCTCCTGGCAGTCCCCAAGTATCCCGGCCCAGGTCATACCGTTGGGCTCCCTAGCAATTTTCTGACCTTGGCAGGCTAGGCTTTTCTTCTTCCCTTCGTTTCATGAGTTCTAAAGCTTACCCATTCGTGGGTTTGGATTCCTCCTTAAAACCTTAATGGATTTGGGCCTACCATCATTTTTCTTTATTACGGGCTCAAGTATTTTTTTATGGAGTTCAATTCTCTGTGCCATTTTGGGCCTTGGTTCAACTTCATGACTTTTTAGACCTCAACACTATTTAATCTATAAACTTATTTTTTATATAAAATTTTAGACAAGAAAAATTCGAAATTTAAAAATTTGAGTGATGACATAGCTTTTGATATTTGATCTTTTTGAAATTTTGCATAGAGGATTTAAGAAGATAATGTAATCTAATAGTGGATTTGCCAAAATTCACATCCAAAAAAAAAATATTAAATGGAGTTGTAGTCTAAATATAAAACTAAGTTTGTTGCTAAATTTTGTCCAAAGTGTAATAACGTTGAGCCTAAAAAAATTTAGGGCGGTCCCAAATATTTTTTTAGGATAAAAAATCATAAAATTTTTAAAATTTACATATAATAATTAATTTTTTTCCAAGTTAGGGTGGTCCTATGACCACCCTAAACTCTACGTGGAGCCGCCAGTAGATACCATGTTAAATTACCGATTGTCCTAAAATCTTAAACTATTAGGAGATGGTGAATTAATCACTTAACCATAAGTCTAACAAATAGTTTTCTAGTTGGTGTTGGTGCTCGAGATTCGAGAAAGAATATAACTTTAATTTTAGATTTTAAGCTCAAAATGACTGGATAAATTAAGCAATTTAGGCGTTGAGGTAGTAACATCGAAACATGATTAATTGATTATATGAAAGCAAGAGACCCCTGTTGGCAATTGGCAAAAGAATATAGGAATCCGGAAAACTTTAAATTTGGGGAATAAATTAGGGCAGTCATAGATAAACTCAAAGGGTTAGTAATGAATAACTTCAGTTAATTTTTTGTTGATAATTTGTTTATTTTAGTCTGTTTGTACCTGCTTGTCACTTTCAACAACTTAAAATGTTACTACTTGTTAGTACCTCTTGTCTCTTGATATCAAATTCAATAAGTATTATTCTGCTAAAAAATATTCAATAAGTACTCCCTTCATCCCAGATTGTTTGTCCTCTATTCCATTTTAGGATGTCCCAAAATATTGTCCTGTTTCTAAAAATAAAAGTCATTAGTTTACTAATGTTCCTATTATACCCCTACTTTATTTTCAAAAATATTTAAAAAGAAAACTAACAAATATTTAAAAAATTAATCTAATTGGGACACCTTTTTAGTTGTCTCATTAAGAATAATTCTTTTTAAAAAAGGGCTGATAAATTTATTTAAGGGTAATTTTGTAAACTTATACATTTTTATAAAGCAGACAAGATAATAAATGATGTTCCCTTAAAAAGTTTGACTTTTCAAACAGGACAAACAAACTGGGACGGAGGGAGTAGTATTTTTTTATTTTCCAAAATTTTTTTTAAGGAATTAAAAACAACCTAAGCAAAAAAAAAAAAAAAAAATGCAATGGAACCTAAGGAAATAAAGAAAACAAACAGGTCAACAAAATATGCAAAGAAGCACAGGACCAAAAGAAATCAAACTTCAAACTTCAGAAGTTTTCTCCACCCAAATTTTGGTTGGAGTATGAATAGGTCTAGTTTTCTTAGATTTAGGTTTAGACCTAGAAGAGGCAGTTTTAAAACCTTGATTTTTTACAATCAAGCTCAATGCCTTAACAAGTTCACCAAGAAGAGGCATGGGATTTTGAGAATTCACTTTTGGTGACTTTTTCTTTCAAAGCAATCTTCTTTTCAGCATAAAGCTTGAAGCAATTTGGACAAGTATGTCCAGAAGCACCATAGTGGTGACAAAAGTGAGGATTCTTAGTGTTTTCCCTCTTCTTAGGTGTAGAAGTCACAACAGGTTTAGACTTAAATAGCACCTTGACTTGTTTTTTAACTTTTGGTTCTTTTATCCTAAGGCATGCAATTTTCATAGATTGAGGAACGAAACAAGAACCAGTGGTGAAAGCATAAGAAGCAATATTACTCTTATCAAATCCTAACCAATTTTTTCAAAGCTAGATTTTTTAGAATTTAAAATATCATCAAGTTTTGACTCATAAATTCTATCTAGCTTTGCTCTAGTCAACAACAAATGAGTTTCAAGATCTTTTACTTTTACAAACAAGGACACATTTTTTTCTTTTTCAACACAGAAATCAAAGTAGTCTTTTCACTCAATTGCACAACAAGATCATCATTTTCAATTTTCAATTCATTTAATTTAGACTAAACAACTTGCATTCTTCTCAGAACAAGCAGCACTCAGCAGTTATACATAGCTTATTGTAAGCATCTTGTAGATCTGCATCATCATCAAGAATAACATCAAGTTCAACTTTAGGTTCAAAGTTGTTTTTCTCATTTTTCATTAGAAATTAATAGTCATAAAGGCTATAAAATTTTCTTCTTGGTCACTACCAGAGTCAACAGGCTCTTCATCACTAAGTGTAGCTGCAAGAGCTAGTAGGTGGGACATTCATTCTTGTAATGTCCAAAGCCTTGACAGCCAAAACATTGCTGGCCCAAAGAATTGTTAACAGATTGTTTGACTCTTCTTTAGAAGATTTCAAATTTTTTGTTTGTTCCTTTTTTGGTGGTTCAGGTCTTTTAGAATTCTTTTGAAATCCCCTATTTCTAGAGTTTCTCATAAATCTCTTAAACCACTTAGCAAGGTAAGCAACATCAGCAGAGCCTAATTCATAATCAAAAGAGTCAATTTCATCAACAGATTTCAAAGCAATAGACTTTTGTTTATTAGATCTAGGAAAATCTAATTCATAAGTCTGAAGTGATCCAACCAACTCTTCTATAGGAAAAGAATCAATGTCTGTACTATCAGTGATGCCTATGACCTTAGGTCTAAAATCATCAGTCAAGGATCTCAAAATTTTTCTAACAATCTTAGGACCATAAACTTCTCCTAAATTAAAGGCCAAGTTTACAATGTCATTAAGTTTTGCATAAAGTCATCAAAAGATTCATCTTCTGACATTTTTATGTTTTCAAATTTTGTTGTTAGTTGTTGAAGTTTGTTAATTTTAGCTGCTTTTGTTCCCTCATGAGTAATAGAATGGTCCATGCAGTTTTAGTAACCTTAACATTTGAGATTTTCTTAAATTGCTAAGGAGAAATACCATTGAATATAGCATTCATGGCTTTGCTATTGTAATTAGCTACAACAATTTGTTCATCAGACCATTGAGCTACAAGAGTAGCTAGTTTAGTCCACCCATTTTCAACAAACAACCAAACTTTTTCATCCAAAGATTTAAGAAAAGCTCTCATTCTTACTTTCTAGCATGCATAGTTGTTACCATCAAACATAGGGGCACAATCAAAGAATGACCATGATCCATTACAATTTAGGGTCAAGGATCAACTCATGGCAAGTAGTTGAACAAGGAGTTAACCTGCTCTGATACCAATTGTTAGGGTTTTAGACCCCAGTTTAGTCAAATTCAACTAAATCTCTAGCCAATTAATTAAAGTGATTAATTATGCAATTAGATCTGAATTAAACAAACATCACACAATAACAAATCACATTAACACTAAGAATGATGATCCAGGAAAACTTTTGAAATTGTGATTTCAAAGTAAAAAACCTAGGGAGGATTTAACCTAAACAATCCTTAAGTCAACATTTCACTAATAGAACGGAAGTTTGTACAATAGACTTAACCCTAAATCTACTGCTACCTCATATAGTACTTACTCACGTGACCAAATGTGGCTCCGAATCCACGGACTCTTCTATTGTGAAACTGTTGCACACAAACACTCCTATTTGTGACTTTGAGAACTCTACTCAAAGGTTTAGATCATCAACTATGATTGATTTGATGCAGCAACTTTACTCTATAGCTAGATCTGTTGTTTGCACAAGGTTTCCAGCTGTAGCTTCAAAAAGGTTTGAAAAAATTCAGATATGTGTACAAAACACTACCCTCTTGAATGTGTAAAAACATGCTCTAGGGTTTGTATTTACATATCCTTAAGATCCATCAAAACCCTAGATCCAATGGCTGAGAAAGAAAGTGAGAAATCTAATCTGCGTGCATCTCGATTGGTTGAGATGTGCATCTCGATCGGTCGAGATAAGTGTGACTTTTTCTGCACTTATCTTTTCCTACTTTCTTGAGTCTTCAATTGTGCAAAACTTCATTTGTCTTGTTTCTAAATATTTCTAGACTAAACACTAGACAAAAACTAAGTTCTAAAAGTTACAATTTGTTCATGGTTGCCAGCCTAAACATATGGAATTTACAAGTACCTTGCTTTAAAAATGAGAAATTCTATAGCTTGAATATGTAGTTCTGATATTTATTGCTTATGTCTACTATTATTTATATAGGCAAAGTTATTAAGTAATTAAAAGATATCTTAGGAACAAATGAATGGGGAGAAAGTGAGGAAGAGAGAACATAGAAATAGAAATAACTTCCAAAACAAAAAAAGACTAAACAGGAATGAAGGAATCCATTGATGAAGATCCTTCTAGTTCTCTTTTTATTGAAGAAAAATTCACTTGGCTCAAGGTGAGACAGAATGGTCATCGCCCGACTCAAGGTTCCACAAAATCCTAATTTCCTATATATTATTTGTAACAAGTAGTTTTGATTTTGATTAATTGGTTACATTTTGTATATTTAATGTATTGGATTGGTTTTAGACTACATAGTAGATACAAAAAAATATATTCTTTTGATTTGATGTACTTACTAGATCTAATAAGTTCCTTGTGGCAAGATGAGAAAGTCTATAGCTTGAATATTTAGTATTCCCTTATGCAAAAAGTTCAGCTACAAAATTGGTTGTAATCTTAGAAAATGGCAAAAGTTCAACTATAAAATTAGGCTAGAACCTTAATATCTTTTTATTGAATGTGAATTTTGACAAATTTACTATTAGATTACATCTTTTTCTTATATCTTACATGCTTGCAAAATTTCTAAAAAATTAAAGATCAATAGCTATGTTATTAATAAATTTTTTAAATTACAAGTTTTTGTAGTTTAAAATTATACATAAAATATAATCTTATAGATTATATAGTAAATAATATCCAATTGAAATAAAATCTGACGTGTATTTAAAGCGTAAAGAACATGCAATTCAACAGTTAGATTTTTAACATATGTAATAATGTTTATTTTATTGAGTAAAGTTATAGTTTTAGGCTATGAATTCTCTTATTTATTACTTGTGCTTACTATTTTGGTCGAGTACTGTCAACCACTCTTAATAAGAAATTGAAGGAAATATCAGAAACAGAAGAAAGTGGGGAAAGTGATGAAGTTGATGTTCTGAGTGACACCTGGCCCAACTCCTCTTTTGAAAGCATGAAAGTTTCAGAATTATCAGAATTTACATAGCCTTAAAATTGAAGGATGTGATGTTCTGAGGTCCATACCTGAAAGTGTGATAAAGAACCCTTCTCTCCAACATTTGTATATTATTAATTGTTGTTCTCTCGAGTCCTTTCCCATAGGCATGGCCTTAAAAATTCTTTATATCCGAAATTGCAAGAAATTAGATTTTCCCCTTGCAAATGAGAATGTACACCTGGATGAACTTGAAGATTTGAGTGTAGGGAGTAGCTGTGACTCCCTGACAGACCTCTCCTTACACTTGTTTCCAAAACTTAGAAGACTTTCTATTTGGGATTGTGCAAAACTGCAGAAACTTTCAATGCCAGAAAAAATTCAGATAGAACTCACATCTCTTGAGGCCTTGGAGATCAGGGATTGTCCTAAACTGGAATATTTTCCAACAGGAGGATTGCCTACCCCCAATTTGAAGTCCATTTGGTACTCTAATTGCAAGAGTCTCAAGAAACTACCTGATCAGTTGGGCACTCTTGAACATCTCACGTCAGTGTTTATAAATGATTGCCCAGAACTTGAATCACTCTCAAAACAGGTTTTGCCTTCGAAACTTAGTTTACTCAGGATCACTTCCTGCAACAAGCTCATTTTCCGGGAAGGAGTGGGGGTTGCACAGGCTTGTCAGTCTCTATCTTTTGGAGATTGAAGGTGAATGTTGTTGGGTTTTGTGGAGCCTAATTGTATTTGATCTGGTTGACGACTCGACTCGACCCGAATAATGTTGCGTGGTTTTTTTAATGGGAGATTTTTTGAGGCTTAGTCTATGGCCCATTTTGTAGCTCATTGTGAATCTTGTGCGTAGGATGTAGAAAACGCAGTTTTGGTGATTAGGATTTGTTGTTGTCGTGGTTGAGAGTGAAAAAACTGTACTGCTGCAATTTTTTGTATTTTTTCCTGATAATAGTAAAATCCCTACAGCTCCGTGGACGTAGGCAAATTGTCGAACCACGTAAATATTGTCTTATGCGTGTAATTGTTTTTCTTTGGCGTGTGTTTTCTCTATTTTTTGTTTCTCACAGATTGGGAATTTCAGGTTAATTCCCTACAAATGTAAAAACGTGGAGTCATTCCCAGTGGAAGGATTACTGCCCAGCAATCTCAGTTCTCTACGCATCAGTGGACTTTCGGATCTCGAAAAGTTGGACAACACGGGCCTAAAGAAACTTGAGTCTCTTAAAACACTGGAGATTAGCTGCTGTGAGAAACTCCAGTCCTTGCCAGTAGATGGTTTTCCATCCTCCCTCTCTTTCCTCTGCATCAAGAAGTGTCCATTGTTGAAACCAAAACTCATAATAAGAATGGGGAAGATTGGTCCAAGATAGCTCATATTTCTTGCGTTGAAATTGATGAGGAAGTAATGTCATGAGCGGGGCTCTCAGCGAGGTACTAATAATCTTGTGACTCGCTAGACATCATTTCAATTTACTGTACGTTGTGAAAAAATGATTTCGCTTACTAATAATCTTTTCTTCCATCTTGCATAATCTAGGCCAATATTGTAGACTTCTTGGGCCACCAGGAATTGCTTGAGTTTCAACGTGGGTGCTGCCGTTATTAATTTACACTAGCCGCGAACCCGCGCGTTGCGCGTGATAATTATTTTTATGGTGGTTTTATTAAATTTTTTCTTTACAATTTAAACTAATCTAATAATGAGTAATGTATTTCATAATTATATTTTTATTTATTATAGGAACAATCATAAATGTAATATAGGAACAATCCAAAACACCAAAAAAACGTAAACTAAAAAAAATTAATAAAACTTAACAATGATTAATTGAACCAATATTAGGATAAAATTTTGTTTTTGATAATCAATTAAGGTTATTTTCTTTGTATAAACTATAATTTCAGCCGCCCAAAACATATTATCAAATAAAAAATTATTAGCAAAATGTAAGAATTAAATTTCTATACATGCATTGTTATAAAATAATAATAATAAAAATAAAATTGCAAAAGTTAAAATTTGTCACCTATCCGATTATTTTCGTTTGGCTAACCTTTGCTTTTCTTTAAATAAATGGCATTATAGAGTACTTCTAATACAATTATTAAGAGTACTTTGTCCATCACAAAGGATTAGAAAATAAACAAAAATTAGTAAAATCTCATAGTTTAACATCTAAATTGAGCACTATAAAAAAACATGCTATGTAACAGAATAAATACCAAATTATCCAAATCATGTTATGTAATAGAATAATATTATATTTTTATATGCTATATTTAATTCTTTAGAACGCAATAGGATAACATTTAACAATCAAAGAGAATAAAAAAAAAAAAAAAAACAACAACAACAATTTAAAAAACAATACTAAATCACAATTTAAGAAACAAAACTAAATCACATTAACCCAAAATAGAGTTTTAAAGAATATAAAAAATTATCAACCTAAAGTAGAGATGCAAGAAAAATAAAAAAATCCACCAAAAAATTTAGAGAGAGAGAGAGAGAGAGAGAGAGAGAGAGAGAAGGAGAGAGAGAGAGAGGGAACCTTTTTTTTGTGAGAGAAAACTATGCATAGAATAGAAGAGATAGTGACAAATTTATAGTAAGAGGGCGTGAATAAAAAGAGACAAAAATAAAGGAAGATGAAAGGAAAGAGGAAGAATGATATTAATGTAGAAGGTAGTGGGGAGATGAAAAGGTAAGGGAGGGAGAAAGATTGAAGAAGTAGTGGGAAGATGAAATGGTAAGGGAGAGAGAAAGGTTGGAGAAGTGTAAATATTAAAAAAATAAATGTTAAAAATAATTATAAGAAAATTGGAAAGAAAAAAAAAAAAAAAAAAAAAAACCCTAAAGCTTGAAAGGCTTCAGCGTTTTGTTTTGTTTTGTTTTGTTTTTTGTTTTTTGTTTTTTGTTTTTTGTTTTTTTTCTTCTTCTTTTAAGTTGAAAAGGCTCACACAAAATCCTAAAACTGAACTGAAAAGGTTTTGGGTTGGGCTTGATAGTAGAACTAAATAAATAAGAGGTAGACTGGATTAATTATATAGATTTATTATAGGGTGATAGTGGAAGTAAATAAATAAGTAGTGGGCTGGATTTATTATAGAGTGATAGTGGAAGTAAATAAATAAGTAGTGGGCTGCATTTATAGGACTGAAAATTGTAAAAATCATTTTAAAATTGTAGGAAAAATTATATTTTAAGAAAGAAAAGAAAAAAAAGAATGACGTGGCAACTGATGTGGCGTAACGTGAGAACAGCAGTATTAAACGCTACACTTTAGCCTTTTGTAATATATATTTATAGTAAGAGGGTGTGAATAAGAAGAGACAAAAATAAAGGAAGATGAAGGAAAATAGGAAGAATGATATTAATGTAGAAGGTAGTGGGGAGATGAAAATGTAAGGGAGGGGGAAAGATTGAAGAAGTAGTGGGGAGATGAAATGGTAAGGGAGAGAGAAAGGTTGGAGAAGTGTAAATATTAAAAAAATAAATGTTAAAAACAATTATAAGAAAATTGGAAAGGAAAAAAAAAAACCCTAAAGCTTGAAAGGCTTCAACTTTTTTTTTGTTTTTTGTTTTTTTTTTTTCTTTCTTTAAGCTAAAAAGGCTTACACAAAACCCTAAAACTGAATTGAAAAGGCTTTGGGTTGGGTTTGATAGTGGAATTAAATAAATAAGAGGTGAGCTGGATTAATTATACAGATTTATTATAGGGTGATAGTGGAAGTAAATAAATAAGTAGTGGGCTGCATTTATAGGGCTGAAAATTGTAAAAACCATTTAAAAATTGTAGGAAAAATTATATTTTAAAAAAGAAAAGAAAAAAAAGAATGACGTGGTAGCTGATTTGGCGCAACGTGAGAGCAGCAGCATTAAACGCTACGCTTCAGCTTTTAGTAATATATAGATTTGCCTCCTACTCTGTTATCAATCGTTTTGCAGACTTCCAATTCTAATATTCAGAACAAGTTTGAAGATGCATGCATTGTTGTGGCTTATATGTTTACGAGAAGAATCTTAAAAGAATGTGGAGTGTATTTCTTTTAGAAACTTCTTTGATATATTTTGGGGTTAAAACGATGCACATGTATGTAAGCTGGATGTGACTTGAGAAACTGTTTATTTTTTTTATTGCGAGTTGGCCATTGTATTTATATGGACTTGGCTAAACCAAAACAAAAAAAGTGTTAAATTCAGTGTAATGAGATATAAATTGATTTGAGTTTGTCAGGGTTTAAAGGTGTTTTACAAAAGTTGGTTTGAGTGTTTCCTATTCATATTAGAAACTCTAAACTAATAGTGAATTTTGATTGGCATTGCTTGTGGATGTAAACTTGTAGTTGGCCAAACCAACGTAAAATCTTGTTATTCAAATACAAGCCCCCTCCCTCTTACACATCATGCTTAAATTTGGAAATTGGACAAGCTGCTGCTTACTCTTCTCGTACATCTTTTGTAGTTTTGCACCCAGTCAATTGCAAATTCGATCTCCATCAAAGAAAAGTATCGAGTTCGCTTCTTTCAAGAGTCATGAATAACCAGTGTTTGCTAGAGGAAGAGCAAGCCTATCATCTTCTATGTGAAAGTGGATTATAAAGTAGCAAAATGCAGCCTTTTTTTCTTTTCCTTTTGACATAAATTGAAATTTAAAGTAAATAAATGAAATTGGCAAATTACTCCTACAATCATTAGAGTATGGATTAGGAATTAAAATTTTGAAAAAGCTTAAAGAAATTAGACTCTTTTTTGTTTACAAAAATTGAAATTTAGAATAAATAAAATGAAAATCAAAGAGCCCCTATAATTATTAAGGTTTAGCATTAGAATTCAGAAACAACTTTAAGAAAATTAGACTCATAAATTCACAAGCTTATTCTTAATGAAATTTGTGAGAACAAAGGCTGAAAGCCCCTAAGAAACTAGAGATTGAAGACATAACAAAGAGATATTTCTGTAATCTATATATATAGTGTCTTGTATTGATTTCATTATGAAAAAAATATGAAATATCAATACAAGACAGTATATACAGATTACAAAATCTTTGCAAAAGATAGAGATTCTTTTTTTTTTTTTTTTTTTTTGAGAAACAAACACACACACACAAGGGAGAGGAAAAGGGGTTCTAACACAAATTCTAATAACTCAATGTAGTTACACTATGACTAGCCATTAGAATCGGTCAAAAACTGATTCCCTCTATTAAGCGGTGTCGTTTGGTGGATTAGACTTGGGCTTGGGCTGTGTATGATACAGGTCCAAAGCAATATTAGTTTCTTGAATATGTTGATGGCCCAAGCTTGAAACGGCAGTGTTTAAATCATCACTGTTTATGCATCAGGAGTCAGGGCCTAGGAGTTTTTTTTTTTTTTTTTAGTAAACAGTAATACTTATTAGAACACACACGAAAATAGTAATAATAGTGTTTTAAACCGGGTTTATAATACATTACATAACCATCAAAATGTATTACATAATAGTGTACTCGGGTTTATAATCACCTTTTCCCACTTAACCATCAAAATGCACAACCTCTTAAATTTATAATTATGTAACACTTAACTCCCTGCTCCTGCGTCTGTTTTGGGGATTATGTCTAATAGAATATAGTATCAAAAACCAATTTACCTTTCCCTTCAAAACATATGGTAGCAGGTAAATTGGTCTTTTAATATTACCTTCCGTTAGACTTAATTAAGAAAGTGACGTGAGGAAGTCTTACATGAGTTTTAGTTTGAAGAGCCGATCGTAGATTTTTGTAGTACAAATGGTATGTGTAAAATGGGTGTATAATTTAGAGTAGAAAAGTGTACCTTTTGTTTTTCTTCTTGAGAGAGAGAGAAATTCATACTTTCATTGAAAATAGTGAAACTAAAAGACTTTTACATCAAGTCATTATTTAGAGCTTGCATTACGTCGAAAGCAATATGACAACAAGCACTTTTTTTTGGTTTTTAATATCTTTTATCTTAAAAAGGAATGACTTTTTTTTTTTATATAGGAAAAGACCATTAGTTATGACTTAATCCACCTAAACATACTGCTAATGGCTGCAATGGTGCAACAAATGTTTAGGCTCAGTACAATTTCCTACTTAAGCTTCTCATATCTTTCCTAGAGCCTCGAGTGGATCGTACAATAATAAGATCTTTGGACTGGTTCAAATTATAGCCTATATAGGAATATTGCTAGGATTTATATGATAGCTATGAACTAACAAAGAAGTGCAATAAGTTTTTTTTTTTTTTGGGAGAAGAAGAAGTGCAATAAGTTGACACCATTACATTCTTTAAGGACTTTTAAAGCAGCAATATTGATTAATTCAATATCAAGAGTTGGTCCAAGATTTGTTATGCAGAGTGGCATTCAACTTCGGTTAGTAAGGATTCTAAAAGGTTCAAAAATTAGATTTAAAAAAATAATAATAATTTAAGAGAGTTGGGCATGGAGAGATTTGAATCCTAAATGTTTCTATTAAAAACGCTAGGAGATGCCAACCAATAGAGTTACAAGGATCTTGGCAAAAACTAATTTAGTTCACTTAATTAAGTTGCTTCTTACTTGTGCAAATAATAAACTAATTGAAGTTTGCTGTGAGAGTACAAGATGATAGGTAAACAAAACAAAACAAAAAAAAAAATCTTCAGAAATTTATAATATTCTCACTTATGAAAATTCTCTCCATCATAGTAATAATGTGAAACAACCATTGAATCAATCCTGTACATATTTTCTTTCATTACCATACACGCCAAATCTGGAGAAAATTCTTTGAGATCTCCAATGGGCAAGCTCAGCTTAAATACAAAGCTGAGAGATAGTATGGTGGTAGTAGCATTGCACCTTAAAATGGCTTAAGAGTCCCCATTTGCTAGATTCAATTCGGCAAATAAAGTTTTTGGATATAATTACATAGTTAAGTTTGCAATAATCCAACCACACTCCATGAATTACATCTCAACATTTACAAACCATTACTTATCATCTATCATGGCTAAAGGATCCAATGAATGGTTTTCCATCAATAACCTCCTAAAACGTCCTTTAAATGTAGGAAAATCAAGTAACAAGGTAGCATAAGAAATCTCCTAAAAAATAGATAATTCCATGGCCTTTTATCAAAGAAAAATTTGTCTTTGACATTAAGCTTCCAAGCGTGGATGGTTGAGACCACACTGGTGTTCTAGATTCACTTCCTGATTTTGCAAGAATCATTAACAAGTTGTGCATGCAACCAATTGCATCAATAGTTTCGGCCGTCTGTGGGAGCGTGAATTTCCCTTAAAGACAAAAGTTTTTCAGTCCAAACATGTTTATTGGAGGATTACCGAAACACCGTCACATGGCAGAGTAGCCAAGATGCTTAGAACAGGTCCTTTAGAATGAGTACACTTGCACAAGTGAAATGCAAAACGTGCAACAAATGATTCAACATAGTTAGCATATATAGTTAAAAATACCTCTATATATATAAATTTTTTGGGGTCAGCTATGTACTCTCAACAAACTAATCAAGATTAGCCAAATGAGGAGGGGGAATGGTGTTCCCAGGATGATAGGGTTGGTGAAATTGCTGAGCACCATTTCCAATGAAATTTTCTAGACCTCAAGTCCCCAACAGAGTGTAAGGTTTAAGGAGCAATCAATAAAATATTAAGGTTTAGATAGGTACCTCTAGACACCATGAGCAAATTTTTAACAAATTATCACAGCTATGGATGGGGCTGGGGGCAAGCCAATATAGCTTCTTAACATATTGTATAGGGAAACATCCACCTATCGTGGATCAAATATCAAAGCTCTACACTCTTCACTTACATAAGAAAGTACAAATAAAATAACAATGTGCACTAAGCCCGAAATTATTATGACCACAAACTGTAATAAGGCTTCCGGGAACATAAACTGAGCTTCATTCATCCTGTTTTGACTAACATAAATTATAATTAATGGAAGCCCAACTTAACCCTAAAATTCCCTCAGAGAGAACTGAAATTGGAAACCTGAAAGTTCTTAATAGCAGCCGAAGGGAACTCCAAAGCACATGTTAGCAATGTACTTGTTGGCGAACAAGTAAGTAGATAGCTGAAACTAGAATTGCATTTCATTATAGCAGCCAAACCTAACAACAGTTATCTTTTCTTAAACAAAATCTCAAAATCCATAGACCAAATATGTTTTTGGGCCAATCCTCTCCTTTATCTACTTCATGTTGCAGTTTTAGATGAGGATAATAACAAATTGTTAAGACTAGAATGAGAAGCTGGCAGCCCCACCTTGAGAAGATTTAAATTTTATCAGATTCCTAAAGTCTAGCATTTCCAGTGAGGAAAGATTTATTAGCTCCTCAGATATAGATTGAAGTGATAAGTCTCTGGATGCTAGGAGGGGTAATACAGTAGTGCAGAGGATAATGGTGCAAAAATACCAGCTAAAGCAACATATCAGTATCAACTTCAGTGACTTTCTTAACATACATGCCTGACACTGAACCCTGAAAATTTGAGAAGAATCTATATGCCAGCTTCAGAAAACTTGAACCTACTAAAAAAGATCATGTAACATAAGGAAACCAGTTGAACAGTCATGCAGAATGAAATTAAAATGTAGATCTGCTCTAATGCATGCTTGGGTATGAGAACTGGAGAAAAAACCTCAAGACTCATTTTCTTTTGGGAAGTAGATGAAACTCATACTTGCCCAAACAAAAATTACTGGACTTACACGATTGACTACAGTAATATAATCGATCATAGTCACCAATTATTTGTTACAGTCTTCTAAGTATCTGTTTTTTTGAACAAGATTTGCACAGAAAAGGAGACATACTTGGGGCATATTTCTATGCTCCTCTTATTATTACTACTTCAGTGGAAGAAAAAACATGAAAGATGTAAACATGGACACCCACTATACGCACCAAAAAGCTAGTATCAATTATATGAATTATAAACATTTAACCAACCCTTATATGACACATTAAAAAACCCTGTTCACAAACTAAAATCAACTTATATCAGATTACTCCCAACTCACTTTAACCTCAACTCTTTGTTGTTGTTGTTGTTTTTCTTTTTTTCTTTTTTTTGGGGGGGGGGGGGGGGGGTGGGGTGTTGTGTGAATGAATCAATCTCAACTCCAGCCCCAAAATAAACCAAACTAATTCTTTAAAGACATCTGCACATTTGCTTAAGAGCCTTCTTCTGAGCATATAACTCCCCATATAAGAAAACTACTTTGGGCCGATGCTACAGAATCGTTAGAAGCAATGATAAACTGATCAGTATACATGATAATAACCTCAGGACTAACATATCACATAATTACAGTAAATAAGAATACAAAAACAAAAACTACTGCCCAGCTAACTTGCATAAAAACTTCAGAAGTGGATCCAGACTTCTTCAAAAATCCTCCAGTTGCTGTACATAACATGAAGAAGGAAGGAATAGTGAATAACTGCAGAAGAACCCACATAAATTTGAGCACTTGCTGGTGGCCTCAGCAGTCTTCAAAATTAGCCTAGATATATTATGATACATGATGGAAAGAAAAGATTATTTTAGTAGGTGCAATAATCATTTCACAATGTACAGTAAATTAAATTGATGTCTAGCAGGTCAAATTGCTATTCATCAACTGAGTAATAAAATTACCTTGGTGATAGTGTTTTCATTGCTTCAGACAGGGACTCTTCTATACTTCCTTATTAGTTTCTATGAAAGAGATATGAGCTATCTTAGACCAATATTTTGTCCCATTTTGGAGTTTTGGTCTCAGCAGAGAGCATTTTCTGCTCCAGATAAAAGACAAGGATGGAAGACCCTCTTCGGGATAGACAGGAGCAGTAAGGTGCTGAAACCCCTGGTCATCCAGATAAAAGTAAGCTCCTTCTAGCCCCAATTCGTCCAACAAATCAACTACATTTCTTGCCGCTGCAGGAATTCCTTAGCTGCTGGTGAGAGGAGGGCTTTTAGGGACGGGGGAAGGCGGTGGATAGTGCCCTATTCATAGTAAGTTTTTTGTTTTGGCTGCTGCTTGAAAAAACACTGGAGCAGAACCTCTTTTTAGTTCCGTCCTTTTGGCAAGGATCGGCTAGCAAAGAGCAGTTTTGGATATGAAGAGTTAAAAGGGAGGCAGGCAACCCCTCTTCTGGCATCAACTCAAGCTTCTCACAGCAATTGATCTCCAACTTTCCTAGCAACGTGAGGTGCCGAAGCCCTTGGCCTATGAATTTGAGATGTGGAAGTCTGCTGATACGAAGAGAAGTGAGGGTGTTGGGCAGCAGCCCCTCTTCTGGAAACAATTCCAAGTTACTACATCCACCTTCAATCTCAAAACAAGTTAGTGACACAATTCTATGCAAGCCCCACTCCTTCTGAGGCATCAGATTGTTGCAGTTGGTAATCAAAAGAGATTGTAGGTTGGGAGTAGGCAACCCCTTTTCTGGAAAGAATTCCAGATTTGGGCAATCCTTGAATTTCATTTTTTGAAGAAATGTGAGATCAAAGTGAAGGTTGTTTGGAATTGAAAGGGACTTGAGATTCCTACAGTCCTCAATATGAAGATCTTGAAGCTTGGTAAATAAACCTAATGGTAGAGATTGAAGAGAATCACAGCTTCTCATTATTTGCAAACTCTCAAGGACTCTAAATGGGTGCATCTTATGCTCAAGTAGAAAGGGCTTTAAATTTCGACAATCACAAATAGAAATTGTTTTTACGTTAGTGAGAGAATCACCTCCAGGAAAGGAGCTGAGAGAAGGACAATTAACTATCTCCAGTCGTTGGAAACTAGAGTTACCTTCAAACAATTCCTGGGACAGGGTCGTCAAAGCATCCAAATCATGCAGCTTCATTTCTTTCAAGGAACGGAGGTGCTTTGGTAAGGTCCCAATCAATTTTGGACATCCACGTATGTGAAGCTGTTGGAGGGAGGGGAAGTGTTCACCTTCATTTGCTAAATGTATCCAGTGTGTCCAACTTGGCAACTCCTCAAACAACAAAGTTCTAAGAGATTGAAAAGGCTTGACTCCAAAGTGGCCATTCCCATAAAATCCAGAATCCAACCTTTTTAATACTTCCATCTCTATGATGTAGAGCCCTTGAAGAGACGATAAATGACCCAGTGGTGGTAAGGACGTACAAATTTTGCACTTGCTAAGACAAAGGAACACCATGTTAGAGAAAATGGCATCGCCTAACCAATTGGGAAACCTTGAACCACCATAGTTTTCAATTGTAAGCTTCTTCAAATTTTTATGAGGTTGCAGATTATCAAGTATGTCTATTTCATTTTGTACCTCGTGAGTGTTAGAGGTCCATGTGAAAGCTAATTCATTAAGACAATGCTTACTTTTCAAGTCAGCCTCTGAAGCATCTGTAGCATGAACTACATTCTGCATCCTTGAGATGGAAATTGTACGAAGGTGTGCAAGCTTGCCCAATTCACTGATTTTCCGCCCACTATTTCTGCTCACAAAAAAATCAGTTAACACTTGGAGACTCTTTAATCTTCCAAATTCAAGTGGCATCTCTCTTAAGTTGGTTTCACTAACATCTAGATGACGTAAATTAATAAGGTTTCCAAAGTTTGCTGGTAGCTCAGTGAGTTCAATACAACTTGCTAACAACAATGTCTGCAAATTATACAAAGAACATATTGAACTAGGTAGCTTTTTTATTGAAGTCTGGGAAAGGTCCAAGTAGCGTAGATGAATCAATTTGCCCAAAGTCTCAGGTAGATCAGTGATCACATGACAAGCAAAAGAAAGCACACGTAAGTGTTTTAGAAATGGCAACCATTTATCACTAACTATTTTACTTAAGGCAGAGCATTGACTGGTATTTGAAAAGCCTAGTGGAAGGAATGTTCTCAGAGACTTTACTTCCTGTAGGGCCACAAAGATCTCAGGACCATCAAGCCGGTTAATTGACCATGCAAAATATCGAGCCTTTTCTGAAATTTCATTCAGTTTGCCATCCTCTAACTTGCAACAAAATTCTCCAGATGCAAATTGAGCTAAATCATTGATAAGGTCATGCATCACAAAGCACAATTTGTTGCGATTTGATGGTTGAAAAAATGATCTTGATATTAGTTCATGAAAATACCTGCACCCAACCTCTTCCATGGTGTCTTTACCTTTTCGATGTTGCAAGAAACCTTCTGCCATCCACATGAGAACCAATTTCTCTCTTTCAAACTCATATCCCTTGGGAAATATTGAACAATAAGAAAAGCATTGTTTGAGATGTGGAGGTAGATGATAATAGCTCAACATTAAAGCATGGAGTATGCTACTCTTATCAGTAGAAAGCTCCCATATCTTGCTATTCAGTATTCTATACCATTCCTCAGCTTCCAATTCTGGGTGCAAGAGGCCTCCAAGTACTTTTGTAGCTAAAGGCAAGCCTTTACACTTTTTCACAATTTTCTCGCCAATCCTTTTTAATGTTGGATGTTCCTCAGGGTTGCTACTCCTAAATGCATGTTTTGCAAATAGTGACCAACAGTCTTCATCTGACAAATGCAACAGACGATAAATAACTACAGCGCGCATCATTGATGCAACACTTTGATTACGAGTTGTCACAATAATTCTACTTCCACAGGCTCCAGCTTTTAAGGGGCTTAACAACAAATCCCAATCAATAAAATTGTCATTCCAAATGTCATCTAAAACAAGCAAAAATCTCTTTCCTTTCAATCTCTCCTTTAGTTTGACTTGAAGAAAATTCAGGTCTTTCACATTACAATTCCTTGACGCAACCGACTCAAAAATGGTTCTAGTTATTTTTAAAACATCAAATTCTTCTGAAACATAAGCCCATGCTCTAAATTTAAATGATTTTTCCACCTCTGAGTCATTATACAGAAGCTGAGCAAGGGTTGTCTTGCCAACCCCACCAATCCCAACTATTGCAATCACAGGGATTCTGTTTTCTTTTTGTGCATTACCAGCAAGCAAAAATTCTTTTAGCTTCTCTTTATCTTTATCTCTACCAAACACTTCAAATTCATCAACTAAAGAAGTTGTAGGCAAAACCAACAATGGCTTCCCTCTTACACTTTCCTTGAAATTCATGATATCTCTTTGTTGTGCTAAAAACTCCAGCCTTTCAACTATGTTTTTGAGCCTAGATTCTATATCTTTATCAAGCTTGAGACTGGAATCTTTATCTTCTTTACTAGGATTATGAGTAAAGAATAGACCCATTACCTGTTTTCCCTTGACCTTGGCCTCAGCTTCCAACTCGCATTGCAAAGCTATGGTGGCAATCTCATCCAACAAATCTTCTGCATGGTAGGCAGCATCTTTGAGCTCATTGACCCACTCTTTCACCGCCATGTTTGTGATCTGCTTCTCCTCTGCATCACTCAGCACAGCGTTAACAGTCAGCAGAACTGTCTTCATCTTGTCAAAGAGTGTGTGATCGAAATCCCTGTCTCCAAAGAAGTTTCTGACCAGCGGAGATGCCAGCCTTTCAAACAAAGCTCCAAAGAGTGCAGAAAGCAATGACTCTCCCAAAATTTCCCAAACCATTTTTTTCTGCTTTGCAAAGAAAGGATTCAACAGGAAGAGATATGGGGTGAGAAGCAGTCAGTTTTTCCAAAAATCAGTCAATATATTTTTTTTTTTTTAGAAACGAAAATCAGTTGAAACCTGAAATCGTATATCAAGCGTTGAAATTTTGTAAAGTCTCCAATAGTAGGCGGCTCGGTTTATTTTCATTGGCTGGTAATTGTTGGATGCTCTGCACCAAGCCACCACTGCACCGTGGGGTTCAGTCCCCACACACATTGTCAAAGTTCTTAAATGAGCTTTGACTCTTCAGTCACCAAATTCAGCCTTTTTATTATTATTTTTTAGATAAGATGAGGTATTTGGTGTGTTGTCCAATTAAAAGGGGCAGGGTTTAATTAGTGATGTATTTTTTGGGTTTAATTAGCCGAGTTATGTCAAAAGACTTATAGTTAAATTGGTACTTCTCATGTATAAATTACTTAGGGGTTTAAGAGAGAAATGATTTGTAACTAGTTGTGAAGTTAGTAGTATGTTGTAATTATTTTTCAAAAAAAAAAAAAATTAGCTAAGTGTTTTGGGTTTTAAATGTTAGGACTTACGTGTAATAGTTTTTTTTTTTTTTTTTTTTTTTTTTTTTTAAGGTAAAGGGTAATGATAATTTTTGTTTAATTAGCCTAGTGTTTTGGGTTTAATTGTTTGGTATAATGGGTTTTAACGTAGTTTACCCATTAATGTCCATCTATTTTATATACGTAGTTTATCCTCTAACATTGTAAAAATTTAAAGAGACTATTAGAGATGTTCTTAGATCATGTTACTTTTTTTATTGCCAATTTATCTAAGATTTTATATATAAAAATTAAATTTTTTTTAAAAAAAAAAAACTAACTTTTATGTTTTTGTTCCACCAAATTTGCTACATAATATATACATACATACATATCAATATATGTATATATTTTATTAATTTGTAAAATTCAGCTAAAGGTCCCTTTATTATTATTTTTTTAAATCAACTGTTCTATACCTTAGCTTGATTTTTTTTTTTTTTTTTTTATGATACATTAATACTTGGAGTTTGAAGGATTTGGATCTTAAATATCTTCTTTAGAAACACAAGGAAGTATTAACCAATTACGCTACAAAACTCTTCACCTTAGCTAGTTTTTAAATTAATGTATATTTGTTATCGATAAGTGTGGTGCAATAGTAGGAAGCTCTCAAAAGATCCATATGTTTGAACCAAGTGTTAAGAGGTGGTAAGTTTAATTACTAGTGTTGGCTCATACTTCCTAATACATAGAAATCGTGGTAACGTGAGATGCCGATTACACATGAAATGCCCTTTTTTTTTTTTTAATTTTCTCTTAAAAAAAAATTCAATGTATATTCAATATTCTAGTTTATATTCAATCCCCTTTCCCAACCATCCAAAATTTTTTTTTTTTGAATTTTTTTTTTTTTAAATCTAATCAAACTTAGATTTTTTTTAACCCACCTAACTACAACTACAGAGGTGGTGTTTCAGCAAGTCGTTGTGCCGCTGAACTCATCTCTGTTACTGTTCCACGATCCAGTCCACCATTTGCTTTTCATTTCACCGTTTCTGCTGTCACTCTTTCGTGACAAACAAACAAAAAAAAAAAAAAGTAACATGGCTGGCTCGCCGGTGAAAGCCGCAATTCAGGAGCTGTTGTACAGTTTGCTTTCACTCAACTTCTTTCGAACAAATAAATTCAGAATTGGACTGCTAGAAGATTTAAGGATTGTGCTGCAGTATCTTACTGTGATGGTCGATGAAGCTGAGGAGAAGCAGAACAAAAACCCAGTTGTTAAATTGTGGCTGGACGAGCTTCAAGATGTTGTCTACCACACAGAGGATCTCGTGGATGAGATGTGCACTGAAAGTTTAAGACACAAGTTGGATGCTGAATCTCAGACCAAGTCATCAAGTCTGGAATGGAATATAAAGGTGATAAAAAAGATGGAGGAGTTGCTTGACAGGTTAGAATTCTTTATGGAGCAAGGAGATGTACTTGGTTTGAAGGGATTAGGAATAATATCTGATTCACAAAAGCGTTTTAGCATGCCCATAACTTCATTTTTTTTGGTAGATGATCATGAAGTGTTTTGTAGAGATGCTGATAAAGATGCTATTATTAGTCTTTTGCTGTCTGATGATGTAAAGAGTGAACAGTTGTCTGTGATTCCGATAGTGGGCGAGGTTGGGGTTGGTAAGTCCACTCTTGCTCGGCTCGTTTACAATGATTGCCGAGTAAGTCAGCATTTTGAGATCAAGGCTTGGTACCCCGTTAATCATGAGATGACAAAAGCAGTTTCTGAGTCGTTTAGTTTGCAGTCTTTGCAAGAGAGCCTTAAGGGAAAGAGATTTCTTCTTGTTTTGGATGATGTGGGGAGTTTTAACTATGCAGACTGGGAATCCTTACAATCTACTTTGAAAGGTGTTGCAAATGGAAGTTGTGTTATTGTAACTACACGCGATTCAGAAGTTGCATCCAAGATTAGCACTGTATGTACTTATCATATAGAGTCATTGTCAAATGAACAAAGTTGGTTGATGTTCACAAAATTTGCTTTAGGAGACCAAATGCCTAGTTCATGTCCCGAAGTAGAAACCATTGGCAGACAAATTGTGCAGGATTTTTTGGGCCTGCCATTTGCAGTAAAAGCACTTGGGCTTCTCTTGCGCTCTAAGCCACAAGTTGAGGAGTGGAGAGTTGTATTGGACCGCCTAAAGCATTTTTCTTTACCTAGAGGAATGAGTGGAGATGGAATTGAATTAAGAAAGCGCTATGATGAACTTCCTGCACAGTTAAAGCGATGCTTTGCATATTGTTCAATATTTCCCAAGGGTTATGAATTTGAGAAAGAGAAGTTGGTTCTTTTATGGATGGCAGAAGGTCTTCTGCAAAATCGTGGAAAGGAAGATGATGGTAACAAGTGCTTTGATGAATTGTTATCCCTTGGCAATTCTGGATTGCTCCAATGGTTCCCAAGTTCAAAACAACACACAAACCTTTAAGGTAGGTTTCAATCTACTCTCATGAAAATTTGGCAATTAGAGAGGAAGAAAGTTGAGAGATGATAAGGTTTTAGCTTTAGGGTTTTTGGGTTCTCTCAAGCTCTTCAATATGGGCATTTCCTTGCTGAAATTAATTGTGAATGAAAATTATATAGTAAGTGTAAGGCTGGAACATTAAATAAAAAAAAAAAAAAAAAATCATTACAGAATTATCTTAAATTCAGTAATTTTCCTAGGATAGAGAGATGCAAAATATTGTACAACTTATTGCACAAACTTTTAGCCAAATGTTTTTCAACTTATGTTTCCATGAGCCCGTTTGGGGTGTGCTTATTTGCTTCAGCTTATTTGAGTTTTTAATTTTTTTTTTTTTGGTATTATTAATGAGTCCCATTGTACTATTTAGCTAACTTTTAACCTTTTTTTTTACACTTTTAACAAAAATATTTTAGTTTCAGCTAAATAATTTATCCCCAAACGGGCCTCATATCACAGCTCGCCTGGCACCACTAACATCGTAGCATTTCGATTTGTTTTGGTCCACTTCGGTCCACTTCAGTGATACTTTGAGAGGAGAGGTTTGCGTAGAAATTTGAGCTACTTCATTGACTATTATGTCACATTCTTAGCATAATGTTAGTAGGTTTTTTTATTATATAAAATTACATTTTTTCTTATGTTGCTAAAGTCTTATATTTTTTTTTTCTAATATAAGTGATGAATTTATTTATATCTAATTTCTCATTAAGTCATTCAAGATGTGTAAAGTATGAACCATTTGTGTAAGGACTCAAAGATCAAACAGCCTAAGCCTACTTAGAATAGTGAGATTGGTGCAGCTTAACTAGGCTCAAATCAATAGATATTTGTAAGAGAGTGGGTTAAACAAAAAAGTAAGGGGCTTAGCCCGAGGACAAAAATAGGGAGAGAGTAACTACAAATCAAAATTTATGTATATATAAGGCTTATTACAAGCTTGCTCGAGGAGGCAATTCTTACACAGAATGATACACTGTTCATTTTCTTCTATCAATGCTCTTGTTCTGGTTTCTATCTTTCTCTCTTTTTTTTTGGATCCCTTCACCTAGAAGTTCCCTTTTCTTATATACTTCTCAGCCCTTTACATCTTAGCACTCCATCTCCACCTACCCAGGCTCTCCCTATGACACTTGTCCCCTTAAACTTCTGTTGAAGGTGGTAAAAGGAGCTGCTTAGCTGTGAATTCCACTGTTCAGGTCACTTTCTCATCAATGCAGCTGATAAAGCTTTTGCTAGTCATTTAATGCGGAGGCAGTAGGATATCTCTCACTGGAGACTTCCCCTACTTTCCATGATTCTCTCTCTACACCTCATCCTCCTCGTCTGGACTTCCTAGAAGTCTCTTGTCTCTTCCCCTCCCATCCTCGGGTGGATCCCCTCTTCGGGCTTACGATGCCTTAATAATGACGATAACAGCTCATTGAACCTTTCCTCGGTTCTCTAGCCCCCGCAGTTTGTAAGTAGCTCTAAAACAAATTTCAACTACAAATTATTGCACAAACTTTTTGCCAAATGTTTTTCAACTTATGTTTCCATGAGTCCGTTTGGGGTGTGCTTATTTGCTTTAGCTTATTTGAGTTTTTAACTTCTTTTTGGTACTATTCATGGATCCCATTGTACTAGTTAGCTAAATTTTAACATTTTTTTTTTTACACTTACAGCAAAAAAAATTTCAATTTCAGTTAAATAATCTATTCCCAAACAGACCCCATATCATAGCTCGCTTGGCACCACCAACATCGTAGCATTTCGGTTCATTTTGGTCAGTTTTGGTCCATTTCGGTCCACTTCAGTGAAACTTTGAGAGGAGAGGTTTGCATAGAAAGATGAGTTACTTCATTGACAATTACGTCACATTATTAGCATAATGTTAGTAGGTTTTTTATAAAATTACATTTTTCTTATGTTATTAAAGTCTTGTATAGAATATGAACCGTTTGTAAGTAGCTCTAAAACAAATTTCAACAACATATTTCATTATTCACAAAATATATTACCTTATATAATAATTGAATATAAAATGTATTAAGCTTCCTTAAAAAAAAATACAAAATTTAAAACACGTAATTTAGAAAATATAATGTATTGTATTAGCTATACTTTATTAGAAAATAATCACATCATTTTAAAAAGGACTTAAAACTAACACTTATAAGTCTCATCTACTCAAGGGAGTCAATCTCGTATCAGAGGTTGTACCGGTTTGACCAGTGAAATGATATATTTCGATACCGGTCAATACAGGTGTACCGTTTCGGATTTACCATTATTTTTTGTATTTATAAATATATATATTTATTTATAATAAATATAAAAGTTTACCATAAAACATTACCTCAATTCAGAACAAATTATTTAAAGTTTTAGACTTTAGTATCAATTAAAAAAAAAAACACAATATAAAAAATAGAAAGCTTAATTGTTCATTACATACTAAGAAAATAAATAATACTAATAAGTTAATGCAAAAAAGTTATCATTCTACTTGTACAAAAATGAAATAATTATAAAACTAAAAAAAAAAAAAAAAAAATTTACTAGGCGATAATACCCAAAATCAGTCGATATGGCCAATACAGTCGGTATTTAAACCGATACGAAGCGTTGGCGTTTCGATACCAATATACGTACCGATATGGTACATACCAACTAGTATGACCAGTACCAGTATGGTATAAACCACCTTACATCTACTATTTTCATTTTTCACTAAAAAACAAAATATCAAATTTCGGGACTAGTTGGGCTAAAAATTCCAGTCAAATTTGGCTGCTCATCTGTCTTGGAAACATTTTTTCAGATTGGAGGATAATAATTTGTCTCATATCTCTGTAAGTACCCTGTATTTATCTCTTTGTAGAGGCAAATATGATTCCTCAGTGATATTTAAAAGTATTGATAAAGCCAAGTTTTTAAGGACATTCTTGCCATTAGATCATGAATCATGTCGATTAAGTAGTAATGAACTGCAGAATATGTTGTGCAAACTGCAATTCCTACGTGTGCTTTCTTTATCTCATTATCATATCACTGAGCTACCTGCTTCAATAGGCAATTTGAAACATTTACGGTACATTGATCTCTCTCACACTGGAATTAAGTGGTTACCTGAATCAGTTTGTGCTCTATGCAATTTACAAACATTCATATTGTCAAATTGTCATTCTCTCACCAAATTGCCAGAAAACATGTGGAGGCTTGTTAACTTGCGTCATCTTGATATTAGTGGAACTGACATAGATGAGATGCCAAAAAACTTGAGTAGATTGAAAAAACTTCAAACACTGCCTTACTTTGTTGTGGGCAAAAGAAGTGGCTCAATGCTTAAAGAGTTGGGGGGTCTTCGGGATCTTCATGGGACGCTTCACATTTCAAAGTTGCAGAATGTAGTCTCTGAAAATGATCCAGCTGGCGCCCGTTTGTTTACCAAGAAATACCTTGATGAGCTAGTGTTGGAATGGAGTAACAACACTGTTGGTCAGGAAAATGTGCTTGAAGCGCTACAGCCTAATAGTAAACTGAAGAAGCTCAGCATTAATTTTTACTGTGGTACAAGATTTCCAAATTGGGTGGGGCATATGTTATTCTCTGGCATGGTTTCCCTACATCTCAGCAACTGCAACAATTGCTCATCCTTGCCACCACTTGGACAGCTACCATCTCTTGAAGTCCTCATTATTGAATGGATGGATGCAGTGAAAAGCGTGGGTCCTGAATTCTGTGGGATGGATAAGCCATTTAAGTCTTTGAAGACTCTAACATTTGAGGGGATGTTGGAATGGGAAGAATGGGTTTCATTTGAAGTTGGAGGTGGAGAATTCCCTAGCTTAATTGAGCTTTGTATAAGGAGATGCCCCAAGCTGAAGGGAAACTTACCCAAGCAACTTCCTTCTGTAGTAAAAGTTGAGATTTCTGAATCTCAGGAACTTGTGACTACAATTATGACAGAGGCATCATTACACAAAAGGACTTTACATTATCAGGACAAGGTTCTGTTCATAAGTGAAGATAAAGTTGCCTCATTCTTGGAGCAAATGACTATCTTTACATATAAAGGTGCCACAGCATCCTCATTGCCCATGACTACTCCAAATATTAGGGATGAAGCTGATGTTCCAACCAACAACTGGTCCAACCAAGGTAGACAGCAAGGCCTCTTATCTTTTAAAAGCGTAAAAGTTTCTGGAATATCACAACTGATGGGAGTTACTGGGTTAGACAGCCTCAAAATTGAAGGATGCGATGCTCTGGAGTTCATACCTGTAGAAGTGATGACCAGAAACCCTTTTCTCCAACATTTATATATCATTAATTGCTGTTCTCTCAAGTCCTTTCCTGGGGGCCATCCACTCACTGCCTTGAAAATGCTTTATATCCAGAACTGCAAGAAATTAGAGTTCCAGCTAAGTACAAAGAGCACACACCAGTTTGCACTTCTTGAACATTTGTGCATAGGGAGTAGCTGTGATTCCCTGATATTCCTCCCATTAGACTTCTTTCTGGAGCTTAGATTTCTTTCTATCTGGGATTGTGCAAATCTGCAATCCCTTTCAATGCCAGAGGGAATTGAGAAAGATCTCACCTATCTTGAGGCCTTGGAGATCAGGGATTGTCCTAATCTGGTATCCTTTCCAAAAGGAGGATTGCGTGCCCCCAACCTGACAACCATTTGGTTCTCCAATTGCAAGAATCTCAAGGAACTACCTGATCAGTTCCACTCCCTCAACTCTCTCCATTCAATGTTTATAAATAATTGCCCACAACTTGTATCACTTTCAGGAGGGGGTTTGCCTTCCAAACTAAGTGTACTCTGTATCACTTTTTGTGACAAACTCATGCTCGGGAGGGAGTGGGGGTTGCATAGGCTTGACTGTCTTAGTCGGTTAGAGATTGAAGGTGGATGTGAAAACATAGTGTCATTTCCAGAGGAGGAGTTACTGCCTAGCAATCTCAATTCTCTACGCATCAGTGAACTTCTGAATCTTGAATATCTGAACTACAAGGGGCTTCAACACCTTACTGCCCTTAAAACACTGGAAATTAGCTGCTGTAACAAACTCAAGTCCTTGCCAGAAGAGGGACTTCCATCCTCCCTGTCTTTTCTCTGCATCAATGAATGCTCTTTGCTGAAACCAAAGCTTCAAAATAAGAGGAAAAGATTTGTCTCTTTCATAGAGGCTGATGAGGAAGTAATCTCATGAGCAAGTCTAGAAGAGCCCTTGTTTGAAGCAATGAAAATGCAATTCAGAGAGGTACTTTTTCTGCATGTAGACCAATAACAATTTGACCTGCTAGATCTCAATTCAATTTATTTTACAATGTAAAACAATTAATGCACTTGACTTACCAATAATATATATATATATATATTTTTTCCATTTTGTCATAATCTAGGCCAACTTTGAAGACTTCTTGTGCTACCAGCAATTGCTGAAGTTTCTACATGTGTTCTTCTGCAGTTATTCATTTTTGCCTCGTACTTCATGTTTTTGGTGCGTATATTCTGCCTTTGTGATCAATCAATAGTATCAATAGTTTTTGCGGGCTCCCATTGCCATTTTGTTGAAGAATTTAGCATTGCTTCTAGGGATTGAGAGGCTTCTGATCAAAGTGTTCTTCTTCTATGAGGGAGTTATATGGTTAGAAGAAGGCTCTTCAAAGAGTGTGGACTGGATTTCTTTGAAAAAATATTTTGTATATTTTGGGTTTAGTGTATATAACTTATATGTGGCTTGAGTCTTTTTTAATTTTTGTGTATGAGTCATTGTATGTAATGAGGTCTTGGAATTGGAACTTGAGGTCTTCATGAAATTTTTTTTTTATTGAGATTTAGAGTCAAAGGTGGGTGTGATCACATATAAGTTGATTTGAGCTTTTGAGGGTTTGTGAGTCTGTTTTATAAGAGTGGGTTGAGTGTTTGTAAATCATATTTATAATAGTGGATATCAACATGTCTAAGTCCAGTAAATTCTGTTGAGTTTATCTACTTCCCAAAAGAAAAGTAGTCTGAGCTCATCTCTTTAGCTCTCATAGTCATACTCAAGCATATATGGTAGAGTAGAATAACATCCTAATTTCACTTTGTGTGAAGGTTCAGCCGGTTTCCTTAATTCCTTCTAATAAATATCTTTTGAAGTGGGTATTATGTTTTTCTGAGCTGCGAACTGCAGGTTCTGTTGCTCTTCTGTAAGACATTATTGTTCCAGTTCTCAAATTTGTTGAAGCTGACATATAGAATAGATTTTTAGCTTGTTTTCTAAGTTCAGTGGAAAGCATGTGTAAAAATGTTAAGAAAGTCCCAAGTCCATGAAATTGATGCTGACATATGCTAATCTCTGATAGTGTGAAATTTTTTGTAATTATTAGACTTGATGATTGTCTTAGCCAGTGTATTTGGATGAGTATCCTCAGCCTGACCCTATAACCTTTCTTAGCATCCAGAGGCTCTTAGATCTTCAATCCATATCTGATGACTGAGGGGCTATGAAATCCTACCTTACAAGAAACATAAGACTATTGGGAGTCTGTTAAAACACCAATCTTTGCCCAAACTGGGGCAGCCAGCTTTACATTCCAGCCTATTTGGTATTGTCCACATCTAAAACCGCAGTGTGAACAAGATAAATCAGAGGATTATGGTAAGAATTGGAACATACCCTTTGAAGATTTTCGAATGCAATTCCAGTTTGAGCAATTAGTTGTATATCTTCTGTCGAATAGTGGTACCACTTTGTCTCTGAAGGTTCTGATCTTTTGTTTCTAGTCATATGTTTGGACAAGCCATGCTAGCATTACATGTTAACTGGTCACCACAGATATGGTGCTAGCATGTGAATTTCCAATTTCAGTTCTGTCAATTGAGTCTTTGCTGCCTGAAAGCATTAAGAATTATATCATTAGCCTAAAACAATAAAAATGGACCCGGGATGCACAGATACAACATCCCCTTCCTCTTACACATCATGTTTGAATTTGGAAATTGGACAAGCTGCTACTTACTATTCTGTACATCTTTTGTATCCAATCATTCCAAATTTTGAATTTCCAATAAAGAAAAGTATTTACTTCTTTTCTTTCAAGAGTTATCTCCAAATTTATTTCAATAGTTGTGATCCAGTGTAAGATGAGCAGACTATCTTCTATGTAAAAATGGATCATGAGTTGAGAAGTATAATGCAAATCTAGGAAGCATATACACAAATAACATGTACAAGGTACGACACAACGACACACAATTTTTGAAAAATTAGAACACAATATAGTGAGGATACACATATTAATTAATTATTAAATATTTTTTTATTTATATTTATAAATATTTTTAAGCATTTATTTGTTCATATTCTATTAAACATATATCAATTTAAGGGTAATAATAGCTGATAAAGTAAATTCATAACTAATAAATAATGTTTATAAATTAAAATACAAACCAAGAATAAGATCCAAAAGAGTAAGTAATAGATAACTAGATAAGTGTTCAAGATTGATACTAAAAAAAAAAAAAAAATTATCCCAAATTAAAAGGCCCATGCATCAAGCTCAATAATATTCTAGTGTGCAAAAATAACATATGAACAATACCTCAATACACTTATTGAGGAACTGTTTATCAATACACCAAAATAATTTTTTTTTTTTTTTACTTTCTCTCTTTCTCTTCATGCATCAACCCACATAGATTGGAGGTGGTGCAATGGCCGCTTTACATTGAAGTTCATATGAAAACAGTTGAGCCACAGTTGGGTTTAATAAGGGCTTTTTAAGTGGGCCTCAACGATGCTGTTTAAGGGTGCTAAATGTATAACTGGGCCGTGAGCTCAAAAACAAGAATTTGTTAAAAAATTGCCCTGGTATAGGCCCAATTGCAAAAGAAAGCACATGTAGAGTTTATGTGCAAGTTTGAAACCTATCTGGAAAATTACTGGAGAAAGCCAGCCATAGGCCCATAAGCCGTAGATCTAGCCAGCCCAGAAGTAAGATCCAATTCAGGCCCAGATCAGATCTAGCCCCGCTCAGGTTCATCTACTCAATTTCTATATATCTATCTATTACCTATGTTTGTTCTTGTTATTAAATTCCTTCTTTTTTTTTCTTTTTATCTTTTTATGCACTTCTTGATGAATTATGGTGTATTGGTTTGATGAGGGAATAAAAAATGGTTTGGGAAAATGTTTTTTTTAACCGTGCTTTGTTTGAGATGTAATAGGGGATGTAATTATATTTTTAATTTTTATCACTAAAGAATTGTGTGGCTGGAAAGCTGTGTGTGAGTATTAATCATAAGATTTGTGAAACGTTTTAGTCCTTAAAAAAATCTTAAGCTGAAAGTCTATATCATGAATTTTCAAAAATGTATTTGACTATTTAGTAATTGTGCTTGGGGATAAAGAAAAAAAAAAGAGTGGAGAGAGATAAGGAGATAGAAATTAGTGGAGTGAGAGAGGAAGAAAGCGATGGGAGAACTAGGAGTGTGCATGAGTGGGGACTGGAGTGGGTTAGGTTTGGGATGTTTTTCAACTCATTTCAACTTTCTTAAATTCATACATCTTTGACCCACTTGAATCTATAAAAACCAACCAACTAAATTCGTGGGAATTGGTTGGGTTAGGTTGGAACCTTGGATGAAACTATCTTACATAATTAGTAAAGTATGCATATTTTCCATATATTACACATACATACTCGTTTATTGAACAAGACAAAAATGCTATAATAAAAAATGTTTTCTATAATTAAACGAATTGAAATTGTATTAAATGTATTTGAAAGATACAATTATAAAAGAAAAATTAGATATATATATATATACACACACATTTTGATAATGTTAACTCAAGTAAAAAGAAATAATCCATTTAAAGAAAAATATTATGAAAAAGTCAAAAACTTTCCTTGAAATGAAAATAATTTGAACCATTTTGAAATTTTATATGTTTCTTAATAGTAATAACTTTATATAAATTAATTAAGAGATACATTTATGAAAATAATCACAAATAAATCATCTAAGATTTTGTTTTTGATGATTTCTTTCTTTGCTGTTGCATTTGTTTTTCCTGAAACCAAAATGCCAAATTATTTATTAAAAAATTTTCAAATTTAAATATAGAAGTGATTTTGAGCACCAAAAAAAAAAAAAAAAAAAATCTAAGGTTTGAACTCCAAATTTCTTATTCAATAACAAAAAATTTTACTAGTTGAACTAATTGGGTCATGTACTTAAACAATTTACCTATGACCCAAATTGATTTAGGTATTGTATCATTGGCTTGACTAGTCGGTTGTCTAAGTTTAATGATTCTATTGAGAAAGTCTAGACTCTAGAGATATACAAAATTTAACAAATAATTTAATACATACTGATATGGCAGATTAATAGTGGTATGTAAAAAAGTGATGTGAGTGGTAGATCTAGATAAGCACCAATAAAAACATACAAACTCAACTGGTATGAAAAAAAATTGTCAATTTGTTTCTGTGTAACATTACTCTTCTCCTTAAATTGGACTTCTTGTAAATATTAAAGCAAGCCATAAGATACAATTCCCTATTCTTCAATGGACGAAAGAAAGAGCTAAGGACCTCTTAAGATATATATGGAAATGTAGAGAGGGCTGTGGAAGTGTTTAGTTTAGAAGTGGGATAGGGGAACAAAATTGATAAGAAAGTTTAATAGACGTTATTTAACATTTTTCCATCTCAACATTCTAGGCTTTCAAGGCTGCAGATTTTTTTAAATTTTATTTGGAGGGCAGAAAGCAATTTGCTTCAGATAAATAAATCTCTTCTTTTCTATTTCAAGGAATGAGTCACACAAATGGTTAATTAGGGCACCAATTTTGAGCTATTCTACAAATGTTTGGACTTGAGCTGGCTAACCAAGTTCAACAGGAAAATAGTATAATACTATCGTTAAAATTCTTTAACTTAAGGAAACCATAGACATTACAGCAAAGAAAGCAAAATAGATTATTCATTATTGTCCATTTGAAACAATTTATAATGTTACCTCTAGCACCTAGTATATTTACCTTATATCGCTATAATTTCTATGATAAGAGCATTCACATCCAGTTTCTACAAAAAAATTCCATTTTACCATCTTAAAACCTACTTTATCATTTATACCATACCATTTTACAACACACCCAATATTCCAACTTTTATTTTCCTATTCAACTTATTAAAATAATATATATACTACCCAATAAAATAATATAATCCAATGTCTCTTACTCCCCCACCATCAGTCTAATTATCTTTTCCTCACTATCTCCCTTTCAGCCGCCCATCACCACCACCTCTATTACAAGAAACCACCACTACCACCACTAAAAAAACCCACTACTACCACCGCTAAAAAACCCATCACCACCACCTCTGCTAGAAGAAACCCACAAAAACACAAAAAATCAAATAATCTGCCACCACCACAGCAACACAAAAAACATTCACAGCAACACAAATAATCCACCACCACCATAGAAACACAACACAAAAAATCAATGAAAAATCCACCACCACCACAACAACAACACAAAAAATCAAATAAACCACCATGGCAACAACACACACACACACACACACACACACACAAATCCACCACCACCACCACCACGACAACAACACACCCACCACCACCATGGATAGAAACCCACAAAAAATCAAAGAAAAATTCACATCAAAACCCACCGGAAATCAAACCCATTACCACCGTGAGGCAACAGAAATCAAACCCAAAACGCACCCGGAATTCACATCACCACCATGAGGCACACGACACCGGTCTCACCACGCCACATGGCACCTCGACACACCACGCCATGCCCACACCGATCTCCACGCCGTGCCACGCCAATCTCCAACCTAGCTTCGGTGGCATGCTTAAAAGAAGGCAGATAGATGTGAGAGAGGGAGTGAGGATGAAGACAGATAGAATTAGAGGGAAAAAAAAAAAAAAGACCTGAGCGGCTGAGAGAGAGAACAAATAATATAATTTTTATCCAAGATGCTACAGTACCATCATAAAAGTAAGACCGTATTGTAGCAGTATTGTAAAAAATTTTGCAATTAGAAGGCTGGGTAACGTGAGGTTTTGGGACTTTGATGCTAAATATTACCAACATATGGCATTTACAATACCCAATGTGAATGCTCTAAAGTAGTCTGATTCTTCTACGTTGGTTGCTGCCTACGCAACATAATTAGACAAAAATGATCGATTCAAAATATCATATATCACTTCTAAAATAAATTTCATCTAACATATAAAATGCAACAAGAATTTTCTCAAACAAAAAAAAATATGCAACAGCAACTAATAATCACAATACCAAAAAAAAAACATATATTAGAACACTCAGAATTATAAGGTGAAATCAAAGTAACCCAAACATGCTTCTTAGCAATACACTTGACATTTGAGACCCTAGTTATTATTATTATTATTTTTAGATAATAACCTTGTTGAAGTTAGTGACAATATGTTTGGGATTTCTATAGTTCTATAAGGGATAACAAAGAGAAACAATAGCACCTACCTACCATTCATGACTCATGAAATTGACAATAAGACTTGCTTCATCACCGTTGCCTGGGCTATGAATTGTGATGTTGCTCAATTGGGCTACCATTCACAGCAACTGGGTTTAAGTAAGGGCTTTTTAAGTGGGCCTCAACGATGCTGTTTAAGGGTGCTAAATGAATAATTGGGCTATGAGCTCAAAAACATAAATTTGTTAAAAAGATTGACTGGATATGGGCCCAATTGCGACAGAAAGCACATGTAGAGTAACTAGGGTAGATTTTGAAACCCATCTGGCCTAGTCGAAAGTTGGAACACACAAAGTTACTGGAGAAAGCCAACCATAAACCTTAGAGCTAGCCAGCCCAGAAGCACGATCCAAGTCAGGCCTGTAAAGGATTATGTTGCTACATCAGTTCAAAGACACTTCAAGAAAGCTAAGGGTTGCATCAGTGCTGCATCTGTTGTAAAGTAGTCTAGAAATGACTTGTAGTTTCTTAATAGAGTTGTTAAACTGTATGTAGCTTAGTATAAGGCTTTGAGTGTTTAGTTAGTTACTCTGTTGGTCCACATGTTTCTATTCTATTGGACATTAAAAAATTCTGTTAGGATAGAGTTTTAGGCACCTAATCTATTATGGTTAGTTAGCATATATAAGATGTATTCCTGGTAATCTATTCAATACAATATACAGAATTCTCATTTGGTACTTTTCTTCTAGAATATTCTCTCTAAGAAACCATAGAAACACAGTTTTCTTCATGGTATCAGAGCCATATTAATGGCGTCTTCTGCTAGTTCTTCGTCTTCTGCAACAACAGGATCAACCTCGAGTTCTTCAATCACTCATGGTGTTAATCCTTCTCTGCAACTATTGTCAAATATGGCAAGTATGGCTACTGTGAAGCTAAACTCGAACTTAACATAATTAATGTGTCAATATTTTATTGGGCCACCTCTTTCACATTGCACAAATTACATATTAAGAGATTGCAGGTGATATACTCCTCATTGTAGGTGTTATGGCCCCACCCATAGAGAGAAAGCTTATTCATCTTTATATATATATAACCGAAGCCTTTGACTTTTGGTTGTTAGCTCCACAATTTTACACATCAGCACCAATTTTTTAATGCTTATTTTAAGTTGTCAATTACTCGATAAATTTTTTTCATGTTCTTTCTTCTTATGTTTGAACTCCGGTCTACTCCCCTTCTTTCTCTTCTCAATGTCGAAGTCCTCCCCCTCTCTCTCTCTCTATTTCTTCCCTTCTTTTGTCGAAGATGACAAAGATAATGATTTGTCCCTCAAAAAAGAAAAAAAAAATTTACTACACAGTTCAACTTATCATTATGAAATTCAAATTTGGATTCAAAGTTTGATTGCTTGGGTTGCTTTAGGTGGGACTGTAGTTTTTGGATTCAAAGTCTCACTAAATGTAGACAATTTTCTCTGCATCACATCCACTAGGATCAAAACCCATGACCGGCCTCCAAATCTATGCCCAATCCTTTCAATTACTCTTCTCAAAAAGTAAATATATATACACAAATAGTGGTAGACAGAGAACTTACAGTAAATTTAGCAGTAAACAAGGGATGGCTAAGATAAAAACACCAATTTGCTGATGGGTGAGAAGTCAACACGAATGGAGGAAAACCTTTTTCAAAAGTTAGGAAGAATGAAAGGAAATTAGTATTTTTTGGTAGTTCTTCATCGCATGTAAAGAGTGGCCAATTTTATCACCCTCAAAATGTTTGACAAAATGCCTAAGCCAAACTGAAAAGGAGGCTTGGACTAAGACTCGGGGATTTGAGGCAAGTGTATATCACATACCATTAAATTTAAGAAATTGTACTTTTTATCTTTTCTGAGTAATGATATTCATGAAAATAAAACATCTTTTTCAAGTGGTATCACTCTAAGAGGCATCCTCCAAAGTCTTACTATGCATGATCTTGATTCTTTTGTACCTTTCTAAATAAGGCATGTATCAGCACTCAAAGTTCAAAGACAGCAGGAAGGACTATTTGTGGATTGTAGTGCAATGGCTGAAAGTGAATATTATAATTAACCAAAGTCAGTCAACACACTCCACTTGAAGCACAAACATCTGGTAGGGCAGTTGATGTGAAAGAGTTCCAATAATTGGGTAGGGAAGTCCTTCCAAAAAAAAGCACTATGATTTTTATGCTGGTGGAGCTTAGGGCCAATACAAATTTAAAGAGAATGTGGAAGCATTTCATAGGATCATGTACTAGACCTTCAAATCTTAATAATAGAGCAAACTGTGTGTGGCATTTTACCTATAAGTTTTTATGGCTTTCACAGGATTCAACCTAGATTTCTTGTGGGTGAAACCATAATAGAGATGTAGATCTCATCATCGATTATGATTGCTCCAAATGCCTTGCATAAGTTGGCAAATCTTCTATGAAGAGTTGTCATTTAGGATTTCCTTCCCTTTGTCAAATGCTTATGTTAGTTGCTATTTTTTAAGAATAGGTTGCCATATCTAGAGCAGCTGCTGCATGTAAACTATAATGGTATTGAAAGTTTGAAACAATGAATTTGAGTTCATAATTACATAGGGTGCTAAGCACTGAATTATATCATATTGTAGGTTCTATAATTCACGTCTTCTTGCATTGTAGAGAAGGTTGGCGAGTAGGTTTAAAGAAAATAAATGGGATTACAGGAGGATAATCCTTGCATCAAGATTGTTAGGCATAATACAACTTCTCATATTCAATAGATTTCCCTTGCATCGCACAAGTTAACGACTAGTAATATATATAAAAAAAAAATCGAAGACATTTGACTTTCGATTGACTTCGTACTATTGGGTTTTCGATGCCTTACAATCTTATAGTTGTCCCCTTAAAACAATTTGATCATTGATAAAATAAAAATTTTAAAAAAATTAAAAAAAAAAAAAAATCTTAGAAAAACTAATCAAAGTCTTTGTGCTCCTCTATTCCAAAACCAACATAGTGGTATAAGAGCTTTTGGTTTGATTAAAGAATAAGCTGGGCATGAGTCAGTAGGAAAAAAAAAAGTTTGTGCGAAAACCACGACAATGGAGTGTTCAAGCAACCAAAATATGGGAGCCCTACAACCTTCATTTCTTTTCTTTGTTGGGGAAAACTGTGATTTCTAGTTTGTGAACATGAGAACCATATTTCTTTCACATGAAATTGAGAAAGAGGTAACTTTGTCAAATGCTCAAAAACAGCTGAATGAGCATAGGAAGAAAGATGCAGAAGTTCTTAGCTCCATTCAACAGGCAGTAGCCGACACATTTTTTTTCAAGAATTATCAATGCAACTAAAACAAACAAGGCATGGGACACCCTTCAAAAGGAGTAGAGAGGCACCATGAAGGTAGGAACCTTAAAAATTCAATCTTTGAGAATAAATTTCAAAACATGAAAAAAGAAAGGAGTGCTTTTGAAAGATTATTTTTCTAAACTCATGGTCATTGAGGTTGTGAATCAAATGAAAACATAAGGAGAAAATATTCCCTCCCAATCAAAGAATTGTTAAAAAGATTCTAATTAGTTTACTGAAAAAGTATGTGCAGTTCAGTTTGTTGCTGAACTTGGTCTTCACAGAGTTATCTTCAAAGGGGATTTGGCTATTGTGATCAACGCGGTTTCTCAGGGAAATGCAGCGCTGGCTTCTTATGGAAACATTGTGGAGGATATTCGATGTTTAGTTTCATCTTTTCAGTTTTTTGATTTCATTCACGTTCACCGTACTTGTAATTTGGTGGCTGATGCTTTGGTTAAAAAAGCTAAGAACATAGTAAGTTGTCAGGTTTCGTTTGAGGCTATGACTGAAGACATTGTGCCTTTGATTGGTTTTGATGTTCATTAGTTTGGTTGTTTAATATATTCCCGGGCTTATTGTCTGGTTTCTCAACCAAAAAAAAAAAAAAAAGTATGATCATATTGTTGCCATTATAGAAGTAACTAAAGATATTAATGATTTGGGTAGTTAAGAATTAATGGGTTTAATTAAAACGTTTGAGTAAAGGTTGAGAGTAGGCGATCCGAAAAATCAATAGAAATTAGAAAGTGTCTTTCAATCCAAGCTCAATGTTGACTCCTGAAATTATAAACAAATAAAAAAAGACTCAAATTTTGATTAGTACAAAGGTGAATCTTCTAGGTGTGGAAGACGTGAAAGAGGAAGGAGAAATTTTAAAATGTGGAGTCCACTCAACAAAAATGTGAAATTTGTAAAAGTAGGCATGTGGATAAAAATTGTTTATTCCGGGAAAAATCTCAATGTATAGCAAAAAATTTAAGCATATTAAAGAATTTGTTAATCGAAATATCACATAATTTAGGAAACTTACAAAAAATTTTGGGTTCTCCCCTAAATTCCTGTCAACCGAACACTCTGGAATTTGTCCTTTCCAATTTAGTTACGGTTGCACAAGATTTATGATTGAATTACAGTTTTGCCAATTTATTTTCAAACCTCATGTTTCTAATATAATAAAACCAAGACTATATTTTAAGAAGAAAATATATGTTTAAGAGAGTTTCAATGCTCTTGATAATAGTTATTTATCATCAAATCAAGACAATTTTTGGTATAGGCGGATGATTGAACCCCAGATCTCTTATTCAACCATCAGAAATTTTACCAATTGAGCTCAAGGCCGGCTCAAGGTATTGTAGGGCCTAAGACGACTACTTTAAGTGAATTCTATTCTTATACTTTAAATATTTATAGAATATTTATTTAACTTTTGGTTTTTCTTTCCATTTAAAATTTATTTTTTTAGAAAAAAATTACAAATTAAAATAAACCCATCGCATTACTCAATGATTATACAACTAAAATAAAAACTGAATGTTCAAATAGTGTGTAAAACACCTATGAACGTTTAGACCCCAAAAAAAATGTTACGGCTCGATTGATTTTACTCTAACTTAATACTAAGTGCGGAATAGAGTAAATGCGAGCGGATAAATAAACAAGCTACTTTAAACCATATTCATATTAGCATAGCAGTAAAATGAAAGGTAAAAGAGTAGGGAAGAAAGATGCAAACACAAAAACAACACAGCGATGTGTTATCAAAGAGGAAACCAAAGTCCTCGGCGTAAAACCTCTTCGCCGCCCTTCAAGCGGTAATCGATCCACTAGACAATCAGTTGGGATACATGAGTTAGCAAGAGACCCTTCAAGTCTAATCTACCCGATGTACCTAAGTCCTCCAAGCTCCTATTTCAACAAGGCTTCTCGAAACCGTGTCTTGTCTAGCTTTCCAAATCCCGCAACAAGCTCCATGTTGCATCTACTATCCTTGGCTTCTTCCAATGCTTTCCAGCAGCACTGAAAACCTCACTGAACACTCTGAAATGGTGTGGTAAGTGTTTGGGCTATCAACCTCTCAAAAGTATGGAAATGGAAAGGTAGGAGTAGAGGAAATCCACAAGCAAATGTGTAGAGATATGTGGGTATACCAATCTCTAACTCTCAAGGTTTCATGGCTAGGGTTTTCTCTCTGAAGCACACATCAACATTTGTGGGGAATTGGGGTATATATAGTGTGGGTACAGAAAGTGTGTATCAGATAGCACAGTCTAGCAAAACAAAATGTTTCGCAAGCGTCTGGTTGGAAGGCCTTACCCGCGAGCTACTCGCGAAACACAGCTGTCTCCATCTGTCCTGACTCTTTGCATTCCAGTCATGTGCAAGACACATGCATAATTTTGCGAGATGCTTAGTCGCGAGCTACCCGCAAAAACTCTTTTGTCTTCAATTGCTTGAGTCTTCACACTCTCTCTCACTATCACACAACCCTTACAATTAAATCCCACAATAAATACAAGGTACAAAAGATTGAATAAAATTACAATCAAATTTGGCACGGAATAAAAGCCAACAAAACACATAGTTGTAAATTACAATTTTACAAAAACTATTTATTGAATGAAGTAACCAAATACTAAAAAATTATGATTGAAAATTTTAATAAAGTTATATATTTGATATCTCTAAATAAAATTTGAGTATAAATTTATTTACTAGTGTAAAATTGATGAGTTCTTTTAACATTTATGTGTGAGAGATTAAATGATTCACCCATCCAATGAAAACATTTTTCTTTAACTGGTTTTTCTTTGATAAAAAAACAACTACTTTATATTTAGTGATTAATATTTAGGGCTTAATTAATACCTCTATTGGTATAAGAATATCTCTATTGATAAAAATTTAGGGGCCTTTTTTCATTGGGGGCCTTAGGCGGTTGCCTATTTGGCTCACCCATTGATTGAGCCGGTACTGAATGAGATAACTAGAACCCACTTTTATTGAATAGTTATTAAACCACTTTTGGAGAATAGTTATTATTTTCTTGTAATGTCCTCCTTTTCTTTTCTGCATAAAATTACATACTAAAAAAAAAAGTGATGTAGCGCATCAAAAGGTAACTCACTTTTTCATTACCTCCAATTAATGCATAGAAAGATGAAATTCGGCACCCAATATATATATGAATATGATTCACAAGAAATCTACGATGCAGCACAATTAAGGAGTCAAAGGATGAAAGCAAAAGATGCATGGAATGCATGAGGGAGGCATCTTCCGAAGTAAGAAAGGATATTTTGTCACAAAGTAAATGATCTGTGAGCCATTAAATCACCACTAAATGCTAATAACAATATTCTTCCGTATCAACAATGGAAATTTTGTCAAAGATTATAAGAAGAGCACCAGTTTTTGAGGGAATTTTAGAGAACAAAGTCAAGAAGAATATTTTTATTTAGTTATTCCCATTCCTTGCTTAATGTATCACATGACCATATCTTATCTATCTTTTTTGTTTTACTTTATACTCTAATACATACTGTATGTCATGTATTTGATTTTTTTTTTTTTCATTTTATACTTTAGTTATTTCTCAATGTATTTCATGCAAATTTACTTCGTGTTACATGGTGTGAATACTTTATTGGAAAATTTATTTTATGTAAGTTTACATTGCTTTTGGCTTGATTTGATAATATAAATAATTGCCGAAAGTCTTGTAATTCAACTGGTTAGCACTTTTTGATATTTCCAACAGAAATATTCAAGGTTCAAATTTCTCAACCCCAACTATATATATTATTTGTTATCATTTATTGATATATTCTTTGCTTTTGGAAACTAAGAATTGCATTAGGGATGGAAATTAAGGATGAGATTCTTCTGGCAGGAAAAATCCAAGAAGGGCGGAAGTGGGGGCATATTAGGTTAGAGATATTCTGTCGTCCTAAATTTTCTTATTAATAAGATAGAGATGAAAGAGAAAGAGGGACAAGCCTGAAAGTGTTAAAGAGAGAAAGTGCTAATACAAATTAACCATATTGCCTATACTAAATTTAAAAGCGTGACTTCCTTCTCTTTTTTTTCCTGGTGTTCAGATTTCAACAACCTAGGAGGTATGGTGTTTTCGTCTTCCATATGATGCTTTTGGCTTCCTTTTTAAATTTTTTTTAATTAATTTATTTTTTGATGATGCTTCAATATATTTTTACGTGTTTGTTATTTAATTTCATGATTCATGATTCATGAGGATGACAATGAAGGATGATCGTCCGGTTCAACAAAGAGTAGTAGTGTAGACATTTCAAAATTCAAACTTTAGACCATCTGCTTTAACGTTACGATAAATTTTCGATTTTCCTAGAAGCTTAATTTTTTAGAAAAATAATGAATATAATTATTTAACTATAATTTTAAAAAGAATTTTTTTTTAACACTCCTTGATATACACTTGTTACAAAATGTCCACATTTTGCAAAGCTAGATATCCAAATTTTTAGAAATGTCCACACTTTATACGGTCAGAGTGTGTAAAATAATCATTGCTCATTCTAAAACTATGTTGTCCCCTCTCCCTCATCTGCTGTTTTTAGCATTAACAATATATTCTTCTTTTTTTCAATTGATAGGTTCAGAGCCGAGTTTGAAAATATGGGCTCCATGGATATCCTTCGTTTTCTCATCTGTATCATCCTCCTCATCACCCTTATCAAGTTGACAACTGCTGGTAGTGTGTGTGAGTCATGTCAGAGCACAAAGGGAGTCTGCACCATTAATTCTAGTGGTGTTTTCGCTTGCCTTTGTAATGGAACAAGGCATACCACTCACTGTTAAGGTCTTAATAATTAAATAAAGGCTAAAATGTAAATTTCAATCTCTAAGTTTGACTGAAATTTATTTCAATTCTCTAATTTTTTTTTTTTTTTTTTTATAATTGAATTGAGTATTCTAAGTTTCAAATTTATTCCATTCAAGTCATTTATCTAATTTCGTTAAAAAGTTATCATAAAAAGATCTTTAAAATTAATAAAAATATTTTTATATTAATGGAAAAATTTTAACAAAATAGGACAAAAGACCTGAATTTAATAAATTTGAAACTTTGCGAACTTAATTTAATGAAACTAAAATTAGAAGACTGAAATGAATTTCAGTTATACTTAAGAGGTGCAATTTGCATTTTAGCTTTAAATGTATTTATTTCTGCACTTGCACCATACATACGATTAATTGCATAAGAAGATGCTATTCAAGTAATATTCCTTTCAGTTCTTGAGATGTAATGACCAGTCGTATATGATCTGTTTATGTTGTGCATGTTTCCTTGTTTTTCAGACTCTATGGGCACGTTTGGTAGACTGTAATAGACACTGTACTATAATGTAATAGATATTCCTATGACATAACTATTCGGTTGTTTGGTTATGTTTTTATTACAATGAATAATTATTCTTTATGAATAGCTATTCTTCAAAATGAGAAATAACTATTCCTTATCAAAAGTACTAAATATCTATTCCTTCACCTTATGTAATAACTTTTTAAAAAAATTTCCTAAAAAACCATTAATTGCCACATCTTCAAAAGGAAATAAAATAAATTTTCCTTGTTGTTAATTATTAGCTCTATTTTGAACACCCTAAAATAAGTGTATTTTAGGAAATTTGACTTAAAAACAATTTAACTACACCTTCTTTTTAAACTCTACTAAATTGTGGATGCATATTCAGAATTCTATTCCTAAATGGTCACCAAACTAATGAATAGTAATACTTATTGCATTCCAACTTAATGTATTCCTTGTAATACTTATTCATATTCCTATGTAATAATCATTATAGTGTACCAAACGTGCCCTATATGTATAAATTAAAAAATAATACTACCTTCCTAAGGTTAGTTGAGAATCCTTTAGACAAAGTGTGAATCAACTGGTCCGGTCGTGGTCTCTTCCTCATGAGGTTTTTTATGGTCAATAGGAGGTATATGAACTTTTAACTGGTGTAGCATCCGCCACTCTGTATAGCCTTGCCATGACATGCTTGTACGAGATGGTATATATTTCCGTAATAGAAGCAAAAAGAATAAAAATGCCATTGATTCTCATTTACTTCTTAATATACATTTTTCGTACACACCACGGGACAAAAATAGAAATTGAGAATATTGCACTTAAAATTTTGGATTAATTTTGTGTATACAAATTACGAAGTGTACATCGACGAGTGTGAAATGATAATGATTGTAATAATAACAACTATTTACTAGTAATAATAATGAATTTACAAGTTACTAGCTACTAGCTACTAATAATAGCAATATGCTACATTTTATTAAAAATATTGTTTTTTTTACTAAAGTACATTTTTTACCTTAAAGTTTTGGACTGTTTTATTTTGGTTTTTCATGTTTCAAAATTTTCATTTTGATTTTTCACATTTAATTCATTTTCATATTGACCCTTTCTTTCAAAATTTTCATTGGACCCTTCATATTTGATTTAGTTTTGAAATGTAAAAGGCCAAAATGTAAACAACTCCAAACTTAAGGGTTAAAAGTGTACTTCAATCTAATTATTCTAACATAAAGGATCATGTACGGTACATGTGATGCTTTTCATCATTGATAGCAAAAAGAAGTAAGGTTCACGAGTCAATTCATGAAAATAGAAACCTCAAGGAGAGAAAGAAAAATTGAAAGCTTAGGGAGTCAATTTGCGACCAAAAATCAAAAGGTGTTTATGCATTTTGGCCTTTTATTTATTAACTTTTGTTCATAGCTACAATGGTAACTAATTTAATAATTAATGAGTGTTGCCACTTGGCACAACCATGGCTTCTAGAACCCAAGTTTTATAGATAGTTATTTGACATATCCATGTTTTTGGAACCTAACTTCAATTATATCGCACAAGTTGCATAACATGAGTAAAAGAAAATGTTGCATAGGGAAAGAAATGCTTAAATTACCCCTAAGGGTTTGCCTCGTGGTTCCTAAAACCTTATAAGATCAATGCAGTCCTTAGCGATGATGCCACTACTTGTTTAGGGTGTTTATATGAACACTTTGATTTCATAATAAATAAAAAATGATATGTCCACAACAGTTTCATGACAAATTCTAGGAGGCAAGCTGGCGTGGCATGTTTTCAACCACAACATTAATAGTTCACAATGTTTTCACAACAAATAAGACATCTACACTCAACCATTTTTAGTCTTTTCATCCATGTAATATAATGGTGATGCCACCATGCATAGTGTACATTAATGTTTTCTATGTGAAGTGTAAACATGTAACTCAAGACAAGAATAAGTAAAACAAGTAATATTTGGTAGTCTAAAACTAATTTAATAAACACTTTTACCAAATGTGTCTCGAAAATTGGTATATGTAACATTCATTAGAATGAGTCTAAAACCCTTTTAATAAAATCAATAATAACAGTAACCCAAACTCGAATAGATCTTATCTGAAGAGGTTTAAAAAAATAATGGGAATGATTGTGTGCAGCATGTCATATTGATCATCTTTCAATTAATAAAATGCTGAGAAATGTTTATGTTTGTATTGGAGAATATATAAAGAGGGTAGTTTGCACCAAGTCATTGTGAATGTATTCTCTAAAGTGAAACACTTCACCTTTTTAAAGGCAAACAAACATAAATCTCACATAAACTCATAAAGAAGGGAACACTTCAAGTTGCTACGGCTCCCATTTGTTAGGCTGCTAACTCTCTTCTTTTTATCCCTCTTCTTTTGTTTGTTTAAACAAAAGGGAGAGGAAAGGAACTATCAAATTTAAAGCTCATGAGGCGTGTAAATTATATGAATTAAGATAATTACTCTCCGTAACTTCGTACCCGAATGGTACAGTATAATAATCTATTTTTTAGTTTTCTAAACATGAGCACACACTTTTGCCAAATTGTAATGTATCCCTAGCCTCCAGGTGCCTTTCTTTTTTCTTTTCTTTTTTCTTTTTTCTTTTTCTATGAATACAAAAGAGAGTTGTTCCTATTGCTTTCAATTGTGAAATGCAATGTGTTGCTTGCATTGGTGTGTTTTTCTTTTTCATTTTTAATTTTCAAATTTCATTTATTTATTTCTCTCATCATCATCATTTTTTCACAAAAATTGATATTTTTTCTCATATCACCAATTTGATTTCCTTATATTTCAATTTTTTCCTCTCGTTATCTTTACCTTATATATCATCATAGTCATATTTCAATAATAAAATAAGTCATATTTGTTTTTATTTTTTTAACTGGTATGGCCTTTTTTTTAAATTAAAAGGCTGACTTGGAATTTTATATATGCCAAATAAATATTTTTATTATTATTTTAAGGGTCACGTCAGCGTCTAATGTGCCAACTGCGCCCTCTATGTACCACGTAAGTACTTTTCATTAGTTAGATGACAGTAAAGACTAAAATAAGAAAGATTTTTCATTTTTGGGACTAAAATAAAGGGAAAAAGTAATGACCAAAATGAAAATTAAACAAAAATGGTATTTACACCATATATATATATATATATATATATATATATAAAAGATTAGATTAAATATGATCATCAGACAATACAACTGTACAAGTATCAGAATAGAACAACACATCAAAAGTTTACTCATGAAGATCTTTAGGCTCATGTTCTTAATGTTCCTTCTCGTTGCCTCTTGTAAGTCTCGCTCAATCTCTATTCTTTAATATTATTTTGTCAAATGTTAAAATTTAATATGCTAAAAGGTCTTAAATAACTTATCCAATTACTAACCATAAGCTTATAGACTTGCAACAGAATCCCGCCAAATTCACATCAGGAATCACCAACATGAACACAAATGAAATCCTGAATTGCGTATAGAATTTTACCAAAAGTAATGTTAGGTAAACCAAATTTATTACAATTTTTTTATTAAAAAAAATTAATGTGGTAGCTTTTGATTTGAGCAATATTACATTTATATGAAATCATTATTGATATAATTTTTATTATGTATCAATTAAAACAAGTCATTTTAGTGGATGTTGGGAAAAAAAAAATTGTGCCACTAAATTTATTGTTTCATCAAACCCATCAACAATTGCTTTTGTTAAGAAAAAGCAGTGAGCTGCAATAGTTTACCAAATGGGCCAAATCCTTTTTTTTTTAAATAGGAAAATTATGCTCACATCTCCCTCGAACAAAGATTTTTTTTTTTTGTGGGGTTATTACTCTTATAGTTAGTAATTAATACAAAGTCTTATTTTTTAAATAAACTACTAACTTATTTACTTGATTCCCATTAAAAAAAAAAAAAAAAAAAAAAAAAAAAAAAAAAAAACTTATTTACTTGATACTCGTAGTTAAAAAAGAGACAGTGATGCACACCGAAGCAAAATGCAATGCCTTGAGCACAACATTCAAGGATTCCATTTTGTGTAGACACGGTTGTCATCGCATGGAGTCCATGGACCCTTAAATATTGTGCTCAAAGCATTTCATTTTGCTTCAGTGTGCATCATTGTCTCTTCAACTACGAGTATCAAGGACATAAATTAGCAGTTTATCCAATAAATAAGACTTTGTATCAATCACCGACTACAAGTGTAATAACCAAAAAAAGAAGAAAAAAAATCTTTGACTGAGGGAGATGTAATAGTGAGCATAATTTTTCTCTTAAAAATAAAAGGATTTGGCCCGCGGCCGTTTGGTAAACTTTTACAACTCACTACTTTTTTCTTAAGAAAATCAATCGTTGATGGGTTTAGTAAAACAATAAATTTAGTGGCACGAATTTTTTTTTTTTTCAAGATCCACTAAAAGTGACTTGTTTTAATTGATGCATAATAAAAATAATATCAATAATAATTTTATATAAAAGTAATATTACTCCAATCATAATTTACCACGTTAATATTTTTTATAAAATTTAATAATTTATGTTTACCTAACATTACTTATGATTTTATATATATATATATATATTTTTTAATTCTGTTGCAGGTCTATAAGCTTATGGGTTATAATTAGATAAGTCAGGCCAAAGCTACCATTTGGCCAATTAGGTGGTCGTCTAAGGGCCCCAAGTGGAATAAAGTCTCAAAATTTTAACTAAAAGGATATTCTATACCTAAAAGCCTATTAATTAGGCTCCAAATATTATATAGTATAAAAAAATATATGAAAATTCTTCTTTTACATTGTACGGTACAATGTAAATTTACATTTCAAGTACAATGTAAACATATAAAGGTCCAAAAAATTGAGGAAAATATACAAGCTTCTTTACAAATTTTTTTATAAACTCCTGACATGATGAGTAGTTATTAGTAAATGAAAATGTGATGTTAGTGGTGGACTCAGATGAGAACCAGTAAAAAGTTGGTCACAACAACTATTTGTAAAAATATTGTAAATTAGTTTGTGACCATAGTATTACTCAAAAAATAAATTTGTAATGCAATAGACACAACAAAACATTACAATAATTTTACAACATTCCTAAATTAACATGCCAATTCACATATGAGCTCACCAAAATTTCTAATTTAAATTTTTTTGCCAAAATCTCTAATTTAGGAATGTTGTAAAATTGTTGTGTCCCTAACAGCGATCTAAAGAAATTTTTTCTTTTGAAAATGAAGGGAGAAATTTGGCCCGTTTGTAAACTTTTGGCAAATTCTTTAGTTGTTTTTTTACTGGTAAAAGTAATTGTTGATAGGTTTTATAAAACAATTAGTGACACAATTGTTTTTCAAAATCAATGAAGTGTGGGTTGTTTTAATTGATGTATAGTAGCAATATTAATAGAGAATTGTAAGTAATGTTACTCAAATCATAACTTAATTTATTAACAAATTTTTTTTTTTTTTTAAAAGGGTAAGAAATTTTGTATACACATAAGTAAAAATACATTCAGCTGCAAGGAAGGAAGCTTACAACTAACTAACTGCAACAAGGCAGAAAGCTGAAAAAACCATAAATATATTACATTCTATTTGAGGTCCATAAGCTTTTGGGTCGCTATTAGATAAGTTACTTGAGACCTTTCGGCCTATGAAGATTTTAATTATTAGACCTAATAAACTAAAAATGTAAAAAGAATAGAGAAAGAGAGGCTTACGAGAAGCCAAGAGAAGGAAGAGCAAGAACATGACCTCAAACTTCTCTCTCTATGAGTAAACCTTTGCTGTGTTGTTCTATTCAAATCCTTATACTATCTACTGAGCGTATATATTGTTGAGGGGAAAATTTTGATGTTCTCAAATAGAATATGGGGTAGCCAAGCCGAAACTCGACGATGGGCCCTTGAAATAAAGCCCAAAGGCTTTCGGTGTCGTGTAAGCCCACTCAAGCAACAGATAGAGGCTGCACCCTCACAAAAAGACAACAATAAAGCCCAATAAACATGTTACTGTTGTTAGTTTGTTATATTATTAGTCCTTTTACAGCATCATAGTTCAAATCAATTCTCTAGTGGTACAGTATTATCTCCAGCAGTAGGGTAATTTCAGGTTAATAAGTGTGTTTACATGGTAAAAATCATATTTTTTCCTTATTATTATTAAGTCAACATAAGAGAGAACTTCCATAGTTTCCAAAACATTATGGCCTTAATCATAATAATACTAAACAAGGATTAAAGGCTTTATAGTTACAAATAAAAGAGAAAAAATAGGATGGAATGAAGAGAGAGAGAGATCCCAGCTCAGTGCAGCAAGTATTAAACTAAGATTTTGGTGAGTATGTGTGTTCATAAGACATGAATGAGGCAATGTGGGCTGTTTTGAGTGAGTGGGATATGATTAATATTGAGGTTAAGGCTTTAGTGAGTAGTGGCCTAAGAGGAATGAGTGGTGAGCTTAAGGAAAGCTAAACCACAAACAAAATGGCCAACAAATCAAGAGTTTCAGAGGGAGTGGTTATTTGTGACTAATTGGGAGACATTTATAAGCTATGATTGTGTAAAGGAGAGAAAAGAATGTCTGAGGTTAGATTAGTGTGGGTTGAAGGGGATGAGTAGTGAGCTTAAAGAGAGCTAAACCACTAGTAAAATGGCAAATAGATCAAGAATTTCAGAGAGAGTAGCTGTCCCCCTGTGGGCTGAGGTGCTTATGCTTTTATAATGGAGTTTAGAGAAACATTAATTAACAAGAATCCAAAAAAACGTAGGTCTGATTCAGGGGAGCAGGTCAGCTGAATTAATAACCTGGATTTGGCCTAAAAATGGGAGATTTGCTTTTGGGGCTGTTTTGCTTCTTTGGGCAATGTCACAATGGGTAGTATTTGGGGTAATCTTGCATTAAATGTTAAGATTGCTGAGATTGTGTTCAGCCAATGGGATTAAGGCAAGTATTAAGGAAGAATCCTAGTGCTGCAACTGAGATTTGGACCCTAGAAAGTAGGATTCAACACCCCAAGCCAGGTGTCAAAGTTTAAGTCCACTTCAGAGGGTTCTGCTAGAGATCCCTTTATGCCCTCCAAACCACATGTTCCCAAATTTTCCCCTTTAGGATTCATGGGCTTGGCACACGAACCATGTCTTGAATGTTTTTGACATTTATAACATCAATTTGTTGAAGTTTGGATAACTTGGTTTTAGCTCCCCTTCCGTTGGAGGTACAGCCTTAAGGAAGATGATGGAGTTCTATCACCCTTTAGACTTCAGCTGACATCACAACCCTCGGGTACTGTTCATGTCAGGTAGAGGGTGGCAGAAAAGCTGATGGGACAGCCCCTAGTTCATCCTCAAAGATTTGGTTCTCTTGTAGGGGCTTATAGTTGTACTTTGGTTAGGGATGAACAAGGGCTGGTTGCCCACTTTCAAGCCTCTTGCTGGGGACCGTTTTGGGCTGGAACTTTGCTCCATTTTAGCACTTTTAGTTGGGCCACATGGCCCTTTCTTTGCTTGGGCTAGTTCCCTACTCCATGAGATTCTTAGGCCTACAAAATGGACATTAAAGACATGCTTTGCCATGGGTTTTTTACTCCTCATGGGCTTCAGCTGTTAGTAGAAATAAAATGAATCCATAAGCTTTAACAAATATTTATGATAGATTTTGGGTATTAATTTCCATGGGCTTTAAATAACAACTTGTATAGTTTCTCATAATTTTTGCCATGGATTACTTTGTAAATGATATTTTCATTGGTGCTTTTTAAATAATGACCTCCAATATTTTTCTTGAGAATAATATTTACCATGGGTTTTAAATAAATAGGTAACAACCACTATAATGGAATAATGTGATGTTCTCATGAGTTTCTCTATAGATAATCATAATGGACATGTAGGATGAATAATTACCATGAGTTTTGGTAATAAATATTATGAATGTTGTGATGTAAGATAGATAGTGAACATGAGTTTATAATATGAAATAAATAAATGTCATGGGTCTAATAATCATAACTTTCCCTAGGCTTTTATAAGATGATCGCCATGGGTTTTGAGAGTAGATAATTCATAAATTCTATGAGCTTGTAATTTTATAGTAATAGGTTTAAGAATCTAAAGTTTTGTTCATTATTGGACTTTTAAGTGAAATAACTATAATATAGTATTTTGCCAAGCATTGATAACCTTGGGCTTTCGATAAATAGTGCCAAGTAGTTAGCTTGGGTTTTTAATAGTGTCAATGTAAGTTGGGCTTTTGATTTTGCCAATGAGATTAGGCTTTGATATTGCCAATGAGAATTGGGCTTTAAATATTGCCAGCGAGAACTGGGCTTTGATATTGCCAATAAGAATTGGGCTTTGATGTTGCCAATGAGAATTGGGCTTTAAATATTGCCAGCGAGAACTGAGCTTTGATATTGCCAATGAGAATTGGGCTTTGATGTTGCCAATGAAAATTGAGTTTTAAATATTGCCAGCGATAACTGGGCTTTGATATTGCCAATGAGAATTGGGTTTTGATATTGTAAATGTGAATTGGGTTTTGGATAAATAAATTGCCATGGGTTTAAACCATGGGCTTTGATTATGGATTTGAATTCCATTGATAAAATTGTTTTGCCATGGATTTGAATCATGGGCTTTTCAAATATTACCAAGCATAAGCATTCTTGGGTTTTAAATAAAATAGGATGTGTGTATTGGGTTCATAGGGCCGGTTTTGGGCTTAGCTAAATAATGATAATAAAATTAGATAAAATATGAGTTCTTGGGCTTTTTGTGATAATTTATAACATAACCCAATTTAAGCGATGAGATATGAAACATATGTTATTAACATAATAGTAGAGCAAAAAATATTTGGGAAAACCTAATAACTTATTAGTGGTATTTGAAAATAAATAGGTGGTACTCAAATAAAATTAGGTGTAAAAAAAAAGTACCCTAACATATATTAAGTCTAATTGTACATTTATAGTGTTAAAAACTTGATGCTTGTTGAATGTTCCTATTCATTTTAAACTTATGTGCTTATTAGTCATTCACTTGGATGTTATCTATTTTTGAATGCATGACAAACAAGTGGAAGATTGTCATTAATGTTTGAGATATTCATATATTTGAAAAAAAAAATCTATAATAAATTGAACAGATATTATGTCCCCCCCCCCCCCCCCTCTCTCTCGTTGATATTCATGCATTGGGAAAAATCTAAAATATATTGAACAGATAAGAATAAGAAAATTATGGGTTTATGGTTATTTTCTGGAAAATGTTTTACATGCAAAACCAAACACTGGAAATACTTTTTCACTGTATTTTTCAGAACACAATCAAACAAATGAAAATGTTTTCCTTTCTGTAAAATACTTTCAACTGAAAATATTTCACAATTGGAAATTATTTTACATGTTTCCAAACACACCCTTAAACACCACTTTCTTTTAAGCAAATTTTTCAATGATTACTTACTCGAATCGTAATGCAATCTTGGTGTTTTTCTACCACTTAATCTTCAAAAGTCAAGATAGGACTAAATTTATTTTGAGTGAACTAGTGAAAATTTATTTTACAAATAAGATTTTTTTTCCTTATCAAAAAACAATTAATATTTTATCTAATAGTGTGTCATATTATTTATAATTTTAAACTAGTCGCTAACCCATGCGATGTACGAGAAAACTTTGCATAAATGTATAATGTGTCATGAATCAAATTCAATAAGTTTTTAATTAATAATTTTTAATAAATAAGCATCAATGATTTGGCCATGGATCAAGTCAAATTCGGCAAAATAACTAACACATGACATGAGTAAAAGTAAAATCTACTACGTTATACTAAGTTTAATTCTTATTTCTTAATTCCATACAATGCACCAGAAAACTTTACATAAATGTAAAATGCCATAGCTATTGTTGGCAGGTTCAGTTACTACAAAAAATTTAGATGTTAAAACTTTCAAAAGGACAAAAATATTATATTTTGGGGAAAAAAAGTGGAAAATCAAAAAATCAGATATCAAAACTTCCAAAAGTTTAAAAAATAATAAAGAATTAGATGAATCAGGGCCAAGAATTAATTGAAACAAATATATATATATATATATATATATATATAAATATATATATAAGACTACACTACAAATAAATATAAGAGAAAGACAAGGTACCCTCGAGAGAATAATCCATAGATAGAGCTATTGAAATCTAGCAAACAAATTCAAATATTGCAAAAAATGAACCAATTTTTTTTTTTTAACTTTCAAAATGTCATAAAAATTAGCAAATCAAAAGATTCAGACTCCAGGGAAATATATGACTACACTACAAAGAAATATAAGTGAAAGATTGGTTGCCTTCGAAGAATAATCCATGGCAGTGTTGACGAAGATAGTTATAGCAATAGTGGAGCCGTTGGTAGTGTGGCAACGAGAGAGAACAATATATATAGAGACTTTTGCTTCATGTAGGGTTTGAAGTCTAAGAAAAAGAACCCAGCTATAATGGAATTTTTTCCCCGAAAGCCAAAATTTATCTACAAAAATAACTGAAACCCAATCAATCGCATTTAATTTCAAGCATTGCTTCAATCAAAAAAAAAAAAAAAATCTCTCAATCATATTAGTGTATACAATTGCTCAAAGTGTATCCAAAATAATGTATTTGATTACTCGAAGGTGCCCAACGATTTAGACACCAAACTTTCTCCTGACGAAGCCTATTTGTCATAAAACATGGTCTCCGCTAGATGGGCTTCCACTTGCTCGAAAGGGGACGGGTTTGTTGCAATTTGGATTGTTCTGCTGTTGAGTCTCCCCTTCACACATTGATGGTACGTTAATGGGATGAGGTGATGCTTGTGCAACCATGGCCGTCCCAAAGTATATGATACAAGACCTCCGTCTTTACTACATGGAAGCGAGTTAGAGAGGCTATATGGCCTACTTTTAGCCAAAGCTGTATGTATCCTGCTGTATATTCGCCCCTTCCTTCGAATCCCTTTACTTCCATTGGTATGCTAAGATCTTGTTTTCCGGTATTCCTGCTGCTTGCAAAGTGCAGAGTGGTATGAGGTTTACTGAAGCGCCCGTATCCACTAGGGCTCGTTTGATGGGAATTTGATTTATCAAAGCTGCCAAATAAAAGCCGTCTTCTGTGATCTAGGTACCTTACCTCCTTGTCCTCATCACTAAAAGTGATTTCGTTTGTGTCTTCAAGGAAGGCTCGGTTAGACCAAGTTTCTGCAATAATAAGGCACTCGACCCCTGCTCCCGAGGCAATGCTTACCAAGGCCTTCGTGGCCATCTTCTCTCATTAGCTGTAAACTCCAGCTGATCAAATAGATTTTTGAATCGGGAACTCCTTTGCAAGACCATGATGGCTCTTCATCGACAATAAGGGTCTATCCTCTTCCTCTTCGCCCAAGTCAATGCAAATTACTACTGCTGGGGGAATAGGTTTCTTTGAACTTCTGGCTAGGTCAATTTGAGGGTCCCTTCCTTGATTTTGCGGTGGACCAGTTTGCGAAGTGCCCAGTATTCTGTGGTAGAGTGCTGTACATAGTTATGTAATCGGCAGAAACACTGGTCTCTCCGCTCGTCTTCCGTGGGTTCTCTGGAGATGTGGTTGGGCTTGAAGACCCTGTCTGCAATCCATTTGTCTAAAAGTACGTCTAACTCTTTCGGTGTGCATGGTATGGGTGGAGGGCTCTTTTACTCCCTCCCATCTAGCCTCTTTCTTTTCTCGCTTATGGATACTGCCATAGCCTGTGGGGTGGACTTTCGTTCTTTTGGCTTTTCCGAGTTAGGCCTAACTGAATTGGCTGTCTTTCTGACCTTCTGCAATAGTTGAGCAAACTATGAAATCTCCAAATTTTTTAGGACAGCTCGGTACTCCATGATCGTGTTTCCCATGCACAGCTCCACTGACATCCTTTCTTCATAATGGTCATATAAATCAAGAGCTATGTCCCTGAACCTTTTGATGTATTTCATGAGATCTTCACCATTCCTCTACTTTATGCCTTGCAAGGTTGTAAGCAACACGGTTTCCTTCGCATGAAAGTATTTACTACAGAAAACATCCACCATTTCATCCTAGGTAGGGATGGATCCTGGCTTCAGGCTAGTATACCAAGTGTAAGCATGGTCGCACAAGGATTTTGAGAATTCATGTAGACACAGGTCCTCGTCTCCCATGAATGGTCCCATGGTGTCTACACACTTGCTCACGTTCTCAATGGCGCTTCCCTTTCTACCGTCATACTGCGTGAAAGTTGGTGGCTCGTATCTATCAGGGTATGGCTTGATAAGCAACCTTAAAGGGTATGGTGGTCTCCTCGAGTAGAATCTTTCCTTGGGCACTTTGGCCTTCTCTTGTTCCAACAACACTGTGACGCCCGCCATCATCACGAAGCGCTGTTCTATGTTCTGTGGGCATCTGCCCTCCGAGGTTTCCTCCTTGTTAGCTGCATTCTCAAGGTTGTGCTAACTACCCTTTTCTTTATTCTTGCCAGCCTTTAGCTAACGAATTTCCTCTACCAGCCGTTGTTGGGTATGCTGCATTGATTGCATCATCTCAATGAAAAGGTTGGCGTTGTCTCCTGGATTCCTTTGCTGTTGTTGGGCTGGTGTGGAGTGGCTGGTTGAGACTCTGCCTGCGATGGTACAACGCTCATGTTCCGCATTGTCTTAGATCTTGGGGGCATGGCTTATGAGGGTTTGCCTGTCCTTCCCTGTCTACTTCCCAAGTCCTTAGTGGAGTCGTCAATTTAATGTGGTGGCCTTTTTGCGCCAATGGGACAAAACTTGTTTTGCTACACCAAAACTTGTGAACTAATGGACAAGGGAGTTGGGACTGGCCTGGTGGGATTATACTGTAGGCCAGCTTGTGAACAAGCCAGGCATGCCCAATGCTTAGACAGGATGAAGAACGCAGCAGCAAGTTAGGTGTCCTTGCATACGCAGTAGGTGACGTCACAATAAAGTATCTGATACAGCAGACATAACAGAAAAATACCACACAGAACAAACGATATAGCAGGTATATCAAATGATGTTACCACGGGGCGACTAATACAGCAAAATAATAATCAATCCTACAGCAGAACAATTGATACAACAAATATTAAAAAAAAAAAAAAAAATGTACTATAACAGAACAACTGACAGCATGAATCACTATGGCAGAACAAATAATAACGTAAATGTCAAATAAGTTAAAAGAAGTCACCGCAAGACAATAGTAACAACTCTAGGCAAGCATAATAACGTTAGTTCACTCTCCCAATCCTAGGTCGAGTCTTTTAGCAGGAACATGTCCAAAAAGGGAACCAAACCCCAACACAAATAACCTTATTATAGGTTTTTGCCATTGGAGTTACTCATGCTAGAGAAAAGGCCTAAATGGTTATAAGTAATGACTTACAGAGTTACAGTGAGTGGGTTTGTCAAAAGGAGGGAAAAGATGATCTATTGATGCATGATGAATGTTCAGTTAGTGTATAAAACACCTTGAACATTTAGACTCCCAATTTACAAAATACCAATTCAAGCTTATTATCAAACAATGTATGTGAGGAATATGAACATAAGCTAAAAACAGAATTGATAAACAATCTAAACCATAAATAATCACAACCATAGCAGTAATTAAATGGCAAAGATAAAGGGAAGAGAGATGCAAACACAAGAACAACACAGCGATGTGTTATCGAAGAGGAAACCGAAATCCTTGGCGTAAAACCTCTCCGCCGCCCTCCAAGCGGTCAATAATCCACTAAAGAATGAAGTTGGGATACATGAACAGCAGAAGACCCTCCAAGCCTAATCTACCTAGTGTACCTAAGCCCTCCAAGCTTCTTGCTCCAACGAGGTTACGCCGAACTTTTGTCTTCTTTAGCTTACCGGATTTCACTATAGCCCATAGCATCAATCAATATCAATTGGTCCCTTCCTAACTGCTTCCTAAGCACCAAATAGCTTTCTCACAGATATGGGTATGGTGAGAAAAGGTTTTGGCTAATGTACCTCTCAAGGATGTAACAATGGAGAGGGTGAGAGTAGAGGAATTTGGAGAAACAAAGATGAAGATTATGGATGAGTCAATCTTGTTTTTCTCTAGGGTTTCTCTCTTAAAATTCTCTTTAGAAGCTCTCTACATTTCGTGGGTATAAGAGGTATTTATACTGGTGTGAGAATGGAATGCGAAGAGTCAGTTTTTCCAAAACAGAGCTAGCTGGCGACTTGGCCTCCCTACTTGACTGAGTCGTGAGTTCAAGCCGTGAGCTAACTGAATGGCCAGTCTGGACTTTTTGTCCTGTAGTGCTACAACTGGCATGACGGTTCAGCTTCTCTACATGGTTCACTCGTGTACATCTTCTGGCATTTCGCTGCTTTACTGCACAGTCTTGAGCATTTCTTCACACTCTCTCACACACTACCCTTACATGATTCCCACCTAAATAAAGGGTTTCTAAATGCTGAATTACAAGCAAATTTGGCACAGAATAAAGCCAATAGAATGGTTAATTAAATTCAACGTTTGCAGTGTACCTAGATGATACCATCATCTGTTACAAGGTTGGTGATATTGACCTTGTATATTTCAATGAGGATTTTTTTGGAATAGTATAGGACATTGAATTTCAAGATTTCACCGCAAAATTTTTTTATTTTCCAAAACATTGGTTGCTAATGGGACTAAGGCGTAGGGAAGAGAACGAGAAATCTGAAAGATGAAAGAGAAGAAATTGAGAAAAAGTTACCAAATAAATTTAAATTACTATTTATACCCAAAGGATTGTAACTCTTCAATAGCCACATTTTCATACAATATGGACATTTTCAGTCAATAGGCACATTTCCATTCAATATCGATCAATAGACACATTTTCATTCAATAAGCACATTTTCGGTGCACATTTAATATATATCCAAGATGAAGGGTTATGACCTTTCAATAGGTACCATTTAGTATATCCAATACGAAAGGTTATGACCTTTCAATAAGCACCTTTTGGTATATCCAATTTGAAAATTTATGACATTTTAATAGACACCTTTTGGTATATATATCACAACATATCTTATATTAGACATGGCAAAACAGGCGGTTTGGGTTGAGTCAATCGGGTTGCGGGTCAAAACGGGTCATTTTAAGCGGGTTAAAAACGGGTTCGGGTCAATCAGGTTGCAGGTCGGGTCGGGTTGACCCATATTTTTCACGTGAATTTTTTTTTTTTTTTTTTTATTATAAAGAAAACAACATGTATTTGCCATTTGGAAAGTTATGAAACAAATTACTTGATGTAAAATGCATTATTTTGAATTCACCACTTATATCAAGAATAAACTCAGCTAAACTTATTAATACTTATTCAATAATTTTAAAATTATACAAATCCTAACATTTCTATCTAAAACAAAATAACACAAAGATAAGTAAAACAAATACAAAAATTTTATTTCTACACAATATCAACATTCCAAAATATAAAACAAAATTACAAATGACTTATTGGATAATTCATTTGATAAAGAATAAAAACATATCAGAAATTTATAATCTTGAAAATTAATTCTATAATCTATTATCTATTATGGTTGGCACTCTATTTCAATTTGAGATATACATTAAAGTTTGATTGCTTACTTATTTATATATGGTCTCTTTTATGAATATCATATCATTGTTAAGCAACACACACTCTAGGAAATGTCATAATTTATTTTGAAAAGCGGTTTATTTTGGACATAAATTGTTAAAAAATAGGTCTAAGCATTCATAATTTATGCTAGTTTGATACTTTGGCTTCACTATTTTCACACTTGTGAATGTTTCTCACACATGTCTACAATTTTAAATCTATGTCTTTAACTCTACTGTAACCAGATTATCTTGGCATGTAATCTTTACTTATTACAGAATGCTCAACCATTTATCTTTCAATTAATTTGCATGCAGTTATGTAAATGTATCAGTTGTTTCCTTAAAGTTCAGAACAAATAATTAAACCAATATTGTCTTAATTTTACTTTTTTTTTACCAAAAAAAAAAAAGTTTTAAAAAAATGGTTTAGGTCGGGTTGGCCCGCAAAAACACAGGTCGAGTCATGAGTCAACCCATTTTTACTTCGAGTCAAAAAAATCGGGTTTGGGTCGGGTCGAGTATTTTTCAGGTTAGAAAATTCTAACCCATTTTGCCATGTCTATCTTATATATATACTATATATACAACATAAACTAAACTAGAGATGCAACATTCTGTGTCTTATTCTTCTCACAAAAAACTAATAAATAAAACAACATTACTTTCTTCTAACTAACTAATAAAATTTTGTTCTATTTCTTTCAATATCTTTTATTTTTTAATTTCATTCATTTTTGCGTCCTACTCCAACTCAAAAATAATGACTTTTTCCTTGAAACTTATCCAATAGCTATTCCCATGCATCGAACGGGTTAGCGACTAGTATATTTTAATTGAAAAAGCTCAGAGAAAATCCAATTAAATTTTAATACGATTTTCAATTTTGCGCCATCTGTCTCATTTAATTTTTAATTTTGTTCAAAGTGAATGAGTGTAAAAATCGAAAAGTACAAATCCAATTAGATTCTAAATTTGATTTTAATTGGATCCAATTTTCCACTATGTATCCATCAAAGTTTTTAATTTTTGTAACAAGTGAATTATTGAATGCAAAAACTGAAGATTCTAAAACTAATTAAATTCTAAATTATATATATATATATATATATATATTTATATAATGAGAAACCATTACATATTTTAGAAATGTATGATTTTAAAAAGATGTAAGCTAATACCATGTATGATTTGAACCTCTTGTAAAAAATATGCATAATTTAAACCATTTAATTGTGATTGTTTTTAATTGTAGTATATATATATATATATATATATATATATGCACGGAGCTACACACTAGTCTATATATACTATAAAAATGGAGCTTGTTGAGTATTTGTTGACCTCATGCGAATTAGTCACATAAGCTTCACAACCTCCACAAATTTACACGTCACTATTAATTTATAATTTTTTAAATTCAATTCAATTTAACCCTTGAACAACTCGACCATGTAAACCAGACAAAGAAAACAAACCCTCATAGTTAGTACTCTTGAACAACCCGACCATATAAACCCATGGTTTTAAAAACCAGACCAACTGGTTCAACCTAGTGCCAATCCAGTCCAGTTATGTCTAAAAACCGTGTAAAGTTGTGATTTACAACTATTTTGTGTTGGCTTTTATTCCGTGCCAAATTTAATTGTAATAATGTTCAATCTTATGTACCCTGTATTTTATGTGGAATTTCTTTGTAAGGGTTGTGTGTGAGTGTGAGAGTGTGAAGAATCAAGGCAAAATGAAAAGCAAAGAAGTTTTTGCGGGTAGCTCGCGAGAAGCCTTCCCGCGAAGTGAAGCTTGTGCTCAGCACATGACTGGAATGCAAAGAGTCATGACAGATGGTGATAGCTGGTTTTCGCGAGTGTCTCGCGGGTAAGGCCTTCCCGCGAGATACCCGCGAAACATTATGTTTTGCCAATTTGTCATATCTGATACACCAGGTTTCTACACACACTATATATACCCACATTACCCACATATTGAGAGGAGTGCTTTCAGAGAAAAAACCCTAGCAACTATTCTTGAGAGTGAGAGATTGTTATACCCACAATTCTTTACACAATCCATTGTGGTTTTTCCTCAACTCCTACCTCTCCATTTCTAAATCCTTGAGAGGTTGATGGCCGAAACACTTACCACACCCATTCTGAGTGTCAAGTGAGGTTTTGGTGCTGCTGGGAAGTATTGGAAGAAGCCGAGCTTTAGTAAATGCAATCGGGCGTATTACGGGATCCGAAAAGCTAGACAAGACACAGTTCCGAGAAGCCTTGTTGGAGTAGGAGCTTGGAGGGCTTAGGTGCATTGGGTAGATTAGGCTTGGAGGGTCTCTTGCTATTCATGTATCCCAACTTATTGTCTAGTGAATCGATTTACCGCTTGGAGGGCGGCGGAGAGGTTTTACGCCGAGTACTTCGGTTTCCTCTTCAATAACACATTGGCGTGTTATCTTGTGTTTGCATTCTTCTTCCCTACTTTTTTAGTTTTCATTTTACTGTTGTGTTATGATGAATATGGCTTAGAGTAGTTTTATTGTTTGTTCGCTCACAATTACTCTATTCTGCACTTAGTTTAAGTTAGAGTAAAATCAACCGAGATGTAACTTTTAATTTGGGAGTCTAAATAGCTCTTGTGTTTTAACACATAATCGAGCTCTCAATTGGTATCAAAGTGGGTACACTTGATGTGGTTTCATTACTTAAGTGTGATCCTAGACCCCTTTTGTGATGGATCGATCTCAATCGCTTAATGCTCCACCATTCTTTGATGGGAGCAACTATGCGTTTTGGAAAGTCCGTATGAGGACATTCCTGTGTGCTATAGATGAGTTGGTATGGGATTCTGTCGAGAATGGGTATGTTAGACCCACAACACCCAAGTCCGAATGGGACAAGGCAGTTCTTGCTTTGGCAAATGCCAATAGTAAAGCAATTAACGTTATTTTCTGTGGTGTGTCTACTGATGAATTTCATAGGATATCACATGTGGAGACTGCCAAGGAAGCTTGGACAATTCTTGAGACTACCTATGAGGGTACCAAGAAAGTCAATGACATAAAGCTCCAAATGCTTACCACCCGATTTGAAGAGCTCAAGATGGGTGACGATGAGTCATTTGATTCATTCTATGGGAAGCTCAATGAAATCGTAATTGCCAAGCTCAATCTCCGAGAGAAGATTGAGGATGCTAAGGTGGTGAGAAAGATTTTGAGGTCTTTACCGGAGAGATTTCGTGCAAAGGTCACAGCTATAGAAGAGAGCAAATATTTGGATGAGATCAACATCCAAGAACTCATTGGATCTCTCCAAACATATGAGCTTGGACTGCCTTCCCACAAGTCGAGCAAATCACTTGCTATCAAAACCATCAACAAGAGAATGAATGACTCCTCCAAAGAAGATGATGTGGAGAAGGAGGTAGCATTCCTTGCAAAAAACTTCCGCAAATTTCTAAAGATGAAAAACAGTGGGAAGTCGTTCAGCAAGGGAAAGTTTTCATCTCCCAAAGGTGATAGGAAGGAGTTCAAGAAGAAAGATGGGAAGGATTCTCAAACCCCTCAAGGAATTGTGTGCTACGAATGCAACGATCATGGACATCTCAAGAAGGAGTGTCCCAACTATTTAAGAGGGAAGGGTAAAGTGTTTGCCACTACCCTTAGTGATTCTAAAAGCTCAAATTCAGACACGGAAGGAGAATGTGATAGTGAAGGAAATTATAGGGCCTTCATGGCAATTACCTCCGTTGATTCAAAGGATGATTTGAGCAATTTGGTTGATGAACTTGGTGATATTTCCAAGGATGAGGAAATTGAAGACTCGGAAGATGAAGATGTATGCCAAAATGAAGGCGAGAACAACCTTCAAGAAGCATATGATTCACTGCTGGAAGATTGTGGCAAATACACCAAGGTTGCGAACCTTGCTGTGAAAAAGATGAAAAAGATTAAAGAAGAGTATAAGTGTATACTTGTGCAACTCAAGGAAGCAAAGTATGAAGTAGAATGACTCAAAAGAGAATTGGTTGAAGCTTACTCAAAGATCAAGTTTCTTGAACTTGAAATTATCCAAGCTAATGTCAAGGTTGAGCGTATCTCCACCAAGAAACTTGACAATGTGCTGTCCTCACAAAGGGGGAGATGGTTGTTGATAGGGGGAGAAAGAGCTAAACTGAAGGGGGAGCATTTGATCAAGTTCAAAAGAGCAAGCAAAGCCTGTCAAAGCCTATCATTAGACATTATGTTTCACATTATTTGTTCATATTTAAATTGCTTTCTTTTAAAGCTTTAAGTACATTGGTTTTATATCATTTTAATATTCAGTACTTTGTTTATATCACTGCTTTGTAGCGTTTTTTTAGTACTTTTAGATGTTGTTGAATAATCTTGAGTACTACACACTTGTACCCTTGTTGGATCTTGTATCCTTGGTACAAATACTTCTTGTATTTCGCATTGGTTGTGTGTTGGACATGCAATTGATCTTTGTGTTGGTCTTTATTGCATTGCATGTCCGGACGATCATTTACTAGCTAAATGACCATTATAGTCATTCTTTAATGACTGACCATATTTGATCAAGATATGATTATTTGTTTATATAGTGTTTATTACCTTGATCGCACTTTACTTGCTTATATACATACCGTGTATTCAACTTGTCATAAGCCTAATGGAAGTTTTGTTTGTGTGCGAGTGTTTCAGATACATACCGTGTATTCAACTTGTCATAAGCCTAATGGAAGTTTTGTTTGTGTGCGAGTGTTTCAGGTTACAGGTACATACATGCAAGTGCTTCACAGCTTCTAGATTAGGTGTGAGTGAGTTTTACCACTATTCCCAAACTCATGTTTAAGTCTAGATTCTGTTTTAGGGGTTTTGTTACGGAATAGCCAAAGGGGGAGATTGTAAAGTTGTGATTTACAACTATTTTGTGTTAGCTTTTATTTTGTGCCAATTTTGATTGTAATAATGTTCAATCTTATGTACCCCGTATTTTATGTGGGATTTCTTTGTAAGGGTTGTGTGTGAGAGTGAGAGTGTGAAGACTCAAGGCAAAATGAAGAGCAAAGAAGTTTTAGCGAGTAGCTCGCGAGAAGCCTTCCCGCAAAGTGAAGCATGTGCTCAGCACATGACTGGAATGTGAAGAGTCATGACAAATGGTGATAGTTGGTTTTCGCGAGTGTCTCGTGGGTAAGGCCTTCCTATGAGATACCCACGAAACATTCTGTTTTGCCAATTTGTCATATCTGATACACCAGGTCTCTACACACACTATATATACCCACATTACCCACATATTGAAAGGAGTTTCAGAGAAAAAACCCTAGCCACTATTCTTGAGAGTGAGAGATTGTTATACCCACAATTCTCTACACAATCCATTGTGGTTTTTCCTCAACTCCTACCTCTCCATTTCCAAATCCTTGAGAGGTTGATAGCCCAAACACTTACCACACTCATTCTGAGTGTCAAGTGAGGTTTTGGTGCTACTGGGAAGCATTGGAAGAAGCCAAGTTTTGGCGGATGCAATCGGGCGTATTGCGGGATCCGGAAAGCTAGGCAAAACACGGTTTCGAGAAGTCTTGTTGGAGTAGGAGCTTAAAGGGCTTAGGTGCATTGGGTAGATTAGGCTTGGAGGGTCTCTTGCTATTTGTGTATCCCAACTTATTGTCTAGTGAATCGATTTACTGCTTGGAGGGCGACGGAGAGGTTTTACGCCGAGTACTTCGGTTTCCTCTTCGATAACACATCGGCGTGTTTTCTTGTGTTTGCATTTTTTTCCCTACTCTTTTAGCTTTCATTTTACTGCTGTGTTTTGATGAATATGGCTTAGAGTAGTTTTATTGTTTGTGCACTCGCAATTACTCTATTCCGCACTTAGTTTAAATTAGAGTAAGATCAATCGAGCCGTAACTTTTAATTTGAGGGTCTAAATAGCTCTTGTGTTTTAACACATAATCAAGCTTTCAAACCGAAAAATAGGAAAAAAGCAAGTTTAACCGGGACCGGCCGGTTTAACCGTGAAAACTGAAAACCTGTCCGGTTTAACCGGTTATGAGCAAATTATGTTGAAATTCAAAACTGCACCTTTTTTTTTTCTTTTTTTCTTTTTTCCTTCTTTAAAGCAAAATCACTGCTGTAGAGAGGGAAAATTCCCGACCTATCACAAGCTGACACGTCACACTACCAAGTCCACAAAATACAGCCAATTACAAAATGCCACATATTGCTGCTAGGGTTTTATTATCACTACTCAGAAGCCAATGAAAATTTGCCAAGTGTCATGCAAAAATCAATCACGCATCAGCGCGTGTAAGCGATGACACAAGCAGCCTCGCACGTGTAAGCGATGACACAAGCAGTCCCGCTCGTGTAAGCGAAGACATAGGCGGACCAATCAGGCTGTGACATGTGTCACCAATCAGACTCCGCCACATGTCGCTCACCCACTCCCAAACTCCTATAAATAGAAGCCTTTCTAAGGCATTTGGGGAGATCTGGAGGAGGAAGCCATTCAGAAGCACTCAGAAGTACAGAAGCTCTGCAGGAATCAAGCCTCAAAGCCTTCAAGAACTTCAAGAACTTCAACCTCAAAATCGAAGAACACTCGAAGCAGAATCATCCAAACTATCTGCCTAGATCCTAAAGTTCACTGGAATCAAGCTCAAAAGCCTCCAGAAACTCCAGCAACCATAAATTGGTGAAGCTCAACGGATTCAAGCCTCCAAAGCCCCGAAGAACTTCCACCACAAACCTTCAAATACGAAGAATATTCAAAGCAGAATCATCCAAACTATCTGCCTAGATCCAAAAGTTTGCGGGAATCAAGCCAAAAGCGTCCGAAAACATCAAGAAACCACAAATTGGTGAAGCTCTAAGGATTCAAGCCTCTAAAGCCCCGAAGAACTTCCACCACAAACCTTCAAAGACGAAGAATGCACCAAGAACACGAAGAACACGTGAAGAACACAAAGAATACGAAGAACAAAGGATTTCTAACAAGCTCATAGCCAGAGATTCATTGTAATTCCATTTCAAAGGTCTTCGATCCATTCCTCAGCCAAATTGAAGGATATTTTGTGTTCAAGTCAAAATCACATTACTACAAATCCAATCAACAAGTCTTTCAAGGAGATCGAATCAGAGGATCACTCTTTTGTAATTACAGAGAATTGTACCACACAATCATCAATACAAATTCGCATTTGTGAAACTAGTTTACTTGTTTGACTTATTTCGAACTGAGAAATTTAGTCGTCTACAACTGCCTTCAAAGTTCAAACACTAGATCTTCAAGAAGAAGCAAAATCACTGCCTTCAAACACAAAAGAAAAAAAAAATAGAGAAAAGAGACTGAAGAGAGCAGCCGGTGTGAAAGAGAAAATACAAAAGAAGAAGAAGAGGAGGAGAAAAGAAACTGAAGGCAGCACAGAGCAGTAAGCACCAAGCACTGAAGACAAAAGTTTGGAACTTGGAAATGAGAAAGAAGATGAAAGAATGGTCAGGTCACATGTTACATGAAAGAATGGTCACCTGGAACATAAAATTTATGAATTCGCTAAGTAGTAAGGACTAAGGGCACTCTGAATAGGTCAACGCCAATTTTATGCAACATAATTAATATTTACTAAGGGTATCCAATTAGCCTCCACTTTTTGTATTTAACAACTCATTTTCAATTTCTTTATCTATCAAAATATTATTTTCTTGGTTTTTTTTTTTTTAATCTTTCTATTTACATTTTTCCCTCACTTTGTCTTTGTCAATGCACACGTCAACCCACTATGCCAAACTGCACCGCACACCTTTGCCCATGCCGCTACCCACACGGCCACAACCACAAGGCCATGACTAGTTACTACCAATTCCATATCCAATCCATAGTCAATTGACTAGTGCAATGCTAATACTCTTACTAGTACTTGTAGGTTCTAGCATCCAATCCACAGGCATCATGTCTGCTACTCGATTTTACACTGCAAATATCATAATGTTTTTATTGAACTTAGATCTAATTTTTTACACCCTTGATAACAAACGATATACTAATTTTTTTTTTTTAAAAGGTAACTTGTGACATATTACTATATTAGGCCACAAGGATAAATTGATTGGGTTGTTGTTTCTTAGCCCTAATCTATACGGCAGAAATGCCAAACAGGTTATATATGTATTTTATTTTTTTATTTTTTTATTTTTTTTGCTGAAAAACAGGTTATATATGTATTGGGTGCAAACAACACCCTCTTTGCCATTTTAGCATTAATTTTGCTTATAATAAAGGAGATGAGTAGATGAAATTTACAAACATAAGCCCAAACCCACCAATTAGACAGTATGTAAGAAAAGAAGAATAGGTAACTTATATCTTGATAGTTAAAAGTTTATAAACATAAGCCCAAAACACTAAAAAAATTTGACTTTAACCTAGAAAGACATGCAACTAATTTTTGTTTTTAAAATATATAGATACAAGATGCTCTAAAAGTAAATCACTATAAGAGTAATTGAAAGTACGTTTAATAACTTATGTCTTCTAGGGTTATCTCAACTCTCAAGCCCAGAGAAGGAATGTGATAACTAATAAAAAATTTGGTCAGTTTTTTCAAGAATAGAGAATAATTTGAGTATACATCACCATGCAGGTGCTCCCAACAAAATCAACTTGGACTACTATCAAAACCTTCAGCACTTGAAAATAATTTGAGTATATCAATGGAATCATGCAGAAAATTGTATTGATAAAATAACATTACATTGACAAAACTTTGGAACCATACCTAAATTAAATTCCAAATTGACAAACAGAATATACGCACTGTCAAAGCTTTCTCAATAACTATTTCCTCACTGCAAAATTCTTGGCCATTCTCTCATCTTCAAAAATTTCACAAGCCTCCAAAAAGAGCTTCTTATCTATCTAAGGAACAATTTAAAGTGTTGTGACAATACATTCTATTGAATTGTAGTCTTTGTCCTTCTCAGTACCCAGTACCCAAATCAGTTTTGACTACTCATGGCTTTTCGTCAACTGCTTCTTGTATATCTTCCTAGATGTTCTCTGAACTTTTCGAGACCATGCTGAGGCTTAAGAAGTTACAGGACTTTCTGTTTTTTCCTCTGATAAGATATTTCAAACTCCCTAGTTGGATATTGCATATCCCAAGATATCATTGATCCCATCAGAAAGGCATTATTGTTGACCTCCATTTTCTTGTCCAAACAACTTGATCTTCCATCCTAACTTTCATTAACATTAATGAAGCACAAATCACAAATATGAGATCCTATCTTGGTATGCAGTTGCATCCGGATGATCCTGCAAAGTGTCACTTTTAAATGAATGAAAGCTACTCAAAATTATCCAATTAATTGAATATTATAGAATTTATATGATCATGCTTCATTCCATGTTACCCAAAAACACTCAATTTACTTGATGAAGAAATTAGTAATGTCATTTCATCAAAGGGGGAAAAAATACAACTCTACACACACCATGCTTTGGGGTGCTCTTTAATGATAACTAGAGGAAATGAAATGGGAGACCCCATTATCCTAGCAACATCACTAATGAGATAGAATGGCACCTTGATATTAGCTTCCCAAAGCTCAACATCAGCCGCTACTGTTTTGCAAATTTCATCCCAAGCTAAGCCATTCTAATTGAGGAGATCCATGATGCCCGTATACTCTTTCATCAAGCTCACTATTGGCAATGGAGGTCATCCACTTCACCTACAATAACCCCACCAATATATACATACAAGTTATGCAAGTTAGTTTAATGACTTGAACTTTGTGCTGCTTTCTCCTACTCTATCTTTAACCCCACCCCCCTCCTCCTCTACAACCACACCAATATAATCTGATAAAGCTAAAAAATTTCCCCAACAGTTTAAAATCATTTTGCAAAGTCTTCAAATAAGTGCTATCTGTCTTTCCTCAAATGCCATCTATTAAGAAACAAATGAAATAATTGCCTATATTTGTGCACTTAGTGTCACAGCAGCTGTCTTTCATTCTTAGTGACACCAGAAAAACAAAAGTACAAGAATATTGTATGCACCTCTGATAATATCCTCAACATATAACCCTTCTAAAAAAATTTCGGTAAGTCGTGCTAATAATCCTTGCCAGAACTGAATCGAAATACGACTCTTGACGTTGCAAAAAAGCCATTGTATTGAGAACTGCTTAAAACCCAAATATAACTTAATGCAAAAAAAGATGCAATCAATTTAAGTACAGAATCAAAGGTAATTAGCACACAAAAAAGATCTTTTAATTATGATCATGTCTAGCCTAATATTTAACTACAAGAAATAGGAATGAAGAGGATATCACATAGCTATTGCAAAAGAACAAAGATCTGTTTTGGGTACAATGCAGTTCATAGAAGCGGATAAAACTACATCTTAACTTAATGCAAGGTTACAAATGGATCTAAGACAGGGCTCCACCACCTTCCTTATCACTGACTTGCTAACATGATTACAAATTCATTTGCAAATAAAAATAATTAAAGCCTCATAACAAGAACATATAAAAGGGAATAAATCAGGATGAAAAAAATTGGATCTGAGACAGGGCACCCCTTCCTAGAAGCCTAAGTTAGGCGGGACAAGAAAATCTATTAAAATAAAATAAGGGTTTTTTTTTTTTTTTTTTTTTTTTTTTTTTCGGGTTCCAAATATGAAAATATTAGATCTAACTCAATATGGCATGGGAAGAGAACCTGCCTTACAGCGTAGAACACCTGCCGATTCAACATCTGCTCAAACCAATTAACTTGAACCCATATTCATGTTTAATTCAACATCTCTCAAAGCAAAGAAGCAGAAAACTAAGATAGCTTAGCTCAGTAGTACATCTCCAATAGAGGATGATGGGATCATATATAATGAAGTGTGAAACCTTGATTCACTTTCCCACCTGAAACATTATAAGAATGCCTCTTGCTGTTCTTGCAATCACTCTTTCAGCATCTTCATAACCAAAAAGTTGAAGAGAAGGGCTACAGGATCCCTATTGGAAATCTGCATAATGCTGAAGAAGCCTGTGGGAAATTTGTTAGCAGGATCTAAGAATGTGAGAGTGAGACACAAGCAGAAGTCCAATTTGACCAGCCAAATCTGAAACAAATACAAATAAAAGTACACCATGTCATGCCCCTACGCATAAAACAAAAAACAAAAGAGGACATCCAGACTCCAAATTTAAATCAAAATCCATGTATCTCAAGTACCACTGCATCACCATTCCCAAGAAGCTCATATTACTAGCTACTATTGTGCTCTTATTCCTGCTTGACATTGCACTCTTATTCCCAACAATGGAAAACATATCTTGAAAAGAGGCTCCTCCTCACATATTTTATTCCCAAAATAAGACCCTACAACACTACCTGAAAGAATTTTCTAGAAAACCAGAAAAGGTTACTTTATTCACCTCAGTCACCTAAACAACTTTTCTACATTTACATCCATTCCAATTATTACAAAAACTAGTTGGTATTACAAATTAAAAGGGACAATTAAACTGCCATACATCACCTAAGCTTGAATCTCTTATTTGTATGAAATTTTTCAAAGGCATTTCCTTTCCATCAAGGATTACACACTTGTGTGAAACTTCTCAAGAACAATTTTCTTCCTTCAAAATATATAATCTTTCCATGGAATGTAAAACAATAAATACTAAAATCTATTCAAACACATTTAGAGCTCTATAAACAAGAACAAGGATTACAAATTACGAAATCATACATCTCCAACCAAAATTATATGCCAATTGAGATCCAAGCTACCACAAATTTCAATAAGAACTGACGCAAGACAACCGGAACAAAATTGAAATAGCGGAAAAATAAAAGATATGACCTAGGAGTCAGCACCTAGGCCTTGCTTGGAGTCAGCACCAAGCGGAGAAACCACTAGGAGTTAGCACCTAGGGTAGACCTGGAGTCAGCACCAGACCAAAGAAAGACCAAACAGCCATTGTTTTCATTCATCAAAATATCAACTAACCCCTCAAGGAGTACAATAGGTTGCTTATAAAGGATTACTAAACCCTAATTCTAATTGGCTAGGAAACCCTAATTGCCTTATTACAAAAATACCCTTGCTTCTAAATTAAAATACTAATAACTCATTAAACTAATAGGACCTAAAACATAAAAATACAGTTGACTAGCAAACATAAATAATACTAAATAATAATTTTCTTGCATCTCCCGCATCATTCTCCTCTGGTTGGAGAAAACTTGACCTCGAGTTTTAAAGCATTGAAGGATTAGGATGCTAACAAATAACACTTGCTTCAAGTCTGAAATCACCTTAGGGAGCATAGGGAAACGAAAAATCTTGAATTCCACCACATCAAACGTATTTGGAATAACAAAATCAATGTGTGGAATCGGTATAATCTCTTCTTGAACCTTATGAACCATAGGAAGCACTGTGGTTTTAACCTCTTCAACTTCACCAAGATGTAGATCTTCAAGGATTGTGGAGGGTTGATCAGAAGCACATTCAACAACTTCAACTTTCACATCATGTGCACCCTCTAACAGAATACTCTCTTTAGGCACCAGCTTTTCACCTTTCAATCATGTGCACGCTTGTTAAAGCAACACTTGTCGAGGCATGTACGTCTGTGTCAACATTAGGCTTTGGTGTTGCTGGAGGATTCTCCACGACCAAGATATCACCATCAATGTTGTCTTCTATGGGGGTAGCAATAAGTTCATTGTGATCAATTATCCTTGGTTCCCCAATTGAATCGAGTTGAGTCTTCATTTGCTTCCTCTTAGCAATCCTGTCTTGAATATCTTTCATGAGCTTTACAGTTAATTCCGTTACTTCCCTGGTAGATAATTCCTTGGTAGATTGTGCAAAAGTGCACTGAGGACATGAAATAGGATGAGGATGAGAATTCATCGTATTTGCTTCAACTTGAAAAGTACCACACTGAGATTGGAGTAGATACTTAGCTCGATAGTATGGTGACAAATACTCATCACAAAGCTTTTCTTTCATATCTTCCCACACACTAATGGCAGGTTCATAATCCATATAACGGAAATATTCAAGATTCTCCCAAAACCTTTGTGCTTTACCTCTTAACTTCAACTTAGCATACCTAACCTTTTTGTTATCTACAAAGTTTGCTTGCTCAAAGAATTGTTCCATCCCATTCAGCCAGTTGACAAAATCTCGTGGATAAGTTTCATAACCATCAAAATAAGGTGCTTCTAATATTACCATGATTCTCTAACTAAGACTATTCTCTCAAATTTAAGGCCCAATACATGCAATGGGCTCATAGCAACAATACTTACTATTTGTCTTTTTTTTTTTTTTTTCTTTTTTTGAAATACAATGAAAAGAACTACAGTTTAAAATTAAAGTCTGCTAAGCCCAACTCCAAACATGTAAAACACCGAAGCTAAAGAAACTACTAGAAGCAAAAGAAACTAAAAGAAAAAACATGCGGCGGAGCAAGCACGAAGCGGCACTGGAGTCAACGGTGGAGCAGCAGTATGGGCTCACTGGCGTTCACGGTCAGCGGTGCTCGAGGTGCAGATCGGAGCTCGCACGTCAGATCGCGGTGATGGGACCAGCAAAGCATGAAGCGGTATGGTGAGAGTGGTGTTGACGGCGAGTCGGCGCAGGTGGTTCTCGGCGGCGCGAATCCAGTATTGACATCGGCGGCTCTTGTGGGCTTCAAACTCCTCTGTTTCTAGTATGGTGGCTGGTGGTTGTTGGGTTCCGCGGCGGTGGGTGTTGATTTTATGGGTTTTGGCGGCTAGTGAGTGATGGGTCTTGCGTGGGTCTCTTTTTCTTTTTCTTTTTTTTTGTGGTGATTTTTTTTCTAGTTCTGGATTGACTGCGGGATGCTTCAGACAGATTGATGTTTGCTCTGATACCAAAACTGACGCAGGACAACCAGAACAAAATTGAAATAGCGGAAAAATAAAAGATATGACCTAGGAGTCAGCACCTAGGCCTTACTTGGAGTTAGCACCAAGCGGAGAAACCACTAGGAGTCAGCACCTAGGGTAGACCTGGAGTCAGCACCAGACCAAAGAAAGACCAAACGGCCATTGTTTTCATTCATCAAAATATCAACTAACCCCTCAAGGAGTTCAATAGGTTGCTTATAAAGGATTACTAAACCCTAGTTCTAATTGGCTAGGAAACCCTAATTGCCTTATTACAAAAATACCCTTGCTTCTAAATTAAAATACTAATAACCCATTAAACTAATAAGACTTAAAACATAAAAATACAGTTGACTAACAAACATAAATAATACTAAATAATAATTTTCTTGCATCTCCCGCATCAAGAACTCTTCTCAACCAGATTACCACTCCCCACAAAATAAAAAGGACATGCAACTCGGATAGCAAAATGTGGGCCTAGCAAATCTGGGAGCCTAGAAATTCCAAAAGCCAACCTCCAACAAAAATAACTAACAATCTTAAACAATAATTTGTTAGAATTCATGTAAGGTGATAGACTCTAATCTGTATAACAAATCGGGGTCCAAAAAGAATTACAATCAACCTACCTAGAAGTGAATGGCTCCCCCAAATACGGCCTTACCCACTCCTTAAAACTCCTCCACAAACACCAGTATGCCACTATCATACTACTTCACTCATTCATCAAATCAAGTCTTAAACCAGAGCTAGAAAAAATAAATAGTTCTGAGACTGCAAAGTTTGAATAAAATGAAAGGGTGCAGCCATGAGTTCTAAGGCAAACATCTTAAGCAGATAGTAAAAACATGTCCATGTCCAAATACCAAAAGACCAATCCATGCATAAGATGTCTCACTATGTAGAAACACTATTACACAGTTATTTAAATATTTATCATGTAAATGCAAGAACATAATTCATCTAACATATAATGATACAGGATTTTCCTCAAACAAAGATGATGATATAGAATTATTATGTCCCAGCAAGTTGTACTTAAAATAGAACCTAGATAAAAATAACTACTAATCAACTTCACACAAACACCTGGAGGCAAATCAGCATTGGGAAATGCCTTTCTACTATGTTGAAGTCTAGGCAGGCGATCATAGCATTAAGGCCACAGATACCAAAACAAATTCAAATCCATCTTTTATCGCAATCATCCAATTCAACTGTATTTTAAGACCATTAAGATCATAAACTATTCAAATAAAGTAAGAACCATTATTTCGCCCCGTTTTTTGAAGGGAGTAAAATCTATTCCTGAGTTAAAGTCGCTTCCTAGTTAAAATACTTAGCTCTGCCAAATCCAACAAACCTGATCACTTTGTAAAATTGTTTTACTCTCAAACAAATTTAAAATTGCACCAAATTTAACAGGCAGTGAATTTATCAGTAGAATATACAAACTGAAAATTTAAGCTCAAGGATTCACTCTTGTTCCAACTTCTAAATTTTTCTTTTTGGTTGGTTGAATCTGTATATTTATTTATTTTCCATAATACACAGTGCATTGTGGTTGAACTGAGTCTTCTAGCTGAAAATTTATGGCACCATGACAATTCCATCCATTAAAACTTAAATTTCTAGCAACATTCACTTAAGCTATTTATTTCAGAGCTAATACCACTCGGCCCTTTAAAAACACCATAACAATATGCTAAACTAATTAAAACCTACAATTCTAATCATTACAAGTAATCTCTTCACAATGGCCAATTAGATGTGTATCTTTGTGAGTCTGAAAGAGCATAGGCCTTCTGACTTTAGTTTTCCATTAACTGGACAATTTAATTCTTTTCGTCAAATAATTTTGAAGGCTCTTTTGCCATTACAAATTAACAAGAAATTAAATTCAAAAACAAATAAAATGAGCATCATTTCTGCTTTTTCTTTGCATAAATGTCCTTTCAAATTGAATTAGTATCCCACAAGAAAGAGCCTGTTAATTTAGAGAAAGAGAATAGGAAGTGAAAAATACTCCCAAATATGCAAATCAAACAGCGCAAAAAAGGGAGACATACTCTAGCCTTCAACAACGTAAAATAAATCAAATGAAGATGATGCATAGGAAAATAGTTTCAATGTAATAATAGTTCCATTTGGTATATCCATTAGAAGCCTTGAATCAGACGTCAAGGAAAGACACCCACTGTGATGAGGGACTAGAGGAGGTTGAGCAATTGCTCTCTACCATGCAGAAGTCTAGGCAGGTGATCATAGCATTAAGGCAAGAAAAATTGAAACCCATTACAATCACAATCATCCAATTCATCTGCATGCTGAGACAATTCAAATCATAAAATAGTCAAAGAAAATAAGAACCATTATTTTCCCCCTTTTTTGAAGGGAGAAAAATCTATTCCTAAAATTTTAAGTTACCCCTAGTTAAATGCTTACTTTTGCCAAATCTGGTAGCCTTCATAGTCCCATAGAAAATATGCTTAACTAATTACGCTAATAAATCCAACTCAATACAAGTAATCTCTTGTGTATGACCAAGTACATGTTGATCATCATCAATATAAAATATTATATTCATTTTAACCTCACTTGTCCATTAAGTTGCACAACTTAATGCTTTTTTCTAGAAGCATTTTGGAAACTTCTAGGCCATTAAAAGAAACAGAACTCAGAAACAGATCAAATTACTAATTTCTTTCATTAGTTCTGTTCTTTTTTTGCATTATTATATCCTTCAAGTTGGCCTGGTACCTCTTTATTAATGAGTGTGTAAATTTAGTGAAAGAGAGTGAGATGTGACAAAGATGCAAATCAAACAATACAACTAAAGAGGGAAACATACACCTGCATTCAACAACTCAAAAAAAATATTATTTCTAAAGATAATATACCATTTCATCAATTAAACTTTTACTTTCCAGCAACTTTCACTCAAGCTATCTTTTTCAGAACTAATACCATTGAGCCCCTCCAAAACCCCATAACTAATAAAACCAATAATTCTAATCATTACAAGTAATCTCTTGACAATAGCCAATACGATGTTGATTTGTGAGTCTAAAAAAGTATAGGCCTTTGGACTTTACTTGTCCATTAACTAGATAAATTAAATGCTTTTCTCTTGGATAAGATTGAAATCTCTTTTAACATTACAAGAAAAAGAATTCAACAACAATATGATTATCGATCTTGCTTTCTCATTGGGGGTCTGTCACTTCCCATCCTCTTTCTCTGAATTATTACCCTGTATGAAAAAGCCCATTAATTTAGAGAAAGAGAATGGGAAGTGTCAAAGTCTCCCAAAGATGCAAATCAAACAATGCAAACAGTGAGACATACTCTGGCATTTAACAACATTAAAAAATCAAATAAAGATGACACAATGGAAAATTGTTTCAATGTAAAAATGATACCTGGGAATATTTCCTTTTAGATAGGGATGGGCTATTGAAGAAGAAACCAACTTAAACCCATTACCATTTGCTGAGTCAATACCCAAATTTTAGTCGAACCAACTTGCTATATCCATTGGAAGCCTTGAATTAGATGTCGTCACCTAGTGTTATTAGGGTCTCTGTGTCTGAGTCCGTTGAGACACCCAAGATTTGTATGTGAACTATTAGAAGTGGAGCAAGGAGGTAGAAAAGGTGTGAGCATAGTGTCTTCAAAGTCATCAACATTTTGAGAGTTGTCTTGGATAATAACAGAATTCTAAGGAGAACAAATGCATTCCACATGTACCCCCATCCTTGCAATCATAGGAGCAAATTTTCCAAATTCACTTGTCCAATGAGAGATTTTACATGAAATCTCAACATGATTCTGATCTCCTTGCATCAAGTCTTCGAATTTCCTCTGTAATTGGCCGTGAGGCTCACCGTAAAACCACAGATGATCACACTTCAGATGCGGAAAGAACGCCCACTCAATCAAAGGTTGCTTATGACCATTGATGAAAATTCTAAGATCACAAACCCAACTGATTATATCATCATGAACATAACCATATTTATCATTATTAGCATAATCGTCCTTCAATGGAACTAGATGAAAAACAACACAAAGAGCAAATGTGGGAAATTCAGGACCAACCCTGAATAATATGGAACTCTCTGTACTTTTATGGTTAAACCACTTTGGAATCTTCTTTCCTGGTACTCTAATATCATATCTCTCTCCAAAATCAATCATCAGATGAGCATCTAGACTGGGAAAGGACTCACCTTTCATTACGTCAAACTGGGAGAGGGAGACTTGGGAAGATAAATCAATCTGATGCAATAATTTGCGATGTGATACGGTCCCTTTCACACCTGAACATTTCATATCTTGTGGAAGCCCTAACTCTCTTCCAAACTGCAATTCGAAATTTTGAGAAATTGAAGTTTAGCAAATCTACTAAAAGTATTTGCAAAGTTAACCAAAATTGTTTCTATTATATTACTTTAAAAGGAGGTACCTGAAGGATTAATTTTCTTAATGATTCTGAATTCAACGAAATGCAGTTTTTTGCATCTATTCTTCTTATACCTTCTGGAAGCTTTGGAATTTTTTTAAGGAACTTGGAATCCCTAATTAGAAGCCCCTGTAATATATTGAATTTGATAATGCTTTCTCGGATGTTCAAATCTTTACTTTTCTCTGCGTGGGTGAAACAAGAAGTCAACTTTTTTAGAAAATTGCACCGTGCTTGTCTGCCATTTCCCACACCCTTTGGAAATTGGACATTACCACAAAGCCAGAGTATGCGAAGATGTTGCAATTCATAAATGCTAATTGGAAGTTGACATGAATAGAAATAGGAACCTATATCTAATCGCTTAAGCCCAGTGAGATTACCAATTGATGGTGGAAGCTCTGAAATGGCAGTGTGTGCTATATTTAGATACTTTAAATTTTCCATTCCTTGTGGAATATGGGGGAACCTCCTAACCCTTTTGCAATGAAAAAGACTTAAAATTTTAAGAGATTTCATCACGAAGGAACTTGGAAGAATTTGAAGTTCAAAGCAACCCCAAAGGTCCCAGCTTTCAAGCTTATCAAGATATCCAATAGAGTCATGAATCTTGACTAATTTTCTACAATCACGGAGATCCAATTTCTTTACATTTGGGGTTGCACTCAATAAGTCCGGTAATTTCCTAATGTATTGACAGTTACGAAAATTCATATGTGTCAAGCTTTTACTTTGTATCCTCTGTAGAAAAATAAAATCAAAATTTAACTTCAATAAATGTTAAAATACAGATTAATGAAGTTATAATAATTTATAAATAAATAAAAATGGCTATACCTTGAAAAGCTTGTCCAATATAATCTAACTTTGTGGCATATTGAGTGCAACGAGTTTTTGAGGATGAAAATTGGATGGTAAGGAGGATAAAGGAAACCCCAGCCAATCAAGCACCCTTAATCCATTAGGGAGATATTCAAGACCCCTACAAATATCTACATTACCAACCATAAGGAACTTGAGATTTTTCATCTTTTTAAAGCAATTAGCTTCTAGTTGCAACTTTGTCAGTTCAGGTGAGACTATTATCATGCCTCGAATGTTGTCTGATCCCTAATTAGATAAAACATTTAGTGAATTACATCATACAAAAGAATTCACTAAAAATATAATAACTATTTTTTTTATTTGATAAACACACACACACACACACACATATATAGGGGAAGGGGAATGAGATAAGGGAATAAACTCACACGTCAACACCAAAACTGCATGCGGCAGTTAGTGTCGCGGAGCAAGTGATAAACCCCTTCTCAATATCACACCTTACCGATGTGAGTCGACTCAACAACACTGAGTATCTTTTTTATTTGATAAACACACACACACACACACACATATATAAGGGAAGGGGGATGAGATAAGGGAATACACTCACATGCCAACACAAAAACTGCATGCGGCAATTAGTGTCACGGAGCAAATGATAAACCCTTTCTCAATATCACACCTTACCGATGTGGAATGACTTGACAACACTGAGTATCTTTTTTATTTGATAAACCTTGTTGACAGACTTGAATTTTCTTCCATAACTAAAGACAAAAAATTATATCAAGGAAAAAACCAAAAATAAAAAGCCATTAAATTTTCCCAATAAAGAAAAGGGAAAAGTTGAATGAGACCAAGTTATACCTTATTTTCCGTTAGTACTTCAAAAACATCCTTATAATACCATAGTCTACTACGTAGTTCAGGTTTTTGCTATGATTCCTGTTGGACAATCTCTCTACCCATTTGTTGTAGCAAGTCATGCATCCATAATTTGTTAAATCGATCAACATTTATAAGGCACTTATCAATAAGTTTTTGAATACCAATAACTGGGTATAGATCGCAAGAAGTTAGTATATCCACAACATAATCCTTGGAAAGACCCTTGAAGAAACATGCAAGATCAAGAAAAATATTTTGTTCCGTTTCATCCAATCCTTGATAACTTACTTGGAGTACTTTTTGAATATCTTTGTCAAGAATCCTTTCATACTTATCTAATGCACTTTTCCATTCCATTTCACTTCTTCCGTGCAAATTGGCACCAATTATTGATAGAGCTAATGGAATGCCCTTGGCATAACATATAACTTGATTAGTAAGTTCTGAATAATCTTCCTCAGGTTTATTTTTTTGAAAGGCGTGCATACTAAATAGTTCAAGAGCTTCATGATCACCTAACTCCTTAACCATGTAAGTTGAATGGCACATTCTTAAAGTATGTAACAAATGTTTATTTCTTGTTGTTATAATGATTCGACTTCCAGAAGCAAACCAATCACATTCTCCAATCAATCTTTCCATTTGGTCTGATTTATCCACATCCTCAAGAATTAAAAGAATTCTTTTATTGCGAAGTATGTTCTCTATCACAATGGTTCCTTTCGATTCACTGCACACCTTCAGTTGTCTATTCCCTAGGGTCTCACAAAAAATCATCTCTTGTAATTGGATAATACCATCAAATGTCCCTGACTTTTCTCTAACATTTTCCAAAAAGTAGCTTCTTTCGAAACGGTAAAAATTTTTGTTATAAACAGCTTTTGCAATGGTTGTTTTACCCATTCCACCAAGTCCATATATACCTAACATACGAACATCATTTGACCCAATATCTAATTGCAATATTATGGCCTCTGCACGAGAATTTATTCCAACGGGGTATTTAGCAACAAATAATGGCATCCGATTTAATTCAGAATTTGAGATCTCTTCAACAATTTCTTGGATAAATTCAAATTCAGTACAGCTGTCATTCACAAAGCATACAAGACATGTAAATAGTTAGACTATAAAATTGAAATATGAACCTGAACTAAATTCAAGATGTATAGTTTGAGCATTACAACTAAAGTTTTTTAATTTTAATTTTTAAAGAAAGCCAAATGTAATTTATAGGTCTAAGAACTATAATTTGATTAGGATTTTTTCGAATTATTGTTTTCTAGGAAATCAGTTTTAGGCTTTTGCAAAGAAATTGCATGGAAAATCCAGTTAGATGAGGGGCACAAACTTATTGAAACCCCACTTAACACTTGAACAAAATTATTAAGAATTTCTTCTAAAAAAAATTTCTAGGTTGCACCGACACGCCATTTTTGGCGTCGTGTCGGTGTCGGACACCGAACCGGTACGATTCGCCGGACTCCGATGTCCGAGAAGTGTCTCTTTTTTTTTTCGCGGCTCTGACACGTCCGACACGCCAGCAGTGAAAAAAGAAGAAGGAAAATCACAGATTTTGACAGATGGACTTACCAATACCATTGATTTTGTGATATACCCTAAAACAACCAGTCTGAGAAGTCATTTGACTGAAACCCACATCTCAAGTTCTCACTTCTCAACCCACCCTCCCTCTGACCTCTGCCCGCTGCCGCTGCCCTCTGTCCCTCGCCGGAACTAGATCGGGCCGATCGGCGAGCTCCATAGACGTCGACGTCGTGCCCTATCCCTTCCGATCTCTCTCTCTCTCTCTCTCGGCGTGGACAACAGGTCAAGTCCGACCTCTTTGCTTTTTTAAGCTTCTCTCTGTGTTGTTGTTGTTGTTTTTTATTTTTTATTTTTTTCAGATATTGGGCCATTTGGGTGAATGGGTTACTTGGGGTGTTTGGTAGAGGAGTTTGAGGAATGTTATTTGGGTGTTTTTGATATACGTGCGAGTAAAAAGGTGTGAAAATATGTGTTAATGTGTTTAAAATGCTCTAAAAGTTACTTGAAATAGCCTACCAAACAGGCCCTTAATACTCACTTATTATAACGCATTTTGTTTTGTTTTTATTTTTAATCTCACTCTCACTGTTCCCCTTAAAAAAAAAAAAAAAAAAAAAAAAAAAAAAAAAAATCTCACTCTCACTGTCATAGTGTGAGAGTGGGATATAATATAATGTTGTTACTATCATTATGTGCCATATATAATGTTGTTACTGCCATATTAAGCTATACCTTATAACTTATATTTTTTTTGTTTCTTTATTTAGCCTTTTGTTTTGCCTTATAAATGTTTATTATGAATTTAGTGATTTTTGTTTTTGTATGTCCTGCTATAGTTTTATTTATTTATTAAAGTTAAATACTTAATTAATTTAAATTCTAGACATAAACATATTTTATGTCTAAAAAATATGCCTAAATATAAATTTTAATTAATTATTTAATTGTCATGTCCACGCCGTGTTGTGTCTTTGTTTTTCAAAAATTGCCGTATCGCTGTGTCCGTGTCGGTGCATCAAAAATTTTAAGCCACATGTTAGAAAAACTCCTAATTATTTGGTAAGATAATCTAATATTTTGTTATTTTATTTTTACTATTGAGCCATAGCTAACTGCCTTAGTAGAAGATATGACCAAAAAAAAATCCATAATTTGGAAAAACATAAATAAATAAAAAAATGAAAGAGAGGACAGTCATCACATAGTAGCAGTTGTTTAACAATAAAATCTATAGGTCATCACAAAACTATTAAAACTACTTTTCTGTTTATGAGAAAAACAATTAGAACTTTTTTTTATGAGAAAAATCATTAGAACTTGTAAGGCATAAAAGTAGTCATTAAATATAGGAGCATACTCATGCTTGTAATGCCAACCAGATATATTGGCAACTTCATGTAAAGCTTCCCTCCAGCTCTGCACCTTCTTGTTATCCTTTAATTTTTCTTCATATTTAGATAATGCTTCTCCAAACTTTCCTTTTTGGTTACGAACTTCTGATGGATCTACGTTGTAAAAAACCGGTCGCACTAATTGGTTATTCTTCTTACACTCAACAATCTTGGCAAGTTCATCCAAGCACCATGTGGAGTACGCATAGTTTTCAAAAAATACAATTATTGAAATCCTTGAACTTTCAATAATTTTGAGAAGTCCTGCAGAAATTTCTTCTCTCCTTTGAAGGTTATCATCAATAAAGGTTTTGATACCCCGTTGACACAAAGCATTATACAAATGGCTTAGGCACCATTCCTGAAGAATTAGGAAACTTGAAGTCCATAAAGGATCTCGAATTGAGTAGAAATAAGTTGACTGGTATTGTTCCTGGACCATCTCATAGGTCCAATACCCAAAACCTTGAGAAACTGCACGAGCTTAATTAGAGTCCGCCTTGAAAGAAACCAACTCTCTGGAAATATATCCGAAGATTTTGGGGTCTACGAAAACTTGCAATTCCTGGACCTAAGTTACAATAGATTTTATGGTGAAATCTCACAGGAAATTAAGTGAATGACAAATTATGGAGAGGATGAATAAAAGCTGGAGGGGCCTTTATAGGTAGCTTGCTTTGGGTGTGACTAGTAAGTAGTAACTCTTTGAACTTTCCAAGTATGCCATACTGATGCTTTTTTCATTGCAATTGGTTTCCGTGTGAAACCTAAAATAAAAAGTCTGAAAAAGGGGGTTAATATTCTACTATGGTTCGAACTTGGGCTTATTGGTGTAAACGCGTCTCCTGGCCACCATGCTACCAGGAACTTCCTTTGTAATAAGTGTGATATTTAATATATTTTAGTTCAAGTCTTCACACCCAACAAAGTTCGAAGAGAAGCCCACGCGTTTTTGCTTTTTTGGAAAATGAGTTATATTGGCCAAAATTTGGATACCAATGAAAAATAAAAATTATTTCACTATTCAGTTTATTTTTGCTATTATTTATGGATTCCGCTACACTTTTTGGGCTTCATTGTACTATTTCAGCTAATTTTTACCTTTATTTACAGTACTTTCAGCAATAATTTTTCAGTTTCAGCAAAATAAACAGTATCTAAATAGAGAGAACTAAGATTTTTTTATAAAGTAAAGTTTTTAATTTTCCTACATATGTCTCCTCTTTTTCCATGAAACTGATGGTGGAAAGAAAGAGAGAAGGGAATGGAATATTACTTTCCTTTATTTGGTTAGGAAAAGAGAAATGAAAAAGTGAAGAAAGTAAAATTCAACTAGGCCATATTTTACCATTCGCCCGATATAGTGGATAAGAAAGTTTGTCATCATTTTATAATATTTGTGAAGTTTTGGGGGAGTGAGGAGAGAGGAATTAATCAATAATGAGGGTGTCAAATTGACAAATAACCTGATAATGAGATTGCCGAACTAAGAGTACAAATAGAAGGGAATTATAAGAACACATGATTCAGCAATGAAATAACCAGATTATATGTCAAATTTTCTCTCGTATCCAAACCCTGCTGTCCTTTTTTCATTTTTCTTTTTTGGGTAGAAGCTAGAAATTTTTTTAAACTAAAGAGCTAACCAAGTTTTATAACAAGTCCTATTAACATACATACAGACCATTCAAATCCGAATTAAATGACCCTACCATATCACTAGTTTGGTAGTGCCCATCCTTCCTAATCCATCAAGATATTTGTTGGCTTCATGAAATAGTAGTTGATCCAAACCTGGAGAAGCAGGAAACAAACAGCTTGCAATCATCTACACGAAAGAGACAAAATGGTTATTATAGTAATTGGAGTTAGCAAGCAAATCAACATGTTTATCTGAATGCAACGTCCATTGAAAACTCCCCGTTACCAACTGTTGCATGCAATTTTGGTAATAACGTGTGAGTTTAACGAAAAAAAAAACATCCATTGAAAACCCAACTAACATATAGCCTATCTCTACTTGAACGTTTTTTACTAGAGTTAAGCAGCTGCATGAGCCTTCCAAAATATGTGTACATACATTTTGTAATATTTTAATAAGTTAATGGGGGGAGTGGACTTATGGGGAAGATAGAGTGTTCCAAAATAACAGGTAACAAAAGTTTAATTAGTAGCTTTATCTCCTAAAATTTGTGTGGGAGAAAATATTTGCGACTCTTTTAAGTCCTTGATATGCCAAATACCTTTAATCATGAAAATGAGTGACACCATTAGAAGTCTTTAATCTTGTTAACGTCTCACCAAGTCTTTGGCCATTGTTCAAAACTTCCAAAGCCTTTTTGTCATTGTTTGAAACTTTCAAAGACTTGGAAAGTTATAATCTTAAAATTTTGGACTATATAATACTTGATTGATGCAAATCGCATAATTGCAGACTAAGTGTATGGCAATTATCTAACGTGTAGCAATCATGATATCCGGGTTAATTTTACGTCATCCAATACTTTCTACGCAAATAAAATAAAAATAAAAATGGACTACAATTACATATCTACTTATCTACTTATCCACATCCTATGTAATGATCAGGAATTTTTTATTTATTTATATAAAACATATTTATTTAAGTTTAAAATCCTAATTACATCCTCCAACTTTAACTTATTTTCAAATTTGTCATTTAAGTTTCATTTTTCTTTTCAATCTTTAACTTAAATATGTTACCAATTAAGTCATTCCATCAATATTGTCCAACTTGCTTAGTTTAATATTGTCCAATATGGATTGGATGGAAGAAATTCAATGAAAACAAATGAAAGTTAAAGGAATGAAATGAAAAATAGTGAAACTTAAAGAACCGAATTAAAAACAAGTCAAAGTTAGAGGTGTAATTTGTAATTTAGACTTTTTTTTTTAATAAGTATTAATAAATCAAAAGTCAATTAGAGACTTTTTAGAGTAGAATATACATATTAATTAAAATTTGTTCAAGGAAATTTAATCAAACATAAATGAAAATTTATTTACTATTAGATTGCTTTATTTGAAAAGATAGTGTATTCTAATTAGGGGAAATAAAAGTGTTTGGAACTATTGGAACCTTCACTCGCCTTCGGAACTTGTCTCTCATGGCATTGTATGCCAGTGCAACTAGTCGGGTGAAGATAGTGCTTGATTGAATCAGAAAGGTTTGCATGTCAATTATTTTTTAGATCATATAAAACAAGGTGTACAAGAGTGAAAACAATCGTCCCTATTTCAAATATATCCATTTTATAGTTTAGATAAAATAAAATAAAATAAAATTTGTAATTAATGACGTGTCATTTAAAATTTAAATTGATGACATTATATGTATGCTATTAGATACACATTAAATTAAATTTTAGTGAAATGAACTGCCTATATGCACATACATAGTAGTACATGGGTGTGCCTGTACTCTACATCTTACAATGAGAAAGTAGGGTACGTTGATCATAACAATGTTGCACATACATTGTGGTGCATGGCCCATAGAATGTCCTCAGAGCGTATCACTCTTTTTTCTTCAAGGAAAGGAAACATGCAATTATTGTTTATCATCATTATAGGACTAAGATCACCATATTATTGGACCAAAAAAAAAAACTTGACCATACAGAACTTAGAGACAAGGAGCTGGATAATTCTTGAGTTAGAATAAATCCAAGACCAAAATTTTAAATTTTGTGACTGTAACTAGACTAATGGACCAAGTTTTGGCATATATGTAAGCATTCATATATAATCAAAGTTCATGCACAAAATGAGCACGATTAAAAAGGGAAAGTGTTTTATGAGAGTATATGAAAACAATACCAGAATCAAGGATGGTTCATGCGCCTGTTGTTAGATTGAAAGCCAATGCACTAGATGGAATATTAACAATTGCTTGCAAGTTCACATAGTACAATGATGATCTTCTGGGGTTTCTTAGCAAAGGGTGTGTACTTGATTCTCTTGGGCTGAGCAACTGGGCCAAGCCCAAAAGATCCAGAAAAGTTAAGGGACTTGAAGCTAGGCAAGCAATATGAAAATGTGGATTGGTACAAGTTTTGGGTCTGGGATAGAAGTGACAATGGGCCTCAGCCCAAGCCCAATAGTCCCTGTGGTGGCACAGAGTTACTTGTGGTATTTTGGATGCAGCCGAAGGTGTAGCCAGGGATGGGGTCAGTGGTTAAAGTGACTATGTCCTGGGACAGGTTAGGTTCTATGCTGGAGCTTCCCTAGGTCAAACTTGGGTTGAAATTTTATTTTGAGAATTGGGTTGTGTTAGAGTTTGAATTTGTAATAGTATTCTTTAAAAAAAAAAAAAAAAAAATACCAAACTGACTCAATTTATACGTAAGTTTATTTTATTTCTTAATTTAATTTATTTTGGTATCTTAGTAAAATTTAGAAATTTGGAATACAATTTAGGCATATTAGCTAATTTGTGATAAATATTCCTAAAAAAATGTCCTAAAATAGTTAATTATGAAAAATTTTCTTTTTTTATAATGCATGAAACATATAAGCACAAGTATACATACAACCCATCGACTCAACCCAAGTCACGCAGGTTGGGTTGGTTTGGAAATTTCTCAACTCAACAACATCAGATTAAACTATAAAAACACTCCTACCCAAGTTGATGCATTCACACGCTTAATTAAGAAGGGAGATTTTAAAAAAGAAAAAGAAAAAATAAATAAAATAAAATAAAAAAAAGAAGAAGAAGAAGAAGAAGAAAAGGCTAAACTATAGTACTGGATGGTTTTTTTTTTTTTATGAAATAGTACTGTATGGTGTTTTTTTTTTAATGAAAAGTACTGGATGGTTTTGCGTTAGCATTCTAGGTAAAAAATTTCAGCTACGGTTAAACCTAACCCAATGCAGGCCAAAATTTGGGGTTCAAGTAAAATTATTACATCGAGGGCTATTTTGCTTAGTCCTACTAAAGAGATTCAATTCATTATAATTTGGGCTCTAATAGGCCCATGACCATTGCAATAACCGACCATGCCCAACTTGTATAGTTGTATATAAGATCCGAAATTCCAATACCGCTCCATTTGAAATTGAAACTGGTTTAGGGTTTGTGTCGTTTGACATCTCCTAATAGTCCCTGGAAAAACACGAATTTGCCACAGAGAGCCCAAAGGGTACACAAAGATCGCAACTTTAAGTCCCCATCTGCTTATTGATAAACCTAGATGTTTGTGAGCTAAACCCAGATAGTAGTTTTATTTTTGTTCAATCCAAAATTTTGTCATTCTTATATCAGTGTTCAACATTTTTATTAAAGTAGTTACAATAGGTTAGTTTAGCATATAGTTTTTTTTTTTTTTTTTTTATTTTTTTTTTTTTTACAAATATAGATATACATATTTTTTGCAAGTTAGGGTGGTCATAACTTAAACGTGGAAAGAATAACGAAGACTACTGAATTTTCTCTCTCCCAAGTAAGAGCTTCTCTCTCTCACACCTCCGTGTGGGTTCTCCCTCCACCTCCGTGTGGCCTGCTCCACCATCTCTGGGTAGGTTTTCTCCACCTCTGTGTGGCTATTCTCCACCACCAGCGTGTGGGTCTTCTCTACCCACTTCTATTGTGGGCACTTTACTAATTTATGGAAATCCCTAAATCTAATCCCAAAACTCAGCTCCATACAAACCATCTACCTATCCTGTTTCTTCTCAATTAGCCTTTTAATTTAATCTAGCTGACATCGGTGCGGGCTTCACCGGTGAATGAACTCAATCACCGGTTTCAGCTCGGAAGTGGATCGCCATCTGATTAGCCCAAATTCCAGTTTTCAGCTTTGTAAGTGTCCTGTTTCTCCTACTTTCAGTGGTTTAATCTTGTTTATTTTTGTGGTTGTTGGGGTTTGTATTGTCTACTCATTAGTCTTGGCCTTAATTGGATCGGGGTTGTTGTCTTGCCCCTACCTTCTCATGAGGACCCTTGCTTGGAACTGTCAGGGTGCAGGCAGAGCTCCGATAGTTTGGGGTCTCAGGGAGCTCATCCGTGAATCTAATCCGGAGATAGTCTTCCTGTCAGAAACTAAGTCCAACTCTCCAAGAATAAATAAACTCAAAGCTAGATTAAAGTTTGCAAATTATTTTTGTGTGGAGCCAGTAGGTTATGCTGGTGGTCTTGCTTTATTTTGGAGTTTAGGGGTGGAGGTGGAAGTTGTGTATTCTGATAAAAATATGATTATTGCTCTTGTGTATTCTGACCCTCCCAATTCGCCATGGATGCTTTTTGCTATTTATGGGCCTTGTAGGAGAAATAAAAGGATAGTTTTCTGGGAGATGCTTGAGAATATGGTGTGCTCCTTTTCGGGACCTTGGTTAGTCATTGGGGACTTTAATTGTATTAAGAGGGCAGACAAAAAAAGGGGTGGACGCTTTATTCCTGAAAGTTCTATTAATTGTCTTAGGGATTTCATGACAAATACTGGAGCTATTGATCTTGGTTTTAATGGGCCGTCTTTTACTTGGTCAAATAGGCGTGAGGGTTTAGCAAATATCAAGGAACGCCTTGATCAATGTCTATGTGATCGAGAATGGAAAATTCTTTTTCCTAAGGCCGGTGTTAAGCATCTGTCAAATGCAAATTCAGATCATAACCCTATTTTGCTTGATACTCATTTGGAGCCCGAAAATCTCAACCGCCCTTTTAGATTTGAAGCGATGTGGACTAAGGATGAAAGGAGTAGAGTTGTGGTGGAGAATGCTTGGCAAGCAAATGTGGAGGGTTCTAATGGGTTTAGACTTGCAAGAAAATTGGAAGAGACAAAAAAAGATTAAAAGAAGTGGAATAAGGAGGTGTTTGGCCTTGTTAGAGAGAGAATTAAAGCCATACAAGCTAATATTGCTGAAATACAACAGAAATCCCCCACTAAAGAGAATCTGGAGCTAGAGGCATCTTTAAACCTTGAGCTTGATGATTGGTTGACCAAGGAAGAGTTGAGATGGAAGTAGAAATCTAGAGAATTATGGTTAAAAGAGGGTGATAGGAATTCGAGATTCTTTCATTTATCTACCCTCATTCACAGGAGAAGAAATCATATCTCAGAAATTAAATTGGATGATGGCTCTTGGATCAATAATAGTGCTGACATCCAAGATTACTTTGAAAGAAGTTTCTGTTCTCTGTACCAGTCTAGTAATCCTCAAATTCCTGGAGTGTTGGAGAACTTAATCAACCCCTGTATCTCTGATGAAGAAAATGCTGAGCTTTGCAGAATACCTTCAAGAGATGAAATTAAAAAAGGTGGTTTTTGGGATGAAATCCTTAAAGGCCCCAGGCCCTGATGGCTTCCCTGCTCTTTTTTACAAACATTATTGGGGAGTTGTGGGGGATCAAGTGGTGCTTGCGACGCAAAGCTTTTTCCAAAATGGCTGGATGTTAAAAAGCTTCAATCAAACATACATATCTCTCATCCCAAAGAGAACTAGGGCTTGCAATTTCAATCATTTCAAACCTATTGGTCTTTGTAATGTGTGCTACAAAATTATAACAAAAATTCGTGTAAGTAGGCTTAGGCCACTATTGAATAGATTAGTGGATCCAGCTCAAGTTGCTTTTGTCCCTAATAGATGGATCACAAAGAACGTGGTCCTTGCTTAAGAGATAGTTCATAGTTTCAAGCTAATGAAGAAGAAGAAAGGTTTCTTGGGGATAAAACTAGATTTTCAGAAGGCTTATGACAGAATGGAATGGAGCTTCTTAATGAAGGTGCTTAAAGCTTTTGGTTTTAGTGATAAGTTCTCTAATTTAATTTTTCAATGCATCTCCACTGTCCAATATTCCTTACTGCTAAATGGGGGAATTGGTCCAAACTTTATGCCTAGTCGTGGCCTCAGACAAGGGGATCCTCTCTCCCTATACCTATTTATTCTAGGTAGTGAGGTTCTTATGAGGTTGATCAATAGAGAGGTGGATCAGAAAAACATATCTCCAGTGAAAGTGGCCTGCAATGCTCCTGCTATTTCAAAACTTTGCTACGCGGATGATGTTATCCTTTTTTGCAAAGCAAAGGTTTCTGAGCTTGCCTCGCTCAAAATGTGCCTGGAAAAATACTGTTCTTGGCCTGGTCAATTAATTAGTGTGGAGAAGTCTAGTGTCTTCCCCTCTAAAGGTGTCAGCTCTCAGTTTCTCAACCAAATAAAATGTTGGTGGGGTCTTAATTCTCTCCCTCAATGTACCACGTATCTTGGTGTTCCATTGTTTTTATCTAAGTGCAGATCTCAAGACCTCAGGATGGTGAAAGACAGATTAGTGAGCAAGCTTAGTGGCTGGAAAAGTAAAAATTTATCTTGGGCAGGAAGAGCAACTCTAATTAAATCAGTAGCTCAATCCATTCCAACATACACCATGGCTACCTTACAATTCCCCAAGAATTTATGTGATCAACTGGATGCGGTGGTCCGAAGGTTTTGGTGGAATCCTAAAACAGAGTCTAGTCATTATTGGACTCCTATCTCTTGGTCTTCGCTCTGTAGACCTCTGAAGGAAGGTGGTTTGGGCTTCAGGAAATCTTGGGAGTTCAATCAAGCTCTTCTTTCGAAACTTGCCTGGTGGATGTTGTCTGGTAAGAACTGTCTTTGTGTTAATGTTCTTAGAGCTAAATACAAAATTAGAAATAATTGGCTGTCTCATATCTCTCAAGGTAATTCTTCTCCAATTTGGAAAAGTTTAGAAGGAGTAAAGCACCTTTTCTCTAATGCAGCTTGTATGACTGTTGGTGATGGTAATTCCATAAGAATTTGGGATGACCCTTGGATTCCAGATCTTCAAGGTTTTATTCCTAAGCCCAAGGTTGGGGTTAATCCGGAGGAGATATTGCTGGTTTCTCAACTTCTAAATTCTGATCATAATGCTTGGGATATTCATATGCTGAAGCATTGGTTTGACGATTCAGAAATTGAATTAATTTAAAAAATTCCATTATCGTCTTGTGTTATTGAGGATGGGTGGACATGGACCCCCACAAGATCTGGAGATTTGACGGTTAAATCTGCCTATTGGTTTTGTCGGGGTTTCTCAGCTAGTCTGCCACCTGAGCCTCTCTGGCATCAACTTTGGAAATCCAATCTTCATGAAAGACTTAAAATGCTAATTTGGAGAATTGCAACTGATTGTTTGCCTACTAAAGCCAATTTAGCCAGATGTTTGGATATTGGAGAGGTGCTTTGTCCTCTTTGCAAGGCTGAAGTGGAGTCCTCAATCCATCTTTTTGCTCTATGTCCGATGGCAAAGGCTCTTTGGTTCAATAGTAAGTGGGGAGTGAGGTCTGATGCTCTTGGGTTCTCTTCAACCTTAGAGCTTATTCACTTTCTTTTCTCCCCCCCCCCCCTTTCTTGAATAACTTGACTCCTGATCAGAAAAATGAATTTTTATTGTTTGGAGCTGTTCTTTTTGATGGAATTTGGAAGTTGAGGAATCAAGTTCTTTTTGAAAAGCTCCCCCTAAGTATTGATGATTTATCTTCTAGAATTGGGAGGCTCCTTGCTGAATTCAAAAATTCCAGATCTGCTGAAGTGGTCACTGTGAGACCGACAGAGAGACTTCTTGCTTGGTCTCCTCTTAGGAGATTCTCGATTAAAATTAATGTGGATGCTGCAATTGGGCCAAAATATTCTATTGTAGCTGTAGTGGCAAGGGATTGGAGAGGAAAATTGGTCTTTGCTTGCTCTCAAAAGGTGCATACCACCTTCCCTCTTCAAGCTGAAGCTGAAGCAGTGAAATGGGCTTTGTTGTTGGCAACCAAATTGGAAGTTGAGGGCATTTTTATTGAGTCTGACTCAAAGATCTACTGTGATGCTCTTATTAATCCTAGTCAAACTTCCCCATGGAGGATTAGATCCATAGTTATGGAGATGCAAGTTCTGCTTTCTGGTCTATTTCATGTTTTTGTTTCTTGGGTCCCTAGGTCAGCTAATATGGCTGCCCATCATCTAGCAAAGTGGTCCTTGTCAAGTAATTTGGTTGGATCTTTTGATTTAGGTTGCTGCCCCCCTATCTTTGCTTCTATTGTTTGGGGTGATTCAGGCAGCTAGTGTGTTTTTGTTTGTCTCCGTTTCTTTGTTTTTATACACTTTTCCTTCATCCAAAAAAAAAAAAAAAAAACTTAAATGTGGAGCCACCACAATTATTCTGTTCTCTCTATATAATTGTAATAAATTCTATATGTTTCTTGACAAAAATTCATACACTCCATTATCTATGTTATTGAGGTTGAAATTCTTTTAAAGTGTGAAGATGTTAGACATGAGTGGATAATTTCAAGTTTGGAAAGCCAGTTTGGTGATCAAATTGAAGATGGGTGTTCCTGATTTCTCATGGTGAAAGTAAGTTATGGCTTAATAGGGATTAGGATGTAGTCGGAGTATAATATTATTGTTTTAATTGTTGGTTTTAGAATGATATCCTTGTAATCCAACTCTCAGTGTCATTATGAGCTGATTTTTTGCCTCCAGGTTGTTATTTATCCTTAAAAATTGAGATTGTGAGAAAATCTTCTATCTCTTCTGATGATCTTTAGCAATAATTAACAGTAATATATTTATGGTTGTAAGGACGCAATTTGGGTCTCTAGCCCAAGTGATGGATGAACTTAGGCCCAAAAAACCCAATATAATGAATTTGTAGAGAGTGGGTTGAAAAACTGGGCTTTAATGAGTGGGACAACAAGTAAAATGGATTTAGATGACAAGAAAAGGAAGATAGATTGATTTGAACTCAAGAAAATCGTCCTCGGCAAAGTTCGAGGAGATCAGTTCATATATATATATATATATATTTATATATATATATATCTCAAGTTTGATTACAAATTCAGTTCTTGATTGCTACAGTATTTTTCTCTTAGTTTCTCGATCTCTTTCTCTCATTGCCTCCTTCTTCTTTTATCCTCTCTTCCACTTTCATCTTTACCCTCCACGTGCAGGCCAGATGGTTGGTCTTGATACTGCCCCTTCCTGAAGTCTTTGTGTAGTAGCTGTAAGGCTGAAAATCATTGTTCAGGTATCACTTCCACATTAATGCGGCCAGAGGGTTAGCTGCAGAGCATTCAATGCGGTGGTAGCAGTTTTCTCCTTAGATATTTTAGGACTCCCCCTGTCCTATGTTTCTGACAAAATTTCTTGAAACGTTCCCCTGGACGGCAGACCACCCCTTCGGACCTCAGCTTTGGTTAGCCGAGGATACATTCATCCTTGGCCTACCCTCTTAGGCCCTTATAACCAAAACTAACTTCTTCATTTGCTAACACGGACTCCCCTGACAATGTTTACTCCTCCTCGGACGACTTCATATCCTCGGATTGGGCCACAGGCCCAATATATACATAGATAATGAGCTCTTGGGCCCAATACCCCTACAATAGCCCTTCGAGATTCTTCTTTCTGGCTCCTCGAGAAGAAATGAGGATTTCGATGTCACTGCACTTACCTCGTGCTCATTACATGTCACCTCTGATTGTGTAGGTGCCTTTTTAACTACCTAAGGCATGCTTCTGACGCTTCAGCATACGAGACGCGCCTTCATTAAATTTTTACGGCTTTTTGCTCCCCACGTTCTACAGTGCGATGCGAATCCAATGGCTGAGAATTCTGCTGGGAACCGAACGGGAATTTTCCCACTTCTAACTCCCTCTTTGATATAAATATCACTCAAATCAATCACTCACCTTACTTTAGCATTCATTTCACTTTAGCGCACATACACTGAATCTGCAAACTTCCCCAACTCACTCGTGCCCTTACAAATACCAAAAGCCTGCCCGAGGATACTTTTCTTCTTTCTGTAAGTCTTCATAAACCTTTTCACTTTATTTTTCCATATACTTTTCTTTTCTTTGTGTCTTTTCCTCCTCGGCTCTTCTTCCTTCTCATTATCTTCTTAGTATTTCCAAGTGTTTCTTATGAATGGGTAGATTCGCTCATCTGGTAGACTCCGAGGAGGGAATAGAGAGTTTTAGAGCTCTGTATAGGATTCCTCCAAGAGCGTTCATTAGGTATTGTAAGGAAGGAGAATGGCACAAGAAAAGGCAAGAGGGAGAAGTGGTAATCCCAATGATTGCCTTCATAGAGGGTGGGATGAGAATTCCCATGGGCACCGTAACCAGGGACTACCTTAAGGCTCATAGGTTAGCTCCCACCCAGTGTGCCTCAAACATGTTTAGAATTTTAGGGAGTGTAGACGCCCTTAATAAAAGAATGGGCTTAGGGTTGACCCACCATGATATCAACTGGGTTTACAACCTCCACCACTTAAAGGGATAGAGGTATTACCTAAAATCTAGGTACGCTGAGGTTAGGCTCATTCAATGCCTCCCCAAATCCAACAAAGGCCTGAATAAGGATTTCTTGATCGTGTCAGGGGAATGGCATGATGGCCTCCCCTGCCAGACGAGAGAGGGGCAACCAAATGGGGTTTTAGACCTAAGATGATTATTTTAAAGTTACCTCCTTTTTCCTTTTCTTTTGCTTGTGCCTGTACATGAAATTTCCTTTGATTTGCATCATTCTTTGCTAATGATATTTTCTATCTTTCCCAATGGTTTTGCAGATAGGAACGCTGCTATTCCTAACTTCAATCTTGTGAACCAGCCGAGTTTGAACAAGATCTTGAAGGCCGAGGTGTTCGTCCACACAGACGGCCAACTCAGGGCAGCCAATTTGATATTGGACTACATCCTTATCTCCAAGAGTTTCCAGGCGCCAAAGTGTGTCATCAAAGCCAAGGATCCTCGTCTGCACCGGATCAGTGTTGCTACTCCAGGCTTTCTCATCACCAGTCCCGTTCCAGTAGGCACGCTTGCCACCACTCTTATACCAGAAGACATACCAAAGGTAGCTTTGCCACCACAGCACACAATCGAAGAGGCCACTTCTTCTCACCCTGCCATCACAGAAGAAGAAGAAATAGTTGAAGTATCTGACTCTGAGGACGAGTTTGAAGTCTTCAATCAACCTTTGTCCCTAGAAGCTTTAACTGGTGACCTCGGCCATCTGTTCACACCAATACTAGACAAGATGGGGATCCAACGTAAGCCAAAGTCCACCCTGCAGGAACTGCTGGAGTCCCAACCGGGGAGGGACACGCCTGGGAAGGCAGCCCAGACTAAGCTTCCCACCCCTCCACCTGCTTAGCCCCTTCGTCTTGAACCTGCCGACCTTAAAAAAAAAAGGGAGCAGAAGGGTAAGGAGGTGGTAAAAGGAGGGAAAAACCACCCCTCCCAAGAGAGTGAGGCCCAAAGAACGGCCAAGCAAGCCAAAGTAGGGCAGAAGGGCGCCAAGCAGAGGGCTGATCCCCAGGTCGCACCTCCGACCTGGACCCCCACCCCAATTCTAGATAGGGCTCCTCTGCTTGCCAGCGCCTCCATTAGAGACTTCCAAAGAGGGACGGCCGACTATGTGGCTGACGCAGTGGAGCAGGCTCTGCTGCTCCTCGAGGACATGGCCGAGCTCCGGTCCATGAGGAGCCACGAGGTCTTCCTCAGTTTGAAGAGGTACCTCGCTATGGTATGTCCTTTACTTAGCCCTTTTTTTTAAAATTTTTTTTTTAAGTTTTTTTAATTTTTTTTTTTACTGCTCTCCTCTCTTTCTTTTTCTAATCTATGTTTCTTTCCTCGACAGGCTGTTCAAGCCTCATTCCGGGTGGAGGAGATAACTAATTACTGTCACCGGCAAATGAAAGAAGAGGAGAGAAGGCGCAACACCGCTGTGGAGGCCTTCAACATGGCCGAAAAAAGAATAAATGAGATGAAGGGCAAAATGGCCGAGATAGAAAGGGATAAGAAGAATGCTGAGGCTGCCCTTGATAACGCTGAGAGGCAAGCTGAAGGCCAACGAGTGCTCTTTTGTAATGCCGAGGATCAGCTGCCTCCAAAGGACAGATCGTTGCCCTTAAGAAGAAATTGGAGGAGGCCGAGAAGGCAAAGGAACAAGCGGAGAGGGCCCGGGATTAGGCCAAGCAAGAGGGATATGATGTAGGAGTGGCGGAGACCGAGGAAGCCCTCAGAGCTGAGGTCTCGGGGGTCTGTAGGAACTACTGCTCCCAATTGTGGAATGAAACTCTCAACCAAGCTGGGGTTGAAACTTCATCTATACTTAGGAAGGCAGAGAGTATATACTACCCCTCTGTCATCCGAGAATCTGTTCCATCTGACTCGAGGACTGATATCGCCTCTGAAGTGGTAGAAGCAGGCAAGGACAGTACAGCCAAGATCCCCACCTCTTCTGACAACCCCTCCGAGGTGGCCGAGCAACCTGAGGGCATAGAAAAGGAGAAGAACGCAAACCAAGGAGTGGCCCCTGATGCCACGAAGCCCCCCACTGCCACCTAGGACCCTCTTGCTGAGAAAGAAGCTTCTAACAAAATGGAGATAGTCCTGGCCACTCTTCCCCTGCCAGCCAGAGCTGATCTTACAAGCAAAGGCCCTGAGGTCTCAAAAACAACCTCCACTTAGCCCATCAAAGCCCCTCCCAAGGAAAAAATTGTAATAAAAAAGAAATAGATTTTAGTGTAGTTCTTTCTTTTGTGTTTTTATTTTCAAAACTTGTAATCCAGTTGGCCTTTTGTAAACAATTTGCCTTTTTCTAAGGCTCGGATTAATGATAATTTACAAGTTTTCCCTTCATATTTGTGATATTGATGTTGATTCTAACATAGTTTATGTTTTAGCTAACACTTAGCTAATATGGAATTGAGATAAAGCTCCATTTAGTTTTCTGCATAAGTGGCAGCATAGTTATCCCACCTCGAATGATTAGCAGCAAGATAAGTTAAATTTACCAAGTCCATAATCCTAGCAAAGTGTAACCTTAAGCTCAAAAACATACATAATTGCGGAGCATCTATTCACATCAAGCTTTAAGGAACTAGGGATGATAATCAATTTTCAAACTGAATCATGGACATACTTTCAAATGCTTTAAGTGATGCTCATGAGTGTTCATTTGATTATGTTATTATAATAAAGATTTTTGCCATTTAGCATGACTAGTTCTACTTGATACTTAGATAAATGACAGAAAGTATGAACCTGCCCAATGTATGTTGTCCAAGGAACCAAGTATAACTAGGGTTCTGTTTGACACTTAGGTGAATAGCTTGAAATACAATTTACCCAAGGTATGTGGTCCGAGGAACCAGGCATGACCAAGGTTCTGTTTGATACTTAGGAAAATAATAGGAAGTATTAACTTACCCAAAGCATGTGGTCCGAGGAGCCAGGCCTAACTAAGGTTCTATTTAATACTTAGAAAGATGTTTGGAGATATCAATTTACACAAGGTATGTGATCCGAAGAGCCAGGCATGACCAAGTTTCTGTTTGATACTTAGAAAAATATCATGAAGTATTAATTTACCCAAAGCATGTGGTCTGAGGAACCAAGTATAGCTAAGGTTCTGTTTAATACTTAGAAAGATGTCTGGAGATATCAATTTGCACAAGGTATGTGGTCCGAGGAGCCAGGCATGACCAAGTTTTTGTTTGATACTTAGGAAAATATCATGAAGTATTAATTTACCCAAAGCATGTGGTCCGAGGAACCAAGCATAGCTAAGGTTCTGTTTAATACTTAGAAAAGTAACTTAACATATCAATTTACCCAAGGTATATGGTCTAAGGAGCCAGGCATGACCAAGGTTCTGTTTGATACTTAGAAATATGCCATTAAGTATTAATTTACCCAAAGTATGTGGTCCGAGAAACCAAGCATAACTAAAGTTTTGTTTAATACTTAAATAGATGTCAGGAGATATCAATTTACACAAGATATGTGATCCAAGGAGCCAAGCATGACCAAGTTTCTGTTTGATACTTAGGAAAATACAATGAAGTATTAATTTACCCAAAGCATGTGGTCTGAGGAACCAGGCATAACTAAGGTTCTGTTTAATACTTAGAAAAGTAACTTAACATATCAATTTACCCAAGATATGTGGTCCTCGGAGCCAAGCATGACCAAGGTTCTGTTTGATAATTAAAATAACAATAATATGAAGCTCAACAGATAATGTAATAAACGAGAATGTGACAAAGAAGACTTTCATTAATAATAATACATTTTCAGGTTATTTACATTCCAGGGGCGTGGTATAACATTCTCATCTAGGTCTTCAAGATGATACATACCTATTCCAGCCACCGAGGTGATGCGATATGGCCCTTCCCAGTTGAGCCCTAACTTTCCCATGCTGGGTTCTTTGCAGTACCTAGAACCTTTCTTAACACCAAGTCTCCAGGCGCCAGTGGCCTTAGCTTCACGTTGGCATCATACCCTTACTTGACCTTGTGTTGATAATAGGCCAATTGGACCATGACATTTTCTCTTCGCTCTTCAATTAAGTCTAAGCTCTTTCCTAACAGCTCATCATTGTTGCTCGGAGTGAAAGAACTCGTTCTTAGTGTTGAGAATCCAGTCTCTAGAGGAATAACAGTCTCGGCTCCATAAGTCATTGAAAAAGGGGTCTCCCCAGTGGACCTACGAGGTGTAGTCCGATATGTACAAAGGACATGTGGCAACTCTTCTACCCATTTTCCCTTTGCGTTGTCTAGCCTTTTTTTAAGCCCACTTACTGTGACCTTATTGACAGCTTCAGCCTGTCCATTCCCCTATGGATATGCCAAGGTGGAATATCTATTCGTTATGCCCAAGTCACAACAATACCTCCTGAAAGCCTTGCTATCAAACTGAAGTCCATTGTCCGAGATGAAGGTACGAGGGATTCTAAACCGAGTGACAATATTTTTCCAAACAAATCTCTTGACATCCACGTCTCTGATATTCCTCAATGGTTCAGCTTCAACCCACTTGGTGAAGTAATCTATGCCGACCAAAAAATATCTCTTATTCCCTACTGCCTTAGGGAAAGGTCTTACAATGTCCAAGCCCCACTGAGCAAAAGGCCAAGAGCTAGATAGAGGATTAAAGACTCCTCCCGGTTAATGAATGCTTGGGGCAAATCTTTGGCATTGGTTGCATTTCTTCACATACTCTTGTGCCTCACTCTGCATATTTGGCCACCAATATCCCTGGGTGAGAGCTCTGTGAGACAAGGACCTGCCTCTTGTGTGACTTCCACAAATCCCCTCATGTAACTCTTCCAAAAGTAGTTCAACTGCTTCAGGGTGTATGCATAGCAAATATGGTCCAGAAAAAGATCTCTTATACAACTTTTGGTTCTCGAATAGCCAAAATCGAGGAGCCTTTCTCCGCACCTTATCGGCCTCAAACTTAATCTCGGGTAAGATATCTTCCTTAAGGAACAGTACAATAGAGTCCATCCAGCTAGGACTCACCCTAATCTGATGAATACGAGTCACGTTTCTCCCTACTTCAGTAGGTTTACACAAGTCTTCTACAAGGATCACCCGAGGTAAACTTTGTGCCGAGGAGGTTGCTAGTGTGGCAAGAGAGTCAGCATGTGTATTTCTACTTCTAGAAATTTGTGATAAATTAAAATACTCAAATCCTGACTGTAAATGTCTAACCTGGCTCAAATATTCCTGCATTCTGAGATCTCTGGCTTCTAACTCTCCCTGAACTTGGCCTACCACCAGCCTTGAATCAGAGAATATCTCCACTGCTTTTCCATCCATTTTCTGAACCATGGCCATCCCTACCAATAAAGTTTCATACTCAGCCTCATTGTTTATGGCCGAGAAGCCAAATCTCAAGAATTTCTCAATTGTAATCCTCTCGGGAGATATCAGAACTAGCCCCACTCCAGATCCTCTTATGGTTCGCAGCACCATCAACGTATACCTACCAAGACAAAGGTTCCTGTAAGGAGATTGCACCAACCAATTTTTCATCCATGTTCTGCTTCTCTACTCTCTCTTCTAATGGGGTTTCAACAAACTCGGCCACCAGATCGACGAGGACCTGACCTTTGACAAAAGTGCGAGGCATGTACTTGATATCAAAAGCCCCTAGGATCATACCCCACTTGGCAATCCTTCCTGTGTAATTAGCACTCTAAAGTAGAGATCTAAGAGGAAGCTGGGTCAAGACAACAACTGTGTGTGATTGGAAGTAGTGGGGGAGCTTACGCGTAGCATGCACAACTGCCAAAATGGCCTTCTTCAGTGGTAGGTAACGGACTTCGGCCTCGTGTAGTGACTTGCTCACATAATAAAATGGCCTCTATACATCATTATCAACCCGAACAAGCACCAGGCTTACCGCATGGGAAGCTACAGCAATGTAAGCAAACAAAACCTCATCCACCTCGAGTCTGGACATAATGTGTGGCTGAGATAGGTACTACTTCAGCTGTTGGAAGGTTAAGACACACTCCTCGGTCCATTCAAATCCCTTCCACTTGTTCAATAACTGGAAGAAAGGTCTACACCTGTCTGCTGACCGAGAGATGAATCGGTTTAGAGTAGTAGTCATCCTTGTTAGCTTCTGGACCTCTTTGGGATTCCGAGGTGGCTGTAAATTGTTGATTGCTTTAATCTGGTCAGATTTGACTTCAATTCCACGGTGAGTAACCATGTACCCCAAGAACGTTCCTGATCCAACACCAAAAGAACACTTAGAAGCGTTAAGGCGCAGCTTGTGCCTCCTTAATATCCCAAAGATATTCTCGAGGTCATCAACGTGCTTAAATTCCAACTTACTCTTGACCACCATGTTGTCTATATAAATCTCAATATTCTTCCCTAGTTGTGGCTCAAACATCCTAGTCATCATCCTCTGATAGGTAGACCTCGCATTCTTTAGACCAAAGGGCATCACCTTGTTGTGGTAATTCCCAGTAGGAATGACAAAAGCTATTTTCTCCTGGTCATCCAAGACTAAAGGTATCTGATGGTACCCTTGAAAGGCATCCAAAAAGTTCATCCGAGGATGGCCTACAGTTGCGTCCACTAACTGATCAATCTGAAGCATGGGGAAGGGGTCCTTTGGACAGGCTTTGTTCAAGTCTGTGAAGTCTACACACACTCGCCACTTCCTATTCTTCTTTACTACCACTGTATTAGCCAACCATTCAGGGTAGAATACTTCTTTGATAGCCCCAGCCTGCTTAAGCTTGTTCACCTCTTCCTTGACAGCATCAGAATGCTCTTTAGATGAACGCTGATGTGGTTGCTTTCTAGGGAGGACAGCTGGGTTGATATTCAAATGATGGCAAATGAAGTCAGGATCTACCCCAGGAGCCTCATAGGCATTTCAGGCGAACACATCAATATTCCTCCTAAGAAATGCTAACAGTTCTTCCTTCTCCCGAGGAGGCAACTAAGCTCCGACTTGAAAAAACTTCTCCAAATCACCATCTATAGTAATTTCCTCCAATCTCTCACTCTTTGCCTCTCCCGACACCGCATTCGTAGATAGGGCCAGAATCCTTGATTGCTATGAGCCCCCCTTAGCAGAGGTCGAGGACTCAGCCGTAAGCTGATGCATGATGGCAGCCACGAGGCATTGCCTAGCCATGGATTGCCTCCCCACAAGCTCCTCAATCCGATCCCCTGATGGATACTTCACCTTCAAATGCAAAGTTGAAGAAACGGCCTCTAGGGCATGAAGGCAGGGTCTGGCCACAATGGCCATGTAGGAAGAGTATGCATCCACCACAATGAAGTCCACTTCAACCACCTCTGAACCCGCCTGCACGGGCAACCTAATCTGACCCCTTGGGATGACAACTTTCCCATCAAAACTTACCAAAGGTGAATCACAGGCTATCAGATCCTTAAGCTTTAAGTTCAGCCTCTATACAAGTCAGGGTACATAATCTCTGCACCACTGCCCTGGTTTACCATCACCCTCTTCACATCCTACCATCACCATTTTCACATCATACCCTCCTATTCTGAGGGTGACCACTAAAGCATCATCGTGTGGCTGGATGGTTCCAATCTTATCTTCGTCCGAAAAACTCAACGCCGGTCGGATCTTCACTCTAGCCCTCTTCTACTCAGAATTAGAGTCCTCGGCTGGTAGCCGAGCTATAGACATCACCCTGGAAGGATGAGAGCCAGTTCTCCCAAGTGCAGCAAAGATGACATTAATTGTGCCTAACGAGGGCCTTGAAGAAGCGTTCCCCTGAGCCCTTGACCTTGATTAGTCTCCTTGCCCATTGGGCCGATACAAAAACTGCTGTAACCTTCCCTATCTGACCAGTTGCTCCAGATGGTTCCACAGAGTTCTGCAGTCCTCGGTGGTATGTCCCCGCTCCTGGTGGTATTGGCAATGAAGGCTCTGATTGCACCTCAAGGGGTCTCCTCCCATTTTGTTTGGCCATTTGAAGTATGGTTTGTTCTTGATCTTCTCCAAGACTTGATGCACTGGTTCTCAAAACACAGTGTTAACCACCTAAGGAGCCGTAGATCTAGATTGTCCAGCAAAATCCCTTAGAGGTCTATTATTGCTGTAACGGTCCGACCTGAAATCCCTCATCTCTTAAGGGATAACCTTACCCTTCCCCTTGCCTTGCTGTTGGTCTTCCTCGACCCTCTTGTATTCATCAATGCAGTCCATAAGCCAACGCACACTCCTTACCGGCTTCTTGGTTAAGGATTTTCTCAAATCATGCTCGGTGGGCAGGCCGACCTTGAAGGTCCTTACAGTCACGTCATCAAAATCTCCATTAATCTCGTTAAACATCTCTCAGTATCCGCCCGAGTACGTTTTCAGGGTCCCCCCTTCTCGCATGGACATGGATAACAGAGAATCCAAAGGCCGAGGAACTCTACTTCACGTGACAAAACAAGATCCAAAAGCCTGGGTGAGCTCATTGAAGGAATCAATGAAACCTACACCTAGGCCATCAAACCACCTCATAGCCACAGGCCTTAAACTAGAGGGGAACACCTTGCACATCAAAGCCTCATTCTTGGAGTGCACAGCCATTCTCTGGTTGAAGTGGCTCACGTACTCCACAGGTACTGTTCGACCATTGTACATGGTGAACGTGGGCTGGGTGAACCGCCGAGGAAGCCTCCCTCCCTCGACTCTATGCGTGAAAGGTGACTTGGAAATCTGGTTGAGTGCTCTACTCATAGCATCATTCCCCAAGCCTTTGGAAGATGAATTTCTGTTTCTGTGCCCATGATGGTAGTCCTCATCATATGAGAAAGACTCACTAGGAGGAGTCCTTGATCTGCGTCTATAACTACCATCCTCTTCACCGTCAGAAGAGAAGTCAGAAATGGAGGGAGTTCGCCTTCTCCGTTTGTGGCGCAACTTCCTCTTTAAATGATCAATCTCCAGCTGCATGTCCTTAGCATTTTTCTCATGAGAATCGCGGCTTCTACCTCGAGACTGGCTCCTAGTATGGGTAGTGTGCACACTTCCCTCTTAGTCTCTCCTTTGTTCAAGATCACGAAAGTGATCTTGACGCTGAGACCTCATAGATTCTGCCTGATTTAGACCTGAACCTACCATCGTTGAACATTAGACTCACTATAACACCAGTAATTCCCACAGATGGCGCCAATTGTAAGAACGCAATTTGGGTTCCTAGCCTAAGTGATGGATGAACTTAGGCGTAAAAAGCCCAATATAATGAATTTGTAAAGAGTGGATTAGAAAACTGGGTTTTAATGAGTGGGACAACAAGTAAAATGGATTCAGATGACAATAAAAGGAAGATAGATTGATTTGAACTAAAGAAAATCGTCCTCGGCAAAGTCTGAGGAGATCAAGTTTGATTACAAATTCAGTTCTTGATTGCTATAGTATTTTTCTCTTAGTTTCTCGATCTCTTTCTCTCATTGCCTCTTTCTTCTTTTATCCTCTCTTCCACTTTCATCTTTACCCTCCACGTGCAGGCCAGATGGTTGGTCTTGATACTTGTCCCATCAGCCCCTTCCTGAAGTCTTTGTGTAGTAGCTATAAGGCTAAAAACCACTGTTCAGGTATCACTTTCACATTAATGCGGCCAGAGGGTTAGCTGCAGAGCATTCAATGTGGTGGTAGCAGTTTTCTCCTTAAATATTTTAGGACTCCCCCCTATCCTATGTTTCTGTAATGGTTATCTGTATCAATAGAATTTCCTAGAACGTTCCCCTGGACGGCAGACCACCCCTTCGAACCTTGGCTTTGGTTAGCCAAGGATACATTCATCCTCGGTCCACCCTCCTGGGCCCTTATAACCAAAACTAACTTTTTCATTTGCTAACACGGACTCCCCTGAAAATGTTTACTCCTCCTCGGACGACTTCATATCCTCGGATTGGGCCACAAGCCCAATATATACATAGATAATGAGCTCCTGGGCCCAATACCCCTACAATGGTCATCATTCAATATTTCTGGCATAGATAAATATAAATACACAACAATATCAGCTATCTAGAAAATAGAAGACTGTAAAAGATGATTAGGAAATACTGAGCTTGCAGTTAACTTAACAGTTGATAATTTACATTGGGAGATAGAACAAGAAAAAAAAAATCTATTTTATTATTAATTTAGTCGTGGATTTAACATTTTTTTTTTTGGGTGGTTTGCCTAATGGTTAAATTATATATTTTCTATTTTATGATAACTGAGGATCACTAAATTTTTTTTGAGAGTATTGGAAATATCATGTACATCCATGGTTGTCAAAATCCCGAATTGGATCCTACGATCCTATGATTTTACAATTTTATCTGCCCAAAACAATTCGGGTCTTTCAAGAATCTTTGCGATCGTTCAGGATTGGTAGGATCGTACGATTCTGAGGATCCCAAATGACATTGGTTTCTTGTAACCTTCTTTAACTTGACAGAAAGCTCAGTTGGACCCAAATGAAAAATAACATCTCAATAGACCAAGCTTTGTAGAGAGATATAGTGTCAATTGGACCCCAAAAAAAAAAAAACCCCAATAGAGTGTCACGTTTTAAGGTTTTTGGCCTCTTTAAATGATGCTTACAAATGGATGTATGGTAATTACATCATATGGAATCAATTTTTTGGTTTTTTGATGAATAAATGTATATTTTATGTGATTATTTAACATATCAATGTATATTTTTTGTTTTTTTCTCAAATAATATAGGATCTTACGATCCACGATCCGATCCTATGATCCACGATCCCACCTACCTCCCACGATCTTATGTAAGATCCGTTCAATATAACTTAACATTAACCTTGGTTTGTTTATTTATACTCTTAACAACAAGATTCTCCAGTTTGGGATTGACTTTTTTGCTGTCCTAAAATACCCTCATACACATCTTATTAAGTCTTGAAAAGGTTTAAAGAATGGGGTTAACAAAGTAATCACTCAATCCTAAATTAATAATTTTTTAAAATTTGAGGACAAAAAAAAAAAACCTAAATTTTAGATTTTATTTTTATTTTTATGTAGTAATGGTCTCATAGTCGCAAATGGAAAAAAGTGATTAATTTGTTGGCAATGGCTACAAACTCCCGCTTAAAAATTAACATAGCTACATATTTAGAAAATCTAACCATTAAATTGTATGTTTATTATGTTCTTAACATACATGTCAAATTTTATTCAAATGTTTTTTACAATTCGATCCATAAACTTATTTTTTATGCATAATTAGATATTAAAAAAACTTGAAATTTAAACATATGATTGATACATGACTATTAATCATTGATCTTCTTGAAATTTTGCAAACATGGAGGATATAATAAGAAAATGCAATCTAATAGTGGATTTGTCAAAACACATCCAATAAAAATATATAGATGAAATTCATAGCCAATGGTTTGTAGGCAAATTTTGTTCATTGCAAAACATTTCTCCTACTCAACCACGGTTTTTGCACCCCCAAAAAAAAAAAAAAACTCTAGCATGGTGTGTGTGTGTGTGTAGACATAGAGAGAGAGAGAGAGAGATTCAAGTTACACTTGGTGTAACTTTATAGAATGTACACTACCTAAAAAAAATTTTGTATAAATAATATGAAAATTCAACCATTGGATTACATACATGTTTCTCTATATTCTTAACTCGTATACCAAATTTCACATTAATATTTACTATTTGATCCAAAAGCCCATTTTTTATGCACAATTTTTAACTACAAAAACTTGCACTTTAAACATTCAATCGATTACCTAGCTATTAATCTTTGATTGCTTTGAAATTTTGCAAGTAAGGAGAATATACGAAGATAATGTAATACAACGATGAATTTGTCAAAATTCATATCCAATAAATAAATATTTAGTGGTGTAACATTACTTAAAGTTACACTAGGTAATAACTTTTTATTAGATCAATAATTTGAAAATTCAACCATTGGAATATATTTTCTCTATATTTTTAATACACATGCCAAATTTCATGTTAATCGAAAATTATTTACTATTTAATCCATAAATTCATCTTTCATGCATAATTTTAAACTACAAAAACTTAAACTTTAAATATTTGATCGACGTCCAAGTGATAAAATCCCAAAATAGTAAATTGGTATCAACTAGTATCAAAATATTTTGTTCTCCTAGCCAAATAAAAAAAAGCCTACGGTACGAAATTGACTATTTTGCGTTAAGCACGAAAAGCTATAATCCTATTATAACATTGCTTAAAAGCTCCTATTTATGTAAAAAAGAATGGTTTGACCTAGGACTTTGTCCAAGAAGTTTTACCTGGTATTCGTGCTGGTGCTTCCTAGTCGTAGACCACGGAAACACAAAATATGAACTTAGGCTGCTTCAAAGTAATTGAATATGTTTGGAGTTGGAGAGCTTGGCAAATGGCCGGTGTTCCACTTTTGAGTTGACTTGGCCTATGTTTGGTATAGAACAAGCATTGAATGTTAAACTTGTAACAACAGGATTGGGAGTAGGGCTAGTGGTCCGACAAAGAGATGTTGAAGGAGAGAAAACCATGACCATTGATCGTAATTTTAAGCTAGGATGCACGGACACGGGCACGTATACGAGTATTGGTATGACACAGCGACACGAGCAGTTTTTGAAAATATTATAACATGAAATGGCAGGTACGACACCGATATGACACGGGTACAACACGGATATGACACGAGTACAGCATCCTAAATAAAGTGTTCATGCAATCCTAGATTTTAAGACCAACTTGTCTTTGGGGACCATAATTAAGGACAAGTTCACTGGTCATATCCTTGGGGCTAATGCTCAGAGGCTTTTGGTTTTAAAATCAACCTGGATGAAGATGCCTATTCTTCTAGTATTTGTGTTTCTATTGTTGCCATGTGGTAGAGGCTTACCTATAGAATACTATGACAAGGATGTCCTTATTCCATAGAGACATTGAAAGGGCCATTGGGCTAGTTCTTTGAATAGATTCAAATACAAAAATGCATGGAAGCTAGGGGAAGATTTGCTAGAATTTGTGCAGGTAGATTTGGAAAAACCTCTCATCAGGTCCGTGCTCATTGGAGATGTGGCACAAAAAGTTGTTTGTGAAGTTAAGGTATTCTCATACGGACAAAGTTTGGCTACAAACTTGGTTATAGCCTAACGCTACAACTCCCATTAAAAAAATTGACGTGGCTATATATTCTTTAAATTTAACCATGGAATTACTAGTTCTTTATGTTCTTAACACACAAGTCAAATTTCATGTCAATCAAATGTAATTTACTATTTGATTTATGAACTTTTTTATGCATAATTTTAGACCGCAAAAACTTGAAATTTAAACAGTTGTTGATAATAAAGCTATTGATATTTGATTTTCTTGAAATTTCGTAGGCATCAAGTATATAAGAAGAAAATGTAATTCAATGGTTGATTTGTCAAAATTCATATCAAATTAAAAGATAATGAGTAGAGTTGTAATCTTAAGTTACAACCAAGTTTATTGCCTAATCCACCATATGATGAAACATATAAGCCCTGGGCTCTTGTAACGTGAAAATATATGGGCCAAGGCCCAAAAGGCATGGAGAAAAAGGTGAGCCCAATGAATCCAGTTAGCATTGGAGGGCAATTTGTCTAATCCTATTGGATCGCGAGCAACTAGCCCAAAGTCTGGTTTCTTGCCAATTAGTCTTGGACCGTCTGAGGATAGGGCCTATTCCTAAGACCCAAACGCTGCGGTTGTTTCGGGCTCGAGATTTGAATTGAGGCATGCATCCACGTCTACTAATGATCATCTATGTATATTTTAGTGTCGCTAGCTGTTGAGATGATTATTTCTTGGACTCATGAATTTTTTAACGAATTAGTCACACCCATAGATAATTATTTGTAATTGTGATATAACGTAAATTATTCTAGCTAGAAGAAAGAAATTTGTAGTTTCTTTTATTGCAATAAATTGCAAATAATTGACCCAAAAAAAAAAAAAAAATTAGGTCTAGTTATTGTAATGGCATCTTCATAGTAATAGATAGTTGTTTCCTATTTGCGATTACAATAGATTGTAAAATAATTTATATTTGATTATTGTAATAATATCTTCATTGCAACTTCATGTTTGTCATTGCAATAAATTGTAAAACAATTGATATTTAGTTATTGCAATGATATCTTGCAAAACAATAGAAGAATATACTTGCAGAATATGATCCTTGTTGAAGACGTTAATAATTCTACTAATTCACTTTCAAATATGCTCAAACTCAATGAGCCTGAACCATTCTAGCTATGAAAATTTCTTAATAGATTGGGATTTTTTTTAAATATTTTTTATGAGCATGGGACGGATTTAAATATTTTCTATGGTGGTTTGGAATTTTATATTTTCTCTTGATATATATGTTATATTTTGTATGATGTTTGCACTTTGCATGATTGTGTATGAGCTTTGGTTAAATTGTTTGCATAATTGTATTGGATGTATAGGTAAGAATCATTAACTATTTTAAGATTTACTCCTGATAAAAATTGTTTTGAAAATTATTTAATATGAAATCCCAAATTTTTTGCAGCCAAATTTGGTGAATTATAGGATGGAGTTTTCCAATTGGAGTGCTCTGTACATCATGGATACCACAAAGCTGCAGAGGTCGTAGCTAGTGCTATATTTATTGGCGCTAAGGTGGACATCTTTGCCGCAGGAGTAGTTTTGCTTCAACTACTAAAAAAAGGATGGGATGCATCGCAGAAGAATCAACTTAGTGAATATGATCCATTGCTGGCCAATATGCTGTCAAATAATCCATGTGAGCGTCCTTCAGCTACACAGATTTTACGACTACCTTGTCTAAATATGAATAATGTTAAGACAATTATCTTTTGTGAGATAGAATTTTCTTTGTTTTGAATAACTTATAAACTGATGATGTTTTGTTTTGTATCCAATTTGTTATCTTGCTAAGTGCATTGATTGAGAGCCTGAGAGAGAAGATTCGGGGCTTGGAAGTTGAAGCACAAATCCTTGCTTTAGTGATCAATAATTCAAATGATTCTATTCCAAATAGAATGAGCCTCTCATGAGGAGCCCAAAGTAGATATTTTCTATGGTGGTTTGGAATTTATATTTTCCCTTGATTTATGTTATGTTTTATATGATTCACTTTGCATAATTGTGTATGAGTTTTGGTTAAATTATTTGCATAATTGTATTGGATGTATTTGGTATTCCAGCCCGTGAACTTGACCCACTAATGTTGGGGCTGAGGGGACAAGGCCCATCCCCAAATTTTTTTGAAAAAAAAAAAAAAGTATAGGATCTTATATATGAGTATAGGATCCTACATATAGGCCCTTTTTGTAGTAGTAGTTTAGGTTAAGTAATGTGTTTGAACTTGATGAGAGAGTGTAATTATGTGTGTGTGTGTGTTTAACAGTTAGTTTGTTTTTCCAAAAAAAAAAAAAATCTAGGATCCTAGTTTCAAAAATTTTAAAAACAAAATCTTTTGCCCCCAATCTCCCTATTAAATTTGTTATATATCCCTAAATAATATTATCTTTTCAAAAATGTAGTAATTTTATAAGAAATCTGAAACATACACATATTAATTTTTACAATTATCTCAACAAAAGAATAGAAGACAACAAAGGAAAAAAAAATTATCTAAAAGGAGATAAAAAAGGTTTTCAAATTTTCTTCTTCCTCAATCAAAAATAACTTCTTTAGCTTACTTCTCCTTTAATCATGGAAAAAGATTGTATTATTGTGCACTCTTCTTCTTGGTCCTTAAAAAACTGCACCACCATTAGGTCTGCGCTAATAGACAACCCATATGCCGCAATGTGAGTTTTTGAGCCTGTTTGATGATGTTGTTCTAATAACATTATTTGTATTTTTTAAAAAATACATATGAGTGAAAAAATATAAAGAAATACGTGTAATGTTTAAATAAAACTGTTGTTTAAAATATACTACCAAACAGCTCCTTTGTTTTTCTCATCAATTTCTTAGTGTTTCTCCTTCGTGCTTCACCTCTGTGTCCACCATTCTTTTTCTTTTCTTTGCTTCAATTTGTTTTGTTTGGCTCGATTTTAGTGCTGGGTGGAAAATGCTTCTACTCTCCAATTTCAAGAGAAGAACAGGCCCACTTCAAAAGCAAAAGCAGGCACCATCTTTTCTACTCCCAGGGGATGTGACTCTTTTTTTATTTTATATATATATATATATATCTATATATATATATATATATATATAAATCGTTTATTGCTATTAGTTTCATAAAAAATAAGTAATATATCAATAATATCTTATTTGTTATTTGATTTTTTTATGCTTATTCTTATTCTTAAAAATATTTATTTTATTAGTAATTTTTAATTTTAATTATTATATTTATGGTTTATAATTCAAATTTAAAAATCTAGTTATAACATAAAAAGGACTTAATATTAACCTTAACCAATACATTAAGGCATCATTAATTGAACTCTATAACATATATTAAGAAAAAATATTAATTATTTTATTTTTTTTATTCGGCTCCTAAACATAAATTTTTGGTTCCGCGGCACTAAAGTAAATCACCAACTTAAATTAAAAATAAAAACACATAGAATCCCGTGACATACTAGTCCAACATTGTAACAGTTAGCAATAAACCTTAGTAAAGCCAAATACAACCACAAGTACCACCCAAAATGAAAATAATACCTTACCGATCACAAATTTCTAATAAAGCATTATTCAAAAAAAAAAAAAAAAAAAAAAAAACCCAAAATGATCGCATGCATTATACACCACAACCATATGACCTAACTCATAAGAAACCCAACAAAATTAAGTGCATAGCTCACGGGCCACGCCAAGCCTTGAATTGGGTACATCAAAAAGCAACCGATGGTTCTGTTGCTGCATGTTGGCTATCACATTTAGCACCGAGTTCACATTGTCAGGTGCAGCTGCCATGGCCAAGCATGTGGTGCTGCCTGCTGTGCTGTGGATGAGTATGTTGTCTGGGGGTAGTGTCACATTCATGCCTGCGAAAATGAATGTTATTGTGGGTGCAACAATTGGGACATTGTAGCATGTGTCAAAGCCACCCAAGGATGTCACTGTTGGAACCTTCACTCGCCTTCGGAACTCGTCTCTCATGGCAATGTATGCCGGTGCGACTAGTCGGGTGAAGACAGTGCCTGATTGAATCAAAAAGGTTTGTATTCATTTTATAGTTTAGATTAAATATTATAAAATTAAATGTATACTTAATGACATGTCATTTAAAATTTAAATGGATGCCACTATGTAAACTGTTAGATACACATGCTCAAATGTGAGTGCTTGTACGTACTATACATCTTACAATGAGAAAGTAGGGCACGTTGATTATAATAATGTTGCACACACATAGTGGTACATGGTCCATAGAATTATTAAGACTCCTTATTTGACTTTAAGAATGTGTCCTCAGTGTGCATATCACACTTTTTTCTTCAAGGAAACATGCAATTCTTGTTTGTCATCATTACAGGACTAAGCTCACCATATTATTGTTCCAAAACAAAATTTGACCATAAGACACAAGGAGCAGGACAATTATTAAGATAGAATAAATCCAAGACCAAAATTTTAAATTTTGTGACTGTAACTAAACCAATGGACCACCAGTACCTTAGTTAATAATGGACCAAGTTTTGGCATATATTTAAGCATTCAAATATAATCAAATTTTCATGCACAAAATGACAATAATTAATAAGGGCAAGTGTTTTATGAGTGTATATGAAAACAATACCAGAATCAAAGATGGTTCCTGAGCCTGTTGTTGGATTGAAAGCCAATGCACTAGGTGGAATATTAACAATTGTCCTACCAACCCTAATTGCTTGCAAGTTCACATAGTACAATGATGATCTTCTGGGGTTTCTGAGCAAGGGTGTGTACTTGATTCTCTTGGGCTGAGCAACTGGGCCAAGCCTCAAAGACCCAGAAAAGTTGAGGGACTTGTAGCTAGGCAAGCAATATGAAAATGTGGATTGGTACAAGTTTTGGGTCTGGGATAAAAGTGACAATGAGCCTCGGCCCAAGCCCAATAGGCCCTGTGGTGGCACAGAGTTACCTGTGGTTTTTTGGATGCAACCAAAGGTGTAGCCAGGGATGGGGTCAGTGGCTAAAGTGACTGTGTCCTGGGACAGGTCAGCTGCTATGCTAGAGCTTCCATAGGTCAGGTTGAAACTGCAGGCACTGTCACCACAAGTGGGGTTGGGTACCTGAAATTATTCACATGCATGTTAGTGTAAAGAAGCTTCAGAAATTTTGTTACTTTTCTCTGTTTAGTAACCATAGACTTTACACCCGTGAACTTTTGTGTCGGTGATATGATATCACATTCACTCACACCTAAAAACAAAACAAAACAAAACAATAAAAAAACAAGTTTGGTTAGATCTTTCTTTTTTAGCATCAGCATAATTACTCTAGGATTAGGGGTTTGTGTTTTTAATTATTTTGAATTTCTCTCTAAATATTTTAATCATCAAGCAACGTTATGGTACAACTTTTTTTGGACCTACTTAATAGATCAAACAATGTTATGATACAACTTTTCTTGGACCTACTTCACAATTTATTGAAATGATAAGTTTAATTGGCGTAATATTACTTTCACGTGAACTCACTTTTATGTAATTCTATTAAGATGATGGTTGTTATACACAATGTGTTGAACATATAGTGTATTTCAATAACTAAAAACGTGAGTTAAATTCATGATTTTAGTTTATGACACGCTAGGTGTGTAACATACTTTGCCCATTTTATTATATTACACTAATCACAACACCTAAACATAATTATAGATCTAAGTATGTACCAAGACAATATCTTTCTCGACAGTGATTGCCTATATGGCACATCAAATGTGCACAATACTTATCATAGTAAATGGATCTTAACTTATCAACAACAACAACAAAAAAAAGTAAATGGATCTTAAAAATTGGGCCCACATTAACTATCCGAAATTATAGCCGTAGACTCAGGCCATAAAAGGAAAAATTGAAACATCATGAGAAGAATGAACCTACTAGAAAATGTTAGAAATTATTCAATGCAATCAGTTTCATTAAAAAAAAAAAAAACAGAAGTTGATTAGCTTTAGGATCAATTATTGTCTAAGACTAAGAGAAGTGGCATAGATCTCACTTATTGACACTTCGAAACACAAACCACCTAATAATTACTCCACAAATCGAGCTAAACTAGCTAGCAAAATACACTATCGGAGAACTAGTGGGAAATGGTTAACAGTAAGTAAAACAATGATGCTAACAGTGAGTCCAATAAAAGTTTGTCAACTTAAACCTTTTGAAAAATATGAGTCCAAAATGAGAGCTAATAAATGCTTGTCAACTTAAACATTTTGAAAAATTATGAAAATTGTTGTATTGGTAGCCATTATAATTCATTTTAGTGTTAACAGTACCTGCTTGCACTGAGGAGCTCCACAACCAACACTCTTGTAAGTGGTGGAACTAGCAGAGGCAAACAAGGTTGAAGAGCACCCTACACAGCCAGTACAAGGCACCCAAGCAGCATCATTGCTAGTGTCCATGGCCATGAGCAGAGTCTGAGGTGGTGTACCAATTTTGGCCCTCACAATATACGTGGGGCTCTGTATGATCTGCCTGCCTGAGGCAATTGGCACCACAGATCTCCTGGCCACTAGGCTTGATAAGTACTGAAGCCTGGTTTGGTCCTCGGTCTGCATTTGGAGGATACTCTCTTCCCATGACAGTGGCTTTGAGGGTCTAAATGGGGAGCATGGGCTGTATACATGGAAGACTTGGAGGGTTGAGCCTTGGTCTGAGGTCTCACATTTGGGGTTTAGGCAATGGACAAGGGAAATGCAGAGGAGGGCTAGTGAGAAGAGAAGGGTTCTCGTTGCCATGGCTCTAGACTTCAGTTGTGAGGTTGAGTTAGGCTTTGATGGTTTAGTGTGGCCAAGAGTGTGCCTATTTATATAGGTGGAATACTTTGTGTGCGCTTGTGAGAATGATTATCTCACATTGCTTATTGCACACTCACTGTCATGTGGAATAATCGTGAGGCGATTTTACCGAAAATATGTACCAATAGCCAATAGGCAAGCTCTATAGAATAAGCAAATGCAGCGGTGGTCTAAGGTCAAAGTAGAAGACCAAATTTTAACCAATAGAGTTATTGATATCATTGTAATAGTATTAATAAAACTCAAATATTATTTAATAAATAAAATAATATTTTTTATTAAATAAAAAAAAATGCTACTTTCACGATATTTTTTACAATATTTTAACAACAAATTTAAAATAGTAAGTTGTTAGTAGCTGTGATTGGTGTGCAAAAAAATAATTTGAGGAATGGGTTCAAATTAAAACTGTAACAACTTAACACGTATTATTTCTTAAAAAAAAAAAGAACAATTAATACATAAAAAATTTCACAACAATTTTCACAACAATTGAGTTGACAAACTTTTACTAATTTTCATCTAGGTTCATCACTAACATCATTTTTTTTTCCTTACCATTATCAATCTGCCATATCAACATGTGTAAAATGTTTTGTCAAATTTTTTTATGTCTATACTTTATAGACTTTCTAAAAAAATATCTACCTGATTCATGTTAATTAATAATTTACAAGATAATAGAGTTTTAAATATATAAAATGTCTCAAGACCCCAAATACATCAACCAGCCTTTGCCGACGATACAACGCCAAATACAGCAACCTGCCTTTGCCGACTATACAATAAGAATTAGATTTTTTTTTTTGTGTCGGGGAAGGGAGGGATGGGCTGTTGTGCACTTGAGTAAAAGGACTAAGGAGTGTAGTGGAAGTGAGTGACTCGTAGAAATTCTGTAGTGAGTGCGTAGTTTTGCTAACAGACTGTATTCCATTTACTTTTGTAAACTGGGCCTCTCTTTGTCTATGACTCTATGTCATACCAAACCTAGAGAGAGTTATAGAGATTTGGAATATTATATGATATGGGATAAACTCTATAAGCAGTATTATTAAGTGTACATAGAGGGAGCACTAGATTATGGACTTGATTATGTTTGAGCAGGTAAACTATGAGTTTTTTAAAGAGGAAAGAATACACTTTTTTCTATAGTAAAATATGATAATTTATATGGCTTCATAACACATTCTTCTCTGTTTGTTTGTTTGTTAGCCAAACAATGCATATGCCACCTAATAGTACAAAAGATTTTAATTGTTGGTACTTTAGGGATGCAAAACGTGAACTTCTTTTATAGTTTTGGAGGTGAACTACTTTCTTAGGCACATTAAATAGGAGTGTGCAATATGACCCAAAATATGTTGGATTATATACACATATATTTATCATTTTCATCACTTCAATTGTTTTTATGTAAAGGTTATTCTGTCATGAGTCTATAAATAGTAATACATTATAATCTCTCAAAAGCTCTACTTCTATAAATAAATAAATTATATATAGGTACAAACAATAATATCTACTACATTTTTTTCTATATCATCAAGAGAGTTCTTTTGGGTATAATAGGCAAAATTCAATCTAAATCTTTGATTCGCTAACAAAGAGCTTTTCTAGTTTAATTAATTGGAACTCCACTATTATATTCTCTTTTAAATTGTGAAAGGGAGGGTCACTATTTTTTAGTGATTATCAAACATTCATTAGTGCACATCATCCGTACAAACTACCCTTTTTATGTTTTAAATGTGCATATCCTTATAAAATATGAATATCATGCATGAAATTGTGGATGTAATGTGTACAGAGGGTACCGATTATATTAACAAGTGTGTCGAAAGTACTTGTTATTTTTCAAGCTAGGAAAGTTGATGAACAGTATTATGCTTTAATGTTGTAAACTTCAGGACTAAAGTGTGACATAAAACTTTTCATTCTAAATACAGCACGCAAGTTCAACACTAATCTTGTACGCGAATATTGAACTCTATCATCTATAAATTTGAGCTTCAATTATGATTCCAATCACGTCACTACACAGTACACAGTCCACATATGGTGCACGGCACAAATGGAGTCATTTTCAATTTTTCATTACCCATTTTCCTAGTGTAATAAGCTTTCTCTAGAGATAGGAACATAATATGCTGTGGATCCTAGGGAATATACTCCTCTAACGGTAACTTGCACATATTAGAATTAATCAATAATAATGCTAGGCTATACAATACTCACAATAATAGGTTACAGTATAGACTACGACCCGGAACCATTCAACAATAATACTTGATTGTTGAACTCAATTCATCCAAAAAGAAAAGATTTTGATTGAACAAATTAGCATTTGTCAAAAAAACCCACTTTGGATGTGATATGATAGCACAATAATATTTTATTAAACTCAATCATCTAGAAACAAAAATTTGATTGATCAAATTAGCATTTGTCAAGAAAGCCCACTTTGGCAATTGTGATAGCTGAAAGATATTAAAGGAGATATGGTAGGTACATGTACCATAATTTTTCATAACTTGTTGAATTGGTAAATTATATGATTGTAAGAACATGGACCTATAATGACTACAACTTTTTCATCTTTGTTAGCTTGATCAGAAAATTGTGAAAATTCTATGAGAAAGTTTGTAATCTGTAAAACAATGTCTACGACAATCTGTGATAGTGTTTAAGTTATAGCCTAATCTTGTTTTGGTCAAAAAGATGCTTTCTATTAGCAATGTAAGAGATAGAGCAATGAGCATAGATCATTCACTTTCTCTCAAAAAAATAGAACCAACGCAAAAGGACAAGGAACATTTGATGATAGAGACACGAAGTTTAAGGGTCTATTATATTTCATATGCTTGCTTTTGTGTAATGATTATTATTTATTAAGTTCTTGATTTGATTTATACAATTATAAAAAAGTTGAAAGGAAGATATAAAGGCAAAGAGAGAAAGCAGATTCGCTTTTTGCTTGGTTTGTGTTATGGGGGGTCTTTTGCGTTATGGTGTGTGTTTTGTTTCTTTCTTCCCATTCACATTAAGATCTCCCTAACATGCTAAGGATATGGAAAACAAAACAAAATTGAATTAAATACACCATAGTGCAGTCAAGCTCATCTCTGAGAAGTCATGAGAGTCAACTCTTGATGCAATTGCTGGAATTTTGTCTATTAGTCATTCACATCACAGTTATGGATGAACCTTGCATGTGATTGCAATGTGAGTAGCACAACCAAGTATTTCCTGTCCATGCCGAAACCCAATCTACCCCTACACACAAGCAAACATTGACTTGGGTTTGATACAACTTTCCTGGTTCTTATCTTAAGTCTTAATAAGTCATGAGCATTTCTGACTAGTCAAGCTACAATTACCATTTTTCATAATGACTTATATAAACCAAATCGATCTAATAACACTCAATGTGAGAGTCAACATCTGCTTACCAACGCACGGTCATCTAATTCAATCAATATCTAATATATTTGAGATATAACATAAATCTTCTAGGACTGTATTAGAAACCTAAAATTGATTTTTCTCTTTATTAGGATTGATTCACACCATTATAAGAAACGATATTGTAGCTTTAATTAAGTCCATTTCAAACTAAACACTCCTTTTTCTTATTTTCTTTTTTTACCCTACAAAAACTAACACTCATTCTATATATGTTGAACCCTCACATCTCATTTTAAGGAAGAAGTACCATAGCATATAAGGCGGTGGGTGGTGGCGAATTTATGGTAGAATTACTACAAACTACCTAAAAGTGTAGCACACAAGATATGAATGGTTGATCTGTAAATAACCTCTATGACATGGGGTCCATTTACTGTGAGAGATATGCATATGATACATAGGATATTTTTTTCCTATTTGTATGTACGTTTCATAGGCCGATGGGGTACAAACTCGATCTAGTTCAATCTAGACTAGGACGACAACTCAACATTCGAGCAATATTTCTGCACCGTACCCTTACATACACAAGGTCCAGTGTGGTTGAATAACAAACAAACAAGGCCTACCTAATGCTAATTCTCACAGGCAAGATCCAGAGTTTGATGACTGACTACTTTGGCATAAAAAAGAAACATTTACAAAAGGTCACTTCTCCTACCACTTTTGCATTTAGTATCCCTCATCTGCCGTTATGTTTGCATTAATTGTAACAAAATAGGTGCCACAACTTTGCGGCCGAGGGGATTAGAACTTAGGAGCTTCTCCTATTAACCAATTTGAGAGAATGGTGTATATATTGTCAAGACTTTTGAGGGAAAATCTCAGTCTTACCAACGAACCCTATAAAATAACCTATCTAAGCTCTATTTGAGAAAGTATGCTTTCAAATACGCTATTTATCTTCCATTCTCTTAGAAAATATTTATTTCCTTACTGACTTAAACTTCAGAGTGCCTTCGACCAACCCTGATGGTCTTCGGCTTAATTAACAAGTTGTTCTTTTCTCATAGGCGTTTGATTTTGAACTCCTGGACATTTTAGCTACCTCGCTTGATTATAGAATGCTTGTCATGCTTCCTGTTTCTGAAATCCACATACCTACAATTTGTATTTTGAAAACCAAATAACATACTTTAATTATCCCAAGTCCAAGTTTTATTGAAACTGTATGTCCGGATGTGTAGCATGTGTTAGCCTGTTAGCTAGGTCAATTAACAAACAAAAAACCTCTCATTTGTCAAGCATTTTCCATCTAATCTTTCCTTCCTCTTTTCTTAGGCAAGTCCAAACCAAGTACTAGTTATTATTCATTCTCAATAAGTAGTCAGCTCGATTAGATCACCCTTTTAAATTGACTGATGGTGAATGTCTTTTCATAATCAAACTTTCTTCGAATATTGACTTGGAAGTAAATGTCCACCAACGCTAATGAAGACTACATGAGCTTAGAAAAGAAAATGACAAACTATGCATGCAATTCTCTAAGTGAAAGAAAAAGTTATTTCGGTGCTAATTCTTAAACCCTCAACTTCTTTTTTTTGTTTGAGGTATTCTTAAATACTTAACTAGTCCCTCCAAAAAAAAGTAAAAATTAAAAAAAAACCCCAAACTAGGTAAGAAGAGCCAACACAAAATATAAATTTTCTTAGAGAAATTATACATCCACAACATTTTCACAACACTTTCACAATAAATCATAGGTAACAAGTTGTTACTTGCTATTATTGGCGAGCAAAAATGTAATTTTATTGATAGATTCAAGTTAAAAACTCATAACCTGCCACTTAAGATTTGTTATGAAAATAATATAGACATAGCACTTCTTAATTTCTTATACTTACAACCAATTTTATTTATTTTTTTTTTTTTTTGAGTCTTAAACGTACTTATAAGTTATAACAATTATTTAGAATATGAAACCGGAATACAACAGTCACCTTGATTAGCATGGTTTAAACTTTAAAACTATTGCAGTTTTTACACAATTTAGAACCTTTTCATCTAACCAAGTTAGTATTCCAGATATATATCTGATAAAAAACTTTGATCTTTATGATGGTAAATTCCAAGGTCTACATTTTCAGTTGTAACATGCGTTTACATATATACCACATATTCTTTTTTTCCTTTTTTGATTTTTCCTCGTACTCTACTGAAGGAGACATAATCTGATTAAAGTTTATTATAAATCTTGGAATCTCATATGATGGTGAAAAGTGATTGAAACCTCCTTTTTCTCTTGAAATCAGGTGGCACCGACAGTTAATATATATATAGTACTACTAAACACGTGAACTCAGGATTTGAACTTTTCATGACCAACCAATGTACCACCCGATTCTCACAGTCACATGCATGTATAAGCCCTTATGATACAAAAAGAGAAAGGAAAATCAAAGAAAGAAACAACCAGGACAGCCATATATAGATGTATATGCATAAATAATTAATGTGCTCAAAGAGTTATAATCATGATGTTTGCAAATCAAGTTGTTTTTCACTTCATTAGAGAACTTAGCTAGATTCTCTCCTTTTTGGTTTGGTCTGTTAAGACTATCATTGACTTACCAAATGGAAAACCTTTTCATTTGAAAGAATTTACACATTTTTTTTGTAAATCTATTATTTTAGTTACTGTGATCGTTAAGAGTCTTAAGAGTTAGTTTAGTGATTCCTAAAACTTCTTGATATCTATAAGATCTTAAATTCAAAGCCTCTTACCAAATATTTGTAAAGATCTGAATACTTTTATTTCTAAAAACATAGAGTTATATTTCAGTAACATAACTTTTTTTTTATTTTTAATAAGATAATCAAGTGTTGAATCTCCTCTCTACGGTTATTATAATTATCAAATTATCAATAAATAAGTAAGTAAATAAATAAAGAGAATAGAAGCTACTATGTACAATGTACCCCAGTTAAGATAGCCTTCTCTAGTCATGCAACTCAACTTCCATTGTCCTTTTTAATCAGGAAAAAAAAATTATTTCTGAGTATTTCCTATTTTCCTTGTAGATAATTTAACCAATATTACATAAGCATATTGTTATGGATTTTTTTTTTTTGTTCTAAATATATAGTATATAATTATAGGAGTTTAACTACGAAATTGGTTATAGCATTAGGCTACAACCTTACTCAATAAAATAAACATTACTATATATTTTGAAAATCTAACCATTGACTCGCATGTTTTTTACGCTCTTAATACACATATCAAATTTTGTGTCAATCGGATATTATTTACTATATAATCTGTAAATTTATATTTTAGGTATAATTTTAAATTACAAAAACTTACAATTTATTGATGGCATAGCTATTGATCTTCAATTTTTTAGAAATTTTGCAAGCATGAAGAATATAAAAATAATATGTTATCCAATAGTGGATTTGTTAAAATTCACCTCCATTAAAAAAAAATATTGAATAAAGTTATAATTTAAAATTATAACCAATTTTGTAACTAAACTTTATCTATAATTATATATCCTTCGCTTTTTCTTTTTCTTTTTTCCCTTTTGGGAAGGGGGTGTTGTCGGTGGAACTGGAAGCTGTGACAGTGAGAATTACAGAGCAAGTAAATCCAAAAATTATTATGGGGGAAACTTCAAACTTGGAAACAATGATCTGAATAGAAAGTTAAAAACTTTAAATGCCAATGAAAAAAAGCATCTGCATGGCATGTGATAAATAGACCACTCAACTCAAGTGATGAGACAAGCTCCCCAAAGAAATTGGTAAAAATAACAGATAGTTACGTGAAATGTGAAAAGCTAGCGTGAAATATGCTGACATATTGTTTGGACTGTAAATCTAATGGGCATTATCTATTTTACACTCACAACTCAAACTTTTTACTTTTATTTTTTAACTGAAATCGTAACTTAATGTATATAAAATCGTGAGTTGATGCATTCAAGTCATCACGATTTCAATTCAAAAAGTTTAGAATGCATATAAAATCGTGAGTTGGTGCATTGAAGTCAAGATTTTAATTCAAGAAGTTTAGAATTTGAACTCAAATCACATTGTGTCACACTGTCATCCTCGAAGGAGAAGGCAAGGAGATGCATTGTGGAAAGGATCAAAGGTCATTTGGTTCTTTAGCACTGGGCAGAGGGCAGTTATGGTCTCAGTGAAATTGGGCTTGCCAAATTAATTTGACTCATCTAAGAGAGAGAGAGAGCTGCGATTGAGATTGTGTTCAGTACATCAATTGCACTTGACACATTAGAATCCAAATACATGCCTACGTGTCCAATTTTGAACATATATCCATGTCTCAACATGTCCAATATACAAGTTATGGCCACAATTATGAGCATCGAATATACTAGGTTAATTGGATGATATTAAGAAAAATAAAAACTTTGAAATCCATATTCACGCACCCTAAAATTTTAAGAATAGGGAACCAAAATTTATAGCAAATATAAAAATTTAACCAAATTTAAAAGTGTCATATAAAAAATATGAAGAATTTGCGGGCCAACCATATATCATTTTTGAAACATTTTAGTAAATTTAAGGGTTAAAATTTCTTGAGAAGTCTCAAGAGTGGGGGAAGGGGCCAAACTTGTATGTACGTGGTTCTGCTACTTAACTGACCCAACTGTTAAAACTGACCAAATGTTCCTAGATCGAATCAGAGGCCAATCAGGTGGGTCAGGTGGGTCAGTAACTATGTAACTAGGATGCTCTACCAACTAGAGATATCATTTTTCATAATACACATTGCAATTTGCAACATGCTTCTTTGTCTTTTTTTTTTTTTTTTAACACACGTATATCCTACGTCATATACCACTAAAGCCTCGACAGGACTATTGTTGTAGGCACAAAAACTTCGTGTCACTCAACTTCTACCAAATAATACAAGAACTTCTATCGCTAAAGGTCTAATATAAGAACTTTTATCGTTAAAAATTTATTTGGATTGAAGGGAAAAGAAGAAGAATATAGTAGAGTAGAGTAAATTTGACTCAAAATTAATCTATTTTTATCAAACTTTACTCTACTCTATTCTATTCCGCTCTTCCTTTATTCAAACGGACCTTAAATCACACCCTCTTAGTGATATTACAACAAGCAATTAGAAAAAATAATATATATAAATATATATATATATTATACTAAATTAATTAGATGTAAAAACAAAATGCAAGTAACTAGCACCTAGACAAAAAAAATAGAAGTAACTGGCAAAGTAGCAGTAATAAATTAAAGTACGGTTCAGATTTCAGCAATTCAGAGACACACAAAACAGTAGAAATAGAATTTTCCACCCACCCCACCACCAAAAACAAAACAAGAAAAACAAAACGCACACACTTTACAGCCAGAAAAGAAAAAGAAAAATGGTAAACTGGTATATACGTGGAAGAGAGGGAGAGTTTTCTCATGTATAGTCCATGAAAACCAAGTTCTGCAGAAGCAACACTTGGTTCAAGCTTTTTTTTTCTTTTTCATTTATTATACCAACTTTCTTTATTTATTTATTTTTTTTTTCAGTTTCAAGAGTCACGAGGTGTAATAGCAAATTATTGGATTCTTTGGCCGACAAATACTCACAGGCACAGGTTTCACTCACTCGCAAGCTTGACTCATTGCACGCCTTTTACGTCACACTTTGTGTCACAATGTCAGTATTGCAAATGGGGTTCTGCTTCTGTACGGTCAATTCTATCCTAAATGACAAATGCTTTTTTAATTTTATTTTTTTAAGAATCTTTTTAATACTACTTATTTTGTTGATATTGAAAATTTATTGTTGAAAGTACTATATATAAAAATAAAAGTTAGTTAAAATAGTATAATAGGACTCATAAATAGTATCAAAAAGTGCAGTAGAACCTATAAATAGTAACAAAAATAAACTAAATAGTAAAATAATTTTAATTTTTCATTGGTATCTAAACACAAACTAAATTTCATTTTTCATTTTTTACTTTCACTTTTCTTAGAAGTAGGAATCACAATATCTCACATATTCAAAACCCAACCCAAGTTCTATTTATGGGAAGAACCAGCAGGTACTAAACTACAAGTCTATTTAATATCATACATACATTTTTCTATTCCTAGCTAGTGACAAAGTTTTTCCAACATCTTCCTATTCCTAGCTTGTGACAAAGTTTTTCCATCATCAAATATAGTTGTCAAATTGTTACAACTTATAAATGAAAACAAGGTTCTGACTTCTAAGTGCCCCAAGCCCTTAATCCATTGGTTAATGCTGAATTTTTTATTGTGCTCGTTAATTTTTGTTGAGAGTCACACAACATTCAATTAAAGTATGCATGAATGCACCCGTTAACAAAACATAGGAAAAGATAACTTCGTTAGATTCTATTTATTCCCTAAAATTTAAAAAATTATCTTCTAGCCTTTCAAAAGTTATAAATGCAACAGATTAACCCCTTTTGTAACCTGTCATTAAAATAGGGCAGTTTTATCTAAGTTTGTCACATAAGCAAGAACTATAACTGTATAAGTAAGATTACAAAAAATACAAATCCTCTATATCACTTTTTGTGTTCCACTTTATGTTCCACAAATTACAACTTGTCATGTGTTTATTTTTTTTCCATTTTAAACTTTGGCTATTTTATAAGTAAAGTTAAACAAATACATGACAAGTAGTAATTTGTAAAACATAAAATGAAATACAAACAGTGATACAAAAGATTTGTATTCAATTACAAAAAGGCTAATTCGTGCATTTACAATTTTTTTAAGAGACTAACCTTGTACATTTATAATTTTTCAAATTCCCCTGCCAACTAAAAAATCATCAAAAATAAGTAAACTTCTTGAATTTCAAAGACTACAATAAAACTTGATTAGGACTCTAATGCATATTTTTACAATTGTAAGAAATAGGATATTAGTGATAGGAACAAGTGGTACTGAATACTGATTTGGACCACCTCCTGTGTAGAAGTTTTATTAAGAATAGCATTTATTTATTCATTTCAAAAAGTAAAATAAGTTATTTTGTTGTATGGCCCTAAGAGTTCCTCTCTCTCTCTCTCTCACACACACACACACATTCACTAGTATTGCTATAAATATTGGACTCACAAGTCACAACCACAGGAATGTAAAGTCCAGCTTAAACTCTATAACAAAGTATGCAAACTAAACATGATCACCTTACTGTTTAGCTCAGTTCAGCTTATCTACAGTCTCAGGTGTATGGTATGATGGGAATCCATTTTGCAGCAATCCATATTGCACTTATGTTTAACCATTCCCAGTGTGTGTTTGAGTTTGACTAAGATCTAAAAGCATTAAAATGACCTTATTTTCTATCTATATTCTTTTCTCTCTTACTGAAGACATTTAACCTGAGGTTCTTGTAGATGAATCATTCTAGGAGGATGAATAACATCAAAAAATTTCCTTTTCCAAAAATTAAAATTTTATGGCTAGCATATGTTCATTCTGTTCCCCAATTAGGAATGTTGGCAGTTGCTTCATTCACCATCTTAACAAGGGTGACCTGCAGAAAGTAAATGGCAAAGAGCATTTAAATATGGGAGTTGTAATTACTGTACTATATGCATAAAGCAAATTCATAGATATTGGGCAAAAAATTATAGAAGAAGACCAAAAAAGGAAACGAATTGACAGGGTAATAGAATACGGAATAGACTTATTTACTACATTATGTCATTATGTGGAAGCATCCAAACTTCAAGATGTTGCTAACACATGAAACTAGAAATAATTATAGGAAATTCAAATTCTAAAAGTTCAAAATTACTTGCCATTTCCTAATCCCTAGGATGAAATATATATAATGCACTCTTTTTCACCCCCTCTACGGTAAGGTGAGAGACACTGTTAAAGGGAGAGCCAAACGTGCCATTGAGCCAAGAGGCTCTTGGTTGAATCATATTATGCATGGATTCATCATTTTTATGCTTCATGTATCATACAATATTAGAACACAATAAACTTTATAGAAAAATTATAAGTGCACCAATTTAAAGGCATATTTTAGAGAAATAATCCATCAATGACTTATTTTATCATCAATTTATGCAATAATATTTGAGAAATAAAACAAAAGTTCAATGATAATATGGTATAAAATTTGCATACTATGGTATAAAATAAAATAAAAATCATAATTCACACATCACATTCATATGAATCATACCCAAAAGTAACAATGCATTATATATAACGTATATGTAATCTTTCTCTTTGTCTTTCTTATCTTGTCAGAATATAACAGATTAATTAAAAACCAAGTACACATTTGAATCCACCTCGGATATGACAGATTTGAAATAGAGTACATAGAAATAGAGTACATACAAAACTTTAGCAAGCTGCTATTGGATTTTAAAGAACTTGTGGACTTTTTTATTTGTGTTAATTTTTCTTTGGTACACTGCAAGTGTAAGAGAGCAGCTTTTATTTTGGCAAAAGGGACATTGCGGGTCCCTCTGGTGAGATTTGGATAGAGAAGCCTCCTCCCCCTTCTGCCCATAATATATCTTCGGATGTACATAGTGTTTTAAATTTTAATAAAACTTTGCTATCACTTTTGGCTAGAAAAAAAAGTGTACATTTAAAATAAAATAAAAAAATTAACAATTACACACTAAAACCAATGGATCAATCCAAAGTCTAAACACTAAATATGAAGAATAAATAGTAAATAATCATAAAAAAGAGGGAAAAAATTATGTTCCATCATAAGGAGGGCTCTTTCCTCTTATGTATTTTTTTTTATTGGTAAGTTAACAGATGCACTCAATGGGTTTTGAACACACAGCTTTATCCTCTACCCTTCTTAAGTGTTGGCTATCATTCCAATTCAACTGAGAAAGCACTTCCAACCAATATATGCTAGAAAAGGGTCAAGGAGAGAAGGAATAAACAGAGCTGAAGTGCCACTTTAACTAGTGGTAGGCATCTCCCCACTCCTACAGTAAGATAAAGTAGGACAAAGAAGGCTACATATCTATGAGAGGAGACGTGTAAAAAAATCTATATAATTATCAGAGTGAAGAAGAGAGAAAAACTCATACAGACATAATTGCCACATGCGCTTGAGTAGAAACTAAGACCAGTATGCAAATATGGGTAACAGCCTAGTCAGAAACAGTGTGGCATGGATGACACACATAATGGAAGAAAAAGGCCAGCAGCACAGACTGAGTAATTTTCCACCTTCCATGATTATAAATTACCCAGAATCATTACAAGGAAATACATAGTGGCATCCTCATGTTTTCTATAGAGAAAATTTGAAAAGAGACACAGGGATGCAGAAAGCTCCGTTGTTTAATACATGGTGGCATCATCATGTTTTCTATAATTGATTTCCATGCAACAACATTATCTTCACTGACAACTTACCCCACAGAGTGGAACATGAAAAGTTGCAGTTACATGACCAAATTACACAATTAAAAACTGCTTGGTAACTGCAAATTTAAGAGAAGGAAGCCAAAGACCTCTGGGTCAAATCGCATATCTGGCGTTTACATCAAAAACGTCCAACTGTCCAAGGTTCAAACTCTCCCTACCCAAATTAAAATGTATCCCCCCAAAAAGAAATAAAGACATGCCTTTCGGAAAGGATGAAGTCCTAAATGTAAAATCATGATCAACAACTTACTCCTGATGAACAGATTTCAATAACTTGATGGACTATGTCTTATAGAAACGATGAAGAAAATGCCATTACTGAAAATGGTGAGCTATCAAAATCAATGGAGACTGACTGGACACAAATCCAGACGCCAACAACAAATGGAATGTTATAGGTAGTTCTAGCCAAACTTTGGCAGCCCCACTGCAACATAATGCAGCTAAGAAGATTCCAAGGCCCATTCATATACTAAAATTCAAGGACACCCAGTAACCAATTATCTGGAATAGGTGTCAACAACTAGAGAAACTCATTGTTCTAGAATCTAGTCACAGAGATGGTATTACTTAGCTGGCTATATCATATTATAATGTGGCTATGGCTCCTGATGATCTGAGAGAGAGAGAGAGAGAGAGAGAGAGCTGGGGTGGGGGGAGATTCTGTTCAAATAATTGTATGAGGTGGGAAAATATTTTATCTTTATATGCAAATATGATGGAAGTGCATGTGGGAGGCAATTTACCCTGCCCCAATTAGCACAACAGCCTATAACACAGATAATTACAGACATAATTCAACTTTGAGGCTCTGTAATTGAACCCAAACATGGCCGCCCCATTTATAATGTTCCAGCAAACCAGACCTGATGTCCCAGCCTTGTTGATGCATAGTTTCCAAAAGTTCTTTAAAAATATCAACCAATAAAAATCCTACATGGTAGATAACAATACTACAACCATTTAATGCATGTATAAAGAAAATTATTTTACAGCACTTTTGTTATTAGTTTAGAGATTCTGTTAGTTTAGTTAACAACAGGTCAGAAATTTTTAGGTTATGTACCACTTTTGATATGGCCCATAAATCCTAAACAACCTAAGTTTAAGGCAAAATAACATTCCTAAATGAATCAACATGGGAAGGCCTAAAATAGACATCTAGGAGTGAGAAAATTCAAAGAATAAGTTCTCACCAAAGGGTTGAGGTCGTTAAAATATGTTGACGTTAGAAACTAAAAACACTAGTGGTGAGTAAAAGATCTAAAAAGTAAAAACACTAGTGAAGGGTAAAAATATCTTTGCACATGGAATATTCCTCAAGGGGGGAGAGTCATTTTGTAAAACCTCCCTTGTAATTTGCCCAAAATAATTTTATTACTAAAGAGACACACACATATTACATTGTAAATTAATAGCATATAAGTGTAGCAGAGAAGGAAATATGAAAACAGATGCTTGCTTAAGATCATTTTCAACCTAGGAAGATCAATAGATGAAGAATGAAATTAACAAATACATACCACACTTTCGGGTACCCCTGGAGGGGGCAAGGCGAGGTTTTTTGGTGGAGGTCCACGTAAATATGATCTCTTGTCAAATCGCCACTCCCCAAATTTCCCATATGTTAGCTCACCCTGAACATCAAGCTACTTCAGATAAATATTTTGTAATAAATTAAAGATAGTGAGTATCTGCTAATAAATAAAAATGTAAGCTCAGGCCTAGTAGCCTTGCAAAATTAAGAGAAGAAGATGATGATGAAAAGGCCAGTTTTAGAAACTAAAATAAAGAAAAAGCAAACAAAGGAAGATATTCAATAGCAAACAGCCATACTTGGAATAGCAGATTGTCATAACTAGACAAATTGGGGAAGAAATAGTACCTTTAAGTTGTAGTCACATCCATAAGTGTAATGAATGATAAACTTTTTTCCAAGTTCCGTATCCCATGGGGGCTGGGGAAAAAACAAAAGAAAAAACACCAGGCTTCTAAGAAGAGCTTCAATAAATGCATATAGCAATGTTGTTTAAGGTATTTACTAAAAATCAAATTCAAAATGAAAATCTCCTGTTAATAGTTAATAGAAAGAACTTCACAAAAAAGTGACATACCTGCAGCATAAAGTCTTTGCGAAGAATATGCTGCACACCGTGCAAAGCAGAAGCTACAGCATAGGCATACCTGGGTTTAAACAAAGAAACAAAAGCATAGAAAAAGTCAATATTCATAATTTCATATCAAAAGTTCTAGTATCAACTTGCAAAATGACAGTCACTTTTATCCTCTTGAATCTGATAAGTAAAAAACAGTCACTTATTTTCAATGCTTACATTTCTAAAACCCATCCAAAAGCTTTATCAGTCTCTGGGTCATCTTTCATTTTCAAAGAAACATTCATCCATGTAGGTGCAATCTTCTCCAATATATCCTGAATGAAACAATGACTCAATCCACAAGTGACTACTTATTTAGCAATCAAAAAGAAAATAACTCTTAAGACAAACAAAATAATTAATAAACAATAGCATAGCCAAGAAAAGAATAACATTGGAAAAACTAGTGTTATTACATGACTGCATACGTTTTAGTAGGCCATCTAGTGACAAGTGTTTTTACCTTCTTGATAATTACAGGAGAATTGCCAATAGGATCAATATTTTTCACAGGGCCTTTCTCCTCAGGATAGAACTTCCTTACAATTTTCTCATGCTGATCAGGCTTAATGTAGAAAAAGGGAAAGGCAGCTGGATATCCCACACGTGCCAAATTAGGCAGTGGCTTTATAAAGATGTGATCAGGCTCTGCCATCAAAATGTATCTGCATCAATGGTAGAACAAACAGCCTTTAACCTTTATGAAGATAAATGTAACCCAATTTCAGATCCATAAATTTATGCACTCACTCTTCCTCTATTGTCGCCTTTTGTAGCCATTGCACAAAGGCCCATGGTCTATTTAAGACAACGTATCCCTGAGACATGATTTTAAAACTTGTGTCAAGAATGTATATGTTTAAAAAATCATTAGTAATAAGCTGAAACAAATTATTACAACTGGATATTTGGTCAAAAGAGAAAGAACAACAAAGTATTTGGGTGGATAAGACAGTCTAGAATATGTAGCCTCGCTAGCAAGGCTTTGAAGTTTGACTTCAAAATAATCTTTTGTAAGACATTGGAAATAATATACCAAACTTTATATTAAAAAAAAACCTCAAGTATAGAGATGCAAGGTTTATGCTTCACACGTGAATTTACTTTCAGTTGCTTCACTGTCTGTAATAGTCTTGAAAATGAACGGCAAGCTCAACCAATGCCTATAAGAAAGGGCTTAAACACATTTCATTCAATAAGATTGGAAATATACACTTTATTAGAACTCCTATAAATAATATTACTCCCTTAAAATCCATAAAAGTAAAGTTCTCCAGACCCTGATGAAGTACTGAGATATAGGCAACTTATTTGAGCACTTAAGACCAAGTAACATGATTCAAACTTTATTAAGGAAAATCACATCTAAGTTTCATGTTGAGTAATTCCAGAACTAGTAACATTCAAGAAAAAATTCCAAGATGCAGTATATTATTTACTCCAATTAATTCCATTTATTTATCCTTATTTCCAGCTATTTCCTAATTAACTCTAAGTACAGAATAGTTACACGCCAACCCCCAGCTTGAATTTTGCTGATGAGAACAGAGCATGGGGCAAAAGACCTACAAGAGTAGTCAACTCTTAAGAATATGCTTCACATAGTCAAGAGCTCAGCTAAGATTCTCCAATTAACAAGGGCTAGTAATTAAGAAACAAATGCAGAAATATGCAGCTGAAAGTTATAGCATTGCAAGAAAGCATACCCGATCAAGACCTGAAGGAAGAGGATCAACCACCATTGTAGGAATCTCGTCCATCAAGTTGTCAGGATTTCCTGAATGCAAAATCCTAGTGAATCCTCCCATCTCTGATCCTGGCAACTCCTTCTGCTTCTTATACCAGTAGTACATGATGCGACACTGCCATTTGCTGTAAGGAGCATCCGTGGCTGTTAATGCAATATGGAATGGTAACTTGGCATTCTTCAGATTCCTTGCACTCTCAGGCATCTCAATAATGGGGTCAGATGATAATGCACCTTCCCTATTCCCACCAGATCTATAGTGGAATACCATTGTCAACAAATTATATGTTGCAAAGAAAAATCCAAGAGCCAACAGTACCAGCAATACTGGTGAAGCCCGTCCCATGTTCTTTCTACCAATCATAGTTGGCTATAATAAAATCAAAACCAGATTCTCCAAGCTCATAAGAGACTAATTTTCCTATTCAGAACAGCTCCAAAATGAACACCCCTTTATTCCTTGAAAGTTGAAACTTTTACCATTAACCATATAACAGCATCAAACACTATATTTATATGGTACAACTTCCCAGATGAGGTTCACGAGTTAACCACACAAACATAGTTCCAGCAAGCAAACTGCAGTGAAATTAGGACAAAAATTAATCTGATAAGTGGCAAAGTAAGGCAAAAAGTGTTCACATTAGATCAATAAGAAAGATAATTTAAAATCAGAAACATGCAAAGCTTTCATCAATTCAACTAAAAGATATTCAAAAACAACATCAAGAGCCTTTTAGCTCAATAGCATTGCTTGGTGTTTCTAACAGAGACATCTAAGGTTTGAATCCCCCCTCCCCCACTTACAAGGTATCAAAAATATTCAAAAATAAACTCATTAATCCATTTCAGTTCCAAGTCAATTTTCGATATATACATATGAAAATAAAAATAAAAATTTTCATTATTAAAAAAAAAAAATTCAACTTTCAAATTATATTTCGGGAAATACCAAGTAAAACTACTACAATCAACACAAAAGTAAGACCAGAACATTGATATGAAAATAATCAAACTACCCCTTCTGGTACAATCTAGAAAACAAAACTTCAGATAATAATGATCCTAGTTGGTACAATTAAACATCAAACAGATTGAAATGGACTCATTAAACCTATAAAAGCCATCCAACGCCTAAAAATTCACAGTTAATTCCACACAAAAATGTAGTAATACAGCACTGTTGTCCATAATTCAAGAAGCACCGACAAAAATTCAAAGTATGCAATAGCTATATAACAACAATTTGAAGCAATCAAGTCAGACAAGCAAGTTAATCAATAAAAAATGGAGGAAAATTTCAGCTACTTCAAATTTGCATAATTCAAATCAAACACATTGAAAACCATTTAGTCATTGCACCAATTCACAGAAATAAATAAATAAATAAAAGATAACAGATGGGTTCAAATCAAAATTGAGAAACCAAAGTATAGAACCAATAAAAATGCAAACTTTGAGAGCTGTGTACCTAAAGAATCCAAATGGGTACCCAGAAAAGCTGAAGAAACCAGAAAATAAGAAGAACCCAGAAACATTAACAAGCGCTAAGTTGAGGAAACTATCAGAGACAAACAAATAAATGTAAGACACAAACGTTGCATAAAGGAAAAAGAAAAATGTTGTTGCTGTTGTTGTACTCTATCACTATGCATTAATTACGTGGAAACTTGGGAGTGAGAGAGAGAGAAAGTACCTTGACGTGTGTGAAGGGACAGCGAGATTCGAAGATGGGTGGTTTTGGATCCAGAGGGAAAGGATAATGAGAGGAGAGTTCTGACGAGTGAGATTTGAAAAGTCTTCTTATTATGCTTTGAAATTTGGATTTGGACTCTCTTTTCTCGTCTTTTTAACTGTTAAAACTGTGTGTAATACTACTACTACTACTACTTATTTGTTTGCGACAAGTCGTTTTGTTTAGCTCAAAGGGAAAAAATACCTATTTTGTAATTAATATTTTTGTTGTAATAAATTTGATATTACTTGATAATAGTAAGCCAATTTTTGAATTTTTGGCTAAAAAGGAAACATGATATTTTCCCTTTTATAGTAGATATATATTTTTGGCATAAAAAGAAAATTAATATTTTCCATTTTATATAAGATAGCCTAAATCACAGATACTGATACATATTGTACTAGTATCATACCGAATACCTCTAAGATACATGTCCAATAATTTTTTTTTTATATTTTAAAGTGCCAGTACATCTAGGATGCATCTGTGATACGACTTAGATACCATTCTAACCCAATCCTAATAGTGAGAGATAGCCCAAACTTGTAAGAATTTATTTATATGCTTTAAATATTGGTTTTAAAGTTGAATACTTATCTAATTATCTTTTATTTACTCTTTTGGATTTCTATTCTACATAGCATTTATTGGTAATTAATTCACTTTATTATCCATCAATGCTTTTAATTTGATATATGCTTTAAGGGTCACACTAACGAGTGCCCTTAGGGCATTGGTTAACAATCCATTTTAGGAAAATTTTGACACAACTTTTATGAGAAATGAAAAAAACTGTCAAAACATTAATTACTTTTTTTTCTTTTCCCATAAAAACTTTCTTTAAATGGATTATTAACCAATGCCCTAAGGGCATTCGTTAGCATTTCTTATGCTTTAAAATATATACATAAAAATAAATGTTTAACAATATATAAAAATTGTATTTAATACCATCACATACTCTTGACACGATAGTCACTCCACAAATATTAGTGCTTGTGAGGTGTGGGGTAAGGGCTGAGGTTCAAATCTCTAGGTGGGAGATTTACACATATATATACACTTAGATTATGTTAGAGTAGAATTTCTATCTTGTATTAAAAAAAAAAAAAAAAAAAAAAAACACAAAAAAAAAAAAACAAAACAAAACTTTGCATCCCCGTACCCGTACCCATATCGTACCATACACGTATTCGTAGTCATGCATCTTCGGTTCTAATGGTGCTTGGAATTAGAGGGTTTATGTTGTGTTAAATAAGTTTATTTTGCCTTGGTTATTATTTATGTCTTTAATTTTCTCTTTATTATAAATAATTTATTTTTAAAAAGAAAAGCACCTCCAGGTCCCTAGCTAGATCTAGCAGACAATTCGAGTCGATCGAGCTTGGTTTGACCCGATCAAGTTCAAGTCAAATTAAAAATGAATGTCTTGAATGGGTTGCAAAAATTATAACCTTTATCTTTTTTTCTTTTATAGAAGAATTATCACCTTTATCTGTTTCTAAACAATTTTTCAACACATAATTCTTCCCTCATTTTTCTAAAGTAAGGTTTCTTTCATTATTTCTAATTGGGTCATGCTAACGAATGTCCTTAAGGCATTGATTAACAATCCATTTTAGAAAAGTTTTGACACCACTTTTATGGGAAATGAAAAAAGTTATCAAAACATTAATTTTTTTTTTTCCATAAAAACCTTCTTTAAATGAATTATTAACCAATACCCTAAGGGCATTCGTTAGCATTTCCCTTTCTAATTTGTTAATTTTGATGCCAGAAGCCTCTTGCCTTAATGACATTTTGGATCGAAAAATGAGAGTAAGGTCTACATAATTTACTATAATAAAATATTTGTTTAATTTTTTTTCTAACTTTAAATCAAACAACAATAATAATAATTTCAACCTCAACATATTGTGTGTTTTAAAATGACTTTTTATTTTTTAGCTTCCTAATTAGGATTTTTTTAATAAATTAAAAACTAATATAGATATTCAAAACTATATTTAAAATCAATTCAAAGTTTGAAGCTGGAATATATATATTAGGGATATATATAACACATTTAAAATAAAATTTACCATCATTTATATATAATTTTATATTTTTTAACAAGAATTTGAGAAGCAAAATTGATGAATTTACTATACAAAATATTTACAAATAAATTTCTTTTATTGCAACTAACAACTCAGAAAGATTAAAGTGTGTTTTAGAAATGTCTTGAAAAGAGAGCTCTCATAAAGAAAAAAAATTATAAAAAAAAAACTTATTTTAAGATTAGCCTTGAATCAAATTGATTTTTTTTTTTTTTTTTATAATTCGATAGGTGAAAGTGGAAGGATTCGAATCCTAGATTTCTCATTTGGAAATACTAAATGGTGTCAATCATATGTATTAGCTACAAGGATAATTTCATATTCCTATGTTTTTCCAATCACCTATAAAACACTATAAAATGGTTGTAATAGTTATTCCTTATAAATAGCTATTTTTCAAAATGAGGAATAATTATTCTTCTCTAAAAGGATTATAATAGTTATTTTTTAGTATGTGTAATAATTTCTAAAATTAATATAATTTTAAGTATACAAACTTTTTATATGAACATAACAATTATAAAAGTAAAAAATATATTTTAAAAAAATAAACCTTTCTTTCTCAAATTTTTTTTTAAAAAAAAAATCCTTTTTAGGATATAAAATTGTATACATTCTATATTTCCTAAATATAGGTTTTAAATTTTATTATAATGTTATATGTAAATTACAGCCAGCAATAAGTTTACTTATTCCATTACAATATATTTTGTAAGTGCTCTAAAAATAAAGGTCCAAGCCCATTTAGAACAGTGTTGCCTTGTCCCTCAAATTTAAGCCCAACAATAGAATTTTTTTAGAGAGTGGGCAAACAATTCAAGTGCAATTCTAATCTAAATTCAAGTCAAAGATCGAAGAGTCTAGAATAACAGAAATGAATAATACAAGTATACGATAAGAAAAATAATTCTCCTCGGGCAAGTCTGAGGATTAGTCTCTTATATATAAAGTCTGAGTTTTACACCAAGTAATGCATTGTTCACTTTCTCTTTTTTCTGGTTTCTCTACAAGAAAAGATCCCCCACCTTCTGGGAGACCCCTCTCCTTTTATACCCCTCTTCTTTATATCTTATCCCTCCATTTGTATGCCTCCAGGCATTTTTAAGGATACTTGTCTCAACAACACTTTGCTGAAGGTGGTGGAAATGGCTGTTAGCTATGAAGATACTGTTCAGAGGTCATTTCCTCATTAAATGCAGCTGATAAGGTTGTTCCAAAACATTTAATGTGGAGGGGGAAGGTAAACTTCTCCAGGAAGTTTCCTCCCACCAAGTTTCCTCTTCCGCACGGGTTTCCATGAAACGCTACTCTGTATCCCCTCCCCTGCTCAGGTCAGTGAAGTCCTCGGGGCTGATACACTTCTACCAGCGTGTTTGTGCGAAACATTTCATGTTTTAGTCCTCTTCGATCCTCGGACCCCACACATATTTTATTTCCAAGAATAAAAGCAATTATGATAAAGTCTTTGATGGTTAAATAAGAGATTTAAGATTTAATATCCTCCGTCTATACCTAAAATTGATTGGTGTTTTCGTCTGATAATAGAGAGTTATTATTAGGAGTTGACGCTATAAGTTAACACTATCTATAAAAATAAAAATAATAATAATAATAATAATAATAATAAAAAACGCAATGCAATACATACATCAAAATGTTTTTTTATAAATAAACTCTAAATCATTTTTGCGTCCCATCAAGAAATAAATAAAAATCATTTAGTGAAGAGTCACGTACACGAGATGGAACTGCTCGTAATTAATGTCTTAATAGGAGAATTCTATATTGTCGTGTATAGAAGTTCTATTTAAAAAAAAAAAAAAAAAAACTATTAGCACTAATCATCAATTATTTAGCAAAAGACAGATAATTAGGGCAATTATATATTGTGGGAAAGGTTTGATTCCTTTCTCCGAATATTAATATACTTGCAACAAGAGAAAAGACTGGTGGCGTTGGGATTGGTCCTCCCTTCCCTAGAAGATTAGATAGCAAAGTATTTAGAAGACAAACCAAATATTCAACTACTATAACCGTAAGGCTAATGTTGTTTAATGTTTATCATTAAGATTTTACAGAGGTCTCTTAATGAGGCACTCTAAAGGTACAGGTTAAGGGTTAATAAATACTCAATTATGAGTTATAATGTACATTTTAAAAAGAGGAAATACATTAGTTAATGTTTTATTGGCTTACACGCATATATTCATTATTATTGTGTGTGTGTGTGTTTTTTTTTTATATGTGTGTATAGTTTGACTTTATTTTTTTTAAAAATGTATACAAATATTATTTAATAAAGCATTAAATGCATTTTAATTAACTACTTTTTTCAGGACATTTATTAACAAAAACCTTTCACAAATGATGCCTAGAGTTTTTTAAGGATATTTTCCATTATGAGTTATTATGTACATTTTTAAAAAAGAAAATACATTTGTTAATGTTTTATTGGCTTACACGCATATATTCATTATTATTGGGTGTATGTGTGTGTGTGTTTTTTTTGGATATGTGTGAATAGTTTAACTTTTTTTTTTTATAAATGTTTACAAATATTATTTAATAGAGCATTAAATGCATTTTAATAAACTACTGTTTTCAAGACATTCATTAACAAAAACCTTTCACAAATGATGCCTGGAGTTTTTTAAGGATATTTTCTATTAAAAAATATGGTATACTTATTCTATTCGAGTCCAAATTCGGTAAGGATGGAGTGTAAAATTCATGTTTTATACCATCAATTCAATACATTCTACCATACCTAATAATATTTCAATAAACTCCCAATTTGGTTAGATTTATATATGGGTATTATAATTGATTGGGTGTGGTTGTGCTTATTCTTAAATATGTGAAAAGATGAAATGACATATTGGAATTGAAGGGGTAAAACATAAGTTTTACACCACATCCTTACAGAATTTAATCTCAATTCAAAATTGAAAGTTTAATAAGTAGGGTAACATTCAAAGAATCAGCATATAATTCATGATCAAATGATATAACAAAAATTAATACTAAAGAATATAGTATCTTAGATAGAGAAGACTTTGTGAGAGGTGATATTTGGGAAGACAAAGTCTCGTTTTCATGGACAGAAAATGGAATTGTCAAGTGTAGAACGTTACTTTCTTATATATAAATAAATAAATATATATATATAAATATATATATTTATATATATTGTTGCGAAGAGCTTTTTCATTCAATTAGGTCAATAATTCTCTTTAATCTTTCACCTTATTAGGAATGATAAGGACAAAAATTAATGATTAGATTTTTTTTGAGAATCTAATGATTAGAGACTTGAGAGGAAATATTTGAAGATAGGGATGATATGATAATAATAAAAAATTAATGATTATATTATAAAAATCTCTTTTATCTTTGACCTTATTGGGGATGATAAGGACAAAAATTAATGATTAAAGATTTATTTATTTATTTATAGATCTAATGATTAGACTTGAGAGGAAATATTCGAAGGAAGGGTGATGATGTGATAATGAAAAACTTAATGACTTCTACCAAAAAAAAAAAAAATCTTAATGACTAAATTATAATATATAATATTTTGATGCCGTGTGAGAGTGAAGACCTCTTGTTGTAAAGACCGTAAGTAAGAATTAGATAAGAAAAAGGGTGAGATTAAAATGATTTTTTTAATTATAAATAATTTAATAATTTTGAGAGAGAGGATTTGAACTCTTGATATTTCCATTGAAAACAACAAGAATTACTAATCGAAATACGGCAAACGAAATTTTCTTCATAAAAGATAGGGATAGAGAATGGGTGTTAAGGGGACTTATTGGGATGATTTTGGTGTATAGGTTGTAATGAGAGTACCAACAAAAACAACACACTTGTAATTTAAACATTATGGAATATACATATGTAAAATGTTTGATCATGTCAATGTGACTAATGACATTGTAACTATGGAAATACTATACAATCACTCCTTAATGCCAACCATTATTCATGTTAATGGCTTTGTTGGACTGAATCATGATATTTGAGTGTCTTCAACTGAGCTACAATTATGGTGGCCATTGTCATTATTCTTGTTCAAACATTTTTTTTTATAAATAATTTCAAACTGCCAATTAATGGTGCCAAAGTGAGAAAATGTTAAATTTTTATGTTAAGTTGGGCTTCCGTTAATTGGATTTTGGGTTTGTCAAAAATAATATAAATCTCAATTTATTTATCTAAAAACCCCATTATTTATATTTATCTATGGGCTTGATATACGTTTTTTGGATTTGAGCCCTATTATTATGATGTAAGGTAAAGTGTAGGGTCTTCAGCATTGATATGTGATATATGTGATGGGTAGATGCTTCCCTATATATTAAGATTAGGTCACCTCAACTATAAAGGCGGTCTTAAACTATAAAAGAAAAATGAAAAATATTATTACACAATTTTTCATGGGAAAATTAGAGTAAACCTATATGTGGTTTAGTCTGAAATCACTTTGTTTACTTGTGGTTTAAAACATGTCACTTTGCTCACCTGAGGTTTGTTTTGTTTGTCTCCTGTAACCCACCTCTATTAAAAATAGGGACAAATATGTATTTTTGTTCTATTTTATGTATCTCTTCTTCCAAAACAAAACAAAACAAAACATACAAACACAAGGAAAATAAGATCAAAAAATGCTATTTGGTAAAAAAAAAAAAAGTTTGTGAATTGTTCTTGCATTTCAAACTTCATATCAGCACAAGAACCCAGCCCCTTCTCTTGGTGAATTTTCTATGATTATTGCATAAGTTTTGATGGGTTAATTGAATTTTGAAGTGGGTAATAATGAAAATTAAGAGATTGCATTGCTTCGGGGAGATGAGCTTTGTGAACAAATGGGTTTTGGTAATTTTTTATTTTTGGAGCAATTTTGTTGAAAATTTTCTCCATTAAAAAATCATCTAGATCTTGGCTTTCTATCTAGGGACAAGGAGACTTCACGAGCTTATTTCCTAATAATTATTTTCTGGGTTTGTTGTGTTGTTTATTATAAGTCACGAAGAAATTTGGATTTCGGGTATAAAGGGTAGTGATTTTGATAGTGTGTTTTTATTAAATCTGTGTTCAAATTATTAAAGCAGAGATTTGGGGTTTTGATAGTGGGTTTTGCTTTGATTTAATCACTTGTTTTGTTCCACTAACCTGCACAAACCCACAACCAAGACTAAACTGGGGTTTGAGCGAAGAAAGATAGAGGGAGAGATCTGGGACAAAGAAAGAGCAGAGAGATTTCTTGCAGCTTCGTAGCCGATCTCGTACTCTTTCGTTTGAGGAGTTTTGCATAGCGATCCTAAAGACATTTCCAAACTTCTAGTGTTGTGTCGAGGCAATAATGAGACTCTTTATCAGTCTAACTTCTTGCTTCCAAGTCATGTATGTAGGGTTGACTTCCTCATTTCCTCCCTAAGTGGTCAAGACAGCTTTTGGTTGTTGAAAATAGGGGTGTTCGCGGTGCGATGCGATGCAGTTTTGGGCTATTTTTAGCACCGCACTTTGCGATGTAGTTTAGCTAAAACTATAATTGTACCGTACCTTATTTTTGCGGTCACATGTGCGGTGCGGTGTGGTTAGAGTTTAGCCAAAACCATAACCACACCGCACCTCATTTTTGCGGTCACATGTGTGGTGCTATGTATAAAATGCGGTTTGAACGGTTTGAAGTCGGTATATATTTCAAATTTTGGGTTTTTCCTACCCAGCCTAAAACTAATTTTTCTCTTTGTTTTCGGGCAAGTATCAAACTATTGAGCTAGTTTTTCTTTATTTTAGGTTAGCTTTCCTAGTCAACATTTACTAGGGTTATCAAACTTTTTTTTTTTTTTTTTGAAAACTATGGTTATTAAAATATTAATAATATATTTAATATTAAAAATAAATAAATATATTAATATATAGAAAGGGTGCGGTGTGGCGTGGTTTGTGTGGTTTTCTTGTTATAAAACCGCAAACTGTACTGCATCATGCGGTGCACTGTTACTTACGATGCAGTGCGGTTATGCCATTTTGTGAGTAGTTTTGGTACGATTTTGATGGTTTGTGCGGTTTATGCGGTTTGGTGAACACCTCTACCTGAAAGCCTTCTGTTTTTTTATTGAGCATTTGGATGCTCTCAATGAGTGGTTGAGTTTGGTCACGCCACATGACATAATTCATGATTGAGAGCTTATCACCGACCATTGTTGCAATCTATGCCATGGTGGTAATATTGATTGAAATGGAGGTGGAAGCCATGTTTGAGATAAGAATTTGAGAAGGAAATACCACTTTTGTTGGTGGAATGCTCTGAGTGTGTTACAAAGACATTTTGTGATTTATTGGAGTTCTTGGGCTAAGTTTAAATTTTTTACAAATAGCATTTTTTTGATCTTGTTTTCCTTGTTTTTGTATGTTTTGTTTTGTTTTGGGAGGAGAGAGACATAAAATTAGAGCAAAAATACATATTTGTCCTCATTTTTAACAGAGGTGGGTTATAGGAAACAAACAGAGCAAATCTCAGGTGGGCAAAGTGACACTTTTTAAACCATGGGTAGGTTAAGTGATTTCGGACCAAACCACAAATGGGTTTACTGCAATTACGTCATTTTTCATATAATATATATAATTTTTTTGTTAATTCATACATTCTTTTAGTTTTATAGCTATGTATATATAAAATTTGAACGACTTACCAAGCCTAAGGCTTTTCAAATAAAAATCATTTTAGTAAAATTATCTCTTTTTTGGATGAACTAGTGAGCTTTGCTAAGAAACAAATCAAACACACAAACAAAGTTTCTTTACGAACATCATTAAAAAGTTGTGTTGGAGCGTCTTATGTTGAATACCACTAACCAAAATTTGAATAATGACTTTGTAAGATATGGGTTCTCTGAATAGATCTTGACTAGAATCTCACATATCTTATGAGACTGTCTCATAAAACATTTCTCTTACATTTGTGAGTTCCATATGTGTGATGTGGGTGCCATATTTTGTGAGAGAGATGTCTCATGAGATATCTTCTCGTTAGAGAGAGAGTGTGTGATCTACCTATGCTTGAGAGTTGGCCAACTTGATTTCCCTCTAATAGCCATCAAATATTGAACAAATAAAACTTCAGTCCTGAACTGTTTTAGTACATTCTCATTGTCTTGAAGATATTTGGAATGTGAAATAAATGAATGACCAAGCATGAAGCATAGATGAGAGAGCTTGAGGATTTATATTTGCTTCTTTGTATGATAGCTAATAAGATGTAATTGCTCGTAGGATTATGATCTGGTCCTTCCTTTAAGGAAAGGATTTCTTCCCCTTTTAAAGGAATAAAAGAGAAATTTGTTGAAAAGATGAACGATGGCTAAAGTGTTTTATAGGATGACTTGCTTCATTGATATCATCTTGGGAGTTGGAATGAGGAGATTCAGACTTGCCTAGACCATGTCCCAAATGTACTCTTGCAATTTCACTGTTCTTGGTAATTTATTCAAGTTTATTCATGGTGTATATAAATGTGCATGTCTACAACCTAACACTTTTGTGTTCTAGTTTCAAGCACATGCTCTCTTTTAAGTTTTAACCCTTACATCACATCTTGTACGCTATAATCATGTCTCAACAAAAATTACAGATGGGAGCCTATCAGCCTAAGGTGTAAATGAGGAGTGAGTCCAGTACCAACTTAATTAAAGTCAAACTTATCAACTCATGGGATCCTAAGGAACTTTGCCTTCAACCCTTGAAGCTAGCAGGCTTTTCAACTAGTTTGAATTCTAAGAGAGAAGCAAAGAGACAAATAAACTTTGTCTACCAGCAAAGGTATTAACTATTAAGGGTAAACAAAATTTCAGATTTATTGAGAGTTGAGACTCACCTTGGTCCAACAACCCACAATACCAGAAGTTTTTCCTAGACTACCGATTAGCCAACATCAAGAAATTGAGTGGAGCATGCACTTCTAGATCTAGCCAAGCAAGTATCTGTAACCATCATTTCAATCTTTGATGAGTGCCAATGATAGAACATTGAAACATAAGATGAACAAGGAGGCACTAGTAGGTTCCTCATCTCATTCTCTTGAGGCCACTTAGGCAAAATACCTTTATAAAGGTGGCCCAATGATCAGGATATGATATGACACTCAACTGATGCACCGAAAGATCAGTTGGGACTCCATTTGTAAATCAACAATGTTACACAAAGGAAAACAAATTTCACCAACTTTTTACATGATTTATTAAGATACTATATTGTAATTAGGGTAATATCATTTTGATTAATTTATTGTATATTATAAAAAAAGACCTTACGCATTGCGCAACCAGCAAAGATTGGATTCAGTGTTCCTGTGTACCAGAACTATTAGGATTGTTAGGATTATGACATGTCCATTTTTGGTCATATGTCATGATTTTGATGAGTTCAATATATAAGAGGACTGGATCCAAACTAAGCCTCTAAGAAATTAAGGATTTATGGACATAAAAATATGATAAAAACTTTCACATTTAATTAATATGATAAATTGTTAATAATAAGTAAAAAAATAACATCAGTAAAATAAGAATCCAAACCCGTAAAAGCTTGGATTTGAATTTTTTGTTGTTGAACTTTGTGTATTTGTAACTTTGCTCAGTCCCTAAGCAACAAATTCTCTTACCTGCCGACAACTTCAATCAGCCAGGTGCCCCTAAACTAAACATTGGGACACAATCCTTATATCTCACAATTCCCACTTGTCAACAGAAGATTGGACAGACAACTTTAAAGTTTAAACTTTTCTTTTTACCTTATTATCACTTCATCACTCATCAAGGTCAAACCGCATTTTCTATTCCCATTTTCCACTAATCCAACGGCAGTTAAACATATAAACAATTCAATATTTCATCAAATACCATTAACTGCTGCAAGCGACAGCATTTTATAATGTACCTCACACAGCTCCACTTGTCTAAATAGTAACTGACACATCATTCAAAGTTCAAACACACACTTTATACGCAGAGACACAGAGAACTCTGAGTTTGAAGCTATGGAGGCTGTTATAGCAGCAAAACCGATTATTAAAGTGGCGGCTCTATGTGGGTCTCTCCGAAAAGGCTCGTACAACCGTGGCCTCGTTCGTTCTGGTACTTTCTCTGCTTTTGTTTTTAGTACTGTTTTCTACTTTGCTTTTGGGAACTGGGTTTTGATTGTGTGTGTGTGTGTTTTGTTGTAGCAATCGAGGTGAGCAAGTCCATCAATGGCTTGGAAATGGAGTACATAGACATATCACCTTTGCCTATGCTCAACACTGATTTGGAAGGAGAAGGAACTTTCCCACCAGCCGTGGAAGCATTTCGTCAGAAGATTAAAGAAGCGGATAGCATTTTCTTTGCTTCACCCGAGTACAACTACTCAGTCACAGGTACTCCCTTTTTTTTCTTTTTCTTTCTTTCTTTCTTTAAAAAAAAATTAGTCTTGGAAAATTGGTATTGTTTGCAAATTTTCAGTTTTGGACTAAAATTCATGTCATGGGTTGAATTTATTTTGGGTAAATTTCAACAATTCAACCTCTATGAGGTGTATCGAAATGACACTCTCCAAGGGTTTGTATAAATAACACTCTCCAAATGTTACTGAATGTAAAAATGTAACAAAAAAATTTGAACTTCTTAACAATTTTTATTTTTATAAATTACTCATTTGTACTGAATTTATTATAGAACGCCATCTTTACAAATCTCGAGAGAGAGGGTAGTGTTATTTTGATCATACTTTGCATAAGAATATTTATTTAAAAATAAAATATTTTGTTAGAAAAGTCAGACATGGACTAATTTGTCACATTTTGTACTCTCATTTTGATAAATCCTTATGGAGATTGTTGTAAGTTATCCATTTATTTTTCAGAGGAGATGTGGGACATGAAGCATGCAAGGTTTTGAAAATGGTGGGTGCTTTGTATAAGGGCTGGGTAACTTCTTAGAAAAGAACCTTTGAGGCTTTGTCTGTAGTTTTTTTAATATTTGGGGTGGTGTTGTTTGATTAAAAAATGGAAAAGAAAAAGGGCAATGGGACAAGCAAAAGGTGTCCTGTTATAGGAGATAGATAAGGAATTCAGGACCTTGTGGTTGCAAGTGGGTGAGGTCTCAACTTGGTAGTAGGTACCATTGCATATAATATATGACTTTTATTACTTGGAAGTTTAGTTGACCCAACTTTTGGATTTTATTTTGTACGCATGGTATCACGGCTTTCATTGCCAATTCGACCACCCAAATCCCCCAATATTATATTTCTTAACTACAGCCGGTTCTAAATTACTTTTATGATTATTATTATTGTTGACCATACACTTTGCACTTTAGACTACCCAAATTCTTTCAAATGCAATGTTGTGTTAATATATAATATTACTTAGTTTTTCAACCAAATTTCCCACATTCTGTCAAAAATCAGAATCTTCAAGCAAACAGTGCAGGGAGAGGGAAAGCAGGAAAAGGAAAAAAGTAGAGAGTTAAATTAGCCTGAGTTTTTCAAATGTCTAATCAGCATACATGTGGTCATTGTCTTTGAAACTATATATATATTCATTCTGCACTGCATTTGAATGTGTAGCACTTATCGGTTTGAATTAGCTTTATGTTGAAAAGATTATTTGATTATTTGTTGAATTAAAAAAATAGATTGAAACTTTAAAAAGTTGTACACAAGTAAATGAGCTAATAAGCCAACTAAAACAAAGTTCATCTAAACGTACATTCAATGCCTTTTAGTTGATCATTTCAATCTATGAGCTTTGAGGTACCTGATGCCTTAGGCCTCTCAATTATAAGTATGGTTCATTAATCTTATTTCAAACAAAATCTAGTGTGATATGAGAAGTATAGCAGGAACTGTTTATAGGGTTATTCAACTTGACCCTGACTAAGTGAGTCCCATAGGACTTCAGAAAATTGCTATGAACTTAGCCTAACCTTAAAGAGAGAGCTACATAAGCCTGGCATATTACAGTATGTGATTCCATATTCCAAATCCTAGAGTGATTTGATTTTAGGTATCCTTTCTCCAAGCTCACTCTGTGATGTACAGCAACTATGTGTTGAATAGACTGACTTCGGTGTAGGAAGGTTGGAAGGACATCAAGGAAGTTTATATATTTGTTCTATTTTGCATATCTTACTGATCAAAAGCATCTGAATGGCTTAAATTGTCAGGGAAAATTGTTGGGTCCATTGTCAGTTTATACGGAACAAATGGATGCATGAAGGTTCAACTCAACTCATCCAAGCCTTAATCAAAAATTGTTGAGGAAAAATACTTGCAGAACTTAAAATTTGAGATGTTAAAAAAGGCTTTTAAAATTAGACATATTTCAAGAGAAGAAATTAAAAGTTTTTTAAAAGGAGCTTCAACATAGTAAAAATTGTTCTTGGACAAGTTGCTGAAATTCTTTTCCAATGCCCAATGATTAATTCTTCCTCCTGATATATCATTAATATTCTTTGTAGAGCCAATATGGTTGGAACTGTTTACCCCTTTGACCTTGACTATTCTGATGGCAAGTTCATTGTCTGTAATCTGTGTTGAAAGTTGATACAATTAGCTAAATAGTTTACTAGTGGGGACCATCCCAAGAAAGTAGTAGTGACTGAGAAAAAATGAACCTTTCTTACTTATTAGTACAGCAATTTCCTAGGCTCCAGCTATTGCATCTTTCAGATGTTGCAATGTAATATAATCCTCTTCATATTGCTTTCTGTTGCTGATTCCAAAGAATTCAAGAGTTGTTGACATTTGTTATTCTAAAATCGTCTTTTCCTGCAGCAATTCTTAATATTTCAATTTCTGGCACTACTTTCTTGCTATCTTTAAGCTACATTCTTGTCAAATATAAAGCTGATATATTAGGTGCATGCAAACGTTTGGTGGAGATGAGCACTCTTTCGGCTATGATATCCTTTGTCCTATGCATAGTTGAAATTTAATGTAGAACCAGAGGGGTTTGAGTCAACTCGAGGAATTTCACAATGTAGGAAAATAGAAAAAAGGTTTTAAAGTTTTGAATCATACTAAATTTCCTAATGGATTCTTGGAAAAAATGGAAATGCATGGTTTTTGATTAGATGCAAGAGGAAGTTGTTAAATCATATTGTCCAGAGTCAGTGGGTTATAATTCATCAGCGTTGACAGTGTGCACATCTAATAATGCACCCCTTGCCATGCAAAATATTTTGATTTGTTTTGTTACAATGCTAACCTTGTTCCAATTATCATGCAAGAATACATTACTTTCCCTTGTGTAAATGGCATTGATGGATCCGTAATTATATTATTCAATTATCAAAAATTAAAAAGGGAGGGTAGGGGGTGTTAATTTGCAGTCTATATATGTTAAATTTTTTAGCCAACATATTAGGATTATGCATTGCCAAAAACTCAGGTGCATGTTATTTTCTGCTTTGTGTTTTGCCAACTCTTTTCTCTTCCCCACTTTACCAGCACCTCTGAAGAATGCAATTGACTGGGCATCTAGACCACCAAATGTTTGGGCTGATAAAGCAGCTGCAATTGTAAGTGCTGGAGGAGGTTTTGGTGGTGGACGGTCACAGTATCACCTTCGCCAAATTGGAGTTTATATAGATCTTCATTTCATCAACAAACCTGAATTTTTCTTGAATGTGTTCCAACCTCCTGCAAAGTTTGACAGTGATGGCAATTTGGTTGATGAATCAATCAAGGAGAGGTTGAATGAAGTTCTTATATCCTTGCAGGCATTTACTTTACGCCTCCAAGGAAAGCTGTGAGAAATAATTGGTGACTTTTGGGTGAAAATAATTTGTGACTCAGTATGTACTATGCCTGGCATTACAACCTAGCTGATTCTTGATGCCAAGTAGTAACATGCTGCATGGATTTTTATTTTTATTTTTATTTCTGTAAAAGTGAAGTTTGGAATCAGACATCAACTTGCTTTCATGTTCTTTTGGCGTGTCATGGTTTTGAGAAATATTTGTACTAGTCAAGCTTCTGTTCATGTTGTTCATGGCCTGGTGATGCAAAGTTAGAGCCAATGGTCCTTGGATCAAATGGCATGTTACCCTCATAAACAAGATGGAATTGAGATTATGTGTACAATCCATATAGATCTGTGAGTTTTGTATTTACTCATCAAAGAAGAAGCATAATACACTGGGTCTATCCAAACTGTAGCAGAATTACATTTAGCAAATTGATAAACTGATAACGTTTTGATAACCTACTAATTTGTAATGCTATTATAAGGTATAGATGATTGATTCAAGGTTTACTTTATTACAAAGAAAATATATGAATATTTTGTCCAACAATTTTTCTATGACCACAATTTTTGTAGCACGATTTTTGTCACAACTATGATATGGTCGATTGTTAGTAGACAATTACTTAATTTCACATGGACCTGCCACTTTTTCTTTACCACTCTTAATCAATCATATCAAAATTGTGACATAAAAATTGTGTTCACAAACTTTCTCTTTGTCCAAGCAAAAAGTACAGTCATTCTTCAACTATGCCCCTTTTACCATGCATAGTGTGTAATCCATTCTCTCAGTAAATCACACTCAGATGGTAGGCATGTGTCATAGTATTGACATGCAGGTTGCGTTCCTCAAGTTCAATCCTTGACAGCAGGTATTTTCATACAAGAATAGCATAATATATATATATATACACACACACGCAAACAAAATGTGTGTAACAAACACCACCCATATATATAAATCCCGGCATTGTTACAAAATTTGCTTTCATGGGATCACCGCGGTATATGATCTTTCTTGATAAGTTTTATGGATCCGTAAATCGATTTATAAAGGTGATGGTTTGTGCATCACAGACTAAATTTGTGTTGTTTATACAATGTGCCTGCCCTTTAACTCAAAAGATTGAGATTTGAAAACTTAGATGTTAAAAATATTAAGAAGTGTCAATTAATTGAATCATAAGGCTTTTAGGGTAAGGAATAGTTTGTGGTTTCTATTATTTTTAAGTTTTTATTATAAAAATATATACCAGGGGAAAAAAACTCTAAAGAAAAACTCACAATCTTTGAAAAATTAAAATGAGATAGTGGAATAAAAGCCAGCGTTCCTACAATTTGGCTTCTCAAAAACAAAAACGTTTCAACTTTAATTGATTCAATGTGTCAAATATATAAACAATTGTACAAATAAGAGTACCTAAAAGCATGTTCCATATTAATAACCTTTCATGTTATATTTAAGAAGTCGATCTCTTATTACGCAGTCAATATTTCTTTAATTTTTTGTAAACCTCATCACTTACGTAATAACCCCCCATCCACTGGGATTTGTGTAATTGTTATTATTTTCTAGAATGTTCATATTAGAAAATTTGTTTTCTTTGACCATTGACATATATCAACGTACACATTCAGAATCACGTCCACATGCAAACCCTTCACATAAGATTATAAGCTTTAAATTAACCATATAATAACTAATGTAATATTTTATTCAACAGTATCGCTCGGTCCAGGTTTCCTATAAATTTGGAATGCATTGCTTTGCATTTTCAGATAAGACTTTTACATAAAAGAGAGGGATTTCATTGCATTAATTTGCAGTTTTAGTTTTGTACATTAATATTGTTCGTTCGACTTAGATATAAAGAGAGACATTGCATTGCATTTGTACATTCTAGTTTCTACGATTTGATACACAAAGAAAGATAGAGAGATGGAGGCAACAAATGAAGTGAAACCTATAATCAAAGTGGCAGCAATATGTGGGTCTCTCCGTGAAGGTTCCTACCACCGAGGCCTCATTCGAGCTGGTACGTAATTTGTGTCACTTTTTTCTCTTATTTATTATAAATAGTTCTGATGACTAAAGATTTTTTTTTTCACAAAGTTTCTTTTATATATAATTGTTGAGCTGCCATATTATTATTGACTATAAATAAACCAAGTTGAATTGAGTATTAAAAGTTCAAGTTTGTTCTGGAGTTGAGCTCATCAATTTGTTTATCAACAACTTAGTTCATTTATAACTTATTATGAAAAGAAATGTAATTAATTAAATTCATAATTTATCACCTTAACAATTTGTGAAAAAAATGGGAAAAGAAAAAAAAAATCATTTTAACCTTATAATAAATTTATAATTTTATGTTGTACCCTTTGAATAGGGTGAGATTTAATTAGTTATTTTTTGAAATATTAAGATTTAATTTTTTTATTTATTAAAATATTAGGGTTTAGTTTTTTTACTTTTAAAACAACAAGATTGAATTTGTTACACCCCTATAACTATAAGGTTTAAAATGAAAATTTCCCAAAAAATTATATATGTTCCTAGCTAGTATTATAAGTTGTACAACACATTAAGATAACGAAACAATTAATTCATTGAAATGCATGTCTCACAAGTCAATAAGAAGCTGTAGAAGAATTCACACTTAATTTTTGGCATTGTTACTTTAAAAAAAAAAAAAAAAAATTGCATGCGGATGAATAAGAACGTACTATTTACTAATTAAATTATCTTGACTTAGATTTTACCCATGTTTTATGTAAGAATATTTATTTGTTGATTAGTTATTTCCTTAATTTTTCTCTATGTGAAATGAGTTTTCGATATGATAAAAATTTGTTGTAGCAATCCAACTAAGCCAAGAGTCAGTCAAAGGAATTGAAATAGAGTACATAGAAATCGACCAGCTACCTTTGCTAAATACTGACCTTGAAGGCCAGGGAACATTTCCTCCAGAAGTTGAAGATTTCCGTCTGAAAATAAAAGAAGCTGATAGTGTTCTTTTTGCTTCGCCTGAGTACAACTTTTCCCTCGCTGGTACCCTCTTTTCTCTCATTCTCCAATATATTGAAATGTTTCTTTGTGGAAATTGGCGTTTCCTAATTAATTCCGTTCAAAAATCTTCAGAAATGAAGTGCTTGAAGTGGTGTATTTTGCTGTGCATAGATGATTATTGGACTATAATTTATTCTTTGTAAAAATCATTATAATTTAATATAAATCTAAGAGAGTTGTGTCAAATCTATTTCAAAAACACTCAACAAACCACCCTCAAAAAAATCTAGTTTGAAGGAGAAGTTTGTGATTTTATCAGAAATAATATGATTTTCTGTCCATGTCTCATCTATTTCGAAATGAAATTTAATTTGATACCAAGAGAAAATTTTTGAAATATATATCTTACTTTTTTTATTATAAAAAAAAGGTTAACTATGCATGCATGCCATAACAAACCAAACATTAGAATATAAGAGAATTTTAATTAACAATGATTAGAATCATACTTGGCAAATGTAGAAATTGGCTCTCAATCGATTTATGGATTATACAAGATTTATTTAATTTAGGGTCAAGAAAAAGAATATTAGATTTCATATAATTTTAATTAAGCCAATTGAGTTTTCATGGACACAGAAAACATCATTATAACTTATAATTTTTGTGCATGTATTGTGCTTTCTTTTCTTAGCACCTTTGAAGAATGCTATTGACTGGGCATCTAGACCACCAAATGCTTGGGCTAACAAGGCTGCTGCCATTATAAGTACTGGAGGAAGTGGTGGTGGTGAACGAGCACAGTATCATCTTCGCCAAGTCGGAGTTTTTCTTGATATTCATTTCATTAATAAGCCATTGTTTTGTTTGAATGCATTCGAACCTCCTGCAAAGTTTGATAAAGATGGTAACTTGGTCAATGCAGAGACCAAAGACAGGTTGAAGGAAGTTCTTCTAGCCTTGCATGAATTTACTTTGCGCATTCAAGGCAAGTGACAAGATAATATGTGTGTAATTCTCAGACAGAAGGGGCAAAAATATATGATTTTTTTTTTTATGCAATGGGGGTGAGGTTTGTATGTGTTATTATTTTCCTTTTTATTTTGGTTGTGCTGCAGTGGCATTTAATTAGCTCAACTTATTGTAAATGTTTCTTTCGTATGTAATGTGGTAATAAAATTTTGTTCCCGTTTCTGAGAAATTATTCATTTTATATATGTAAACTAAATTAAAGAGTGTTGCTGTATATATTAGTATGTTTGACACCATTATTATTATTGTAACTCAAATGGTTCAAATTCATTGCGCAGAGAGAAAGAGAGCGGCTAACATGACACAATGATCAAGAGGACGACCAAAAAGACCATCTGGTGTGAAACCTTCTGCATATCGTTTTAGTTTTGCTTCACTTGGAACTGTGATCTATATGGATTTTGCTTACACTGAATTGGTGGAGCTTCTTCTCCCAATATTTATATGCAAGTACATTTATTATTTTAAGGTTGAAGAACTGCATAAATGGCAGGTGCATTTAATTTCAAATCTACTGCATGATATGTATCATTTCTACATATAGTATGGAATTTAAATGACATTTTGATCCTAAATAAGTTTTGCAAGCCACGGCGTTTTCTGACAATGTCCAACGTTTTCTCATGAAGCATGCCATTATTGTAGATGTTTCATATGGTGATGCGCCATTATTTTCTTGATGTGTCAAGAAAATCACTCATATACCTTTCAGTTTTTAATAGGGTAGACCCCTTTTTTTATTCCCTACAACATCTGGAGGAGGAAGAATTCAAATCCAAATTCACTTGATGGGAGAGATCAATTAGTGTCATTGAGCCACAAGGTTCTTGATATGGAACAACTTTACTCTCGGTTTGTTATTAGAAAAAAAGTTTTCTAAAAAATTGATATATTTTCCTGTGTCTGTTTGCAACTTTGAAATAGCAACAAAATATTTTTTGATGTTTTGTACACACATAAAACAATAAAATTTTGGCTACAACTTCACTCAATATTTTTTTATTAGATGCGAATTTTGACAAATGTACAATTGGATTACATCTTTTTCTTATATTCTCCATACTTGCAAAATTTTCAAAAGATTAAAGATTAATAGATATGTCATCAATCAAATATTTAAATTTTAATTTTTTGTAGTCTAAATTTATGCATAATAAATAACATCTTATTGGTATGAAATTTAACATGTGTGCTAAAAACATAAAGAACATGTAATCTAACAATTAGATTTTCAATATATGTAGTCATATTAATTTTTTAGTGGGTGCTATAACCAAACTGATACCACATAAAATTAGTATAATTTCCTATAATCCTAAATAGTTATATGAATAAAAAGTTTTCATTTATAAATGAATATAATGTACACCCCAAAAGTATAAAATCAACCAAAAATTGTGAGAGTCCTACACACTCACATCCTAGTCATAATGGCTTGATGGGGACTACAGTGTTTTTGGTTGTTTGATCTTTGTTGGTGATTTTTATAGCCAAACAATCCCATTTTCAAAATATTTAGGGTGGTAGCCCTCTTTTACAACTAGATTTTTGTAAAACCACCAAGGGGTGTGGTCTAATGGTCTTGGGTGACGTACAAGATGCGTTGAGTGTTAAGTCTAAGGTTCGAGTCCGAATATGGACTCACTTGGGTTACCTCCCTCAACAGCTCAAGGTTCACTAGTGTCCCTTATGGGGCTGGGAAACTATGACTCACCGTGGTCCCCTACACCCCAGCAGGGTCCCAGACCTAGCGGGTAAGGTGTTACTATGGTAACGCCAGGTAGGATTACCACGTTGGTTGCCCCCCCTACCCATTTTTTATTCATAAAAAAAAAACTCGATTTTTGTAAAATTGAGCTCTTAGTGCTTCTAAATTTCTATAAAATCAAGTTATAGGCCACATTGGCTGAGCTGGTAGTGATTGATGTGGTGTTCTCAAAATTTTTTACCCAATTGGAACTCAAGTTTCTAAAAATATAGTTCAATTATTATTATTATTATTATTTTTTACTAACAACTTGATCTTTGAAGCCTTGAGTTCATTCTGACCACTTATAAATAAAAATTATATAAAAAAAATTCCAAGGCAACTTGACTTCTAAGAATTCAAGTTGTTAACACTTCGTTTGGGTAGAGGGAATGAGTTATTTTGGAATATTCATTCCATTCTCTCGTTTGAGAGTTTTAATAAAGGGAATGGAAATACTATTATCTTGTTTTGTAGTTTAAGTGAGAGGAAATAGAATGGGTATGAGGGAACATTCATTCCTCTCTATTTCCTCAAAACCTAATTTTTTTTTACCCCAAAGTTGGGAGGAATCAAAGGGAATGAAATTAAGTTTAATGAGATTTTCACTAAAAATCCAAAAATAGCCTTAGATATTTAGGATTTTATTTTAAAATAGGGGTCTAATATAATAATATTGTCTTAAAATTATTCCATTCATTTTCCTTTATGTTACTTACAAACAAAGTTACTTACCTTTCATTTCTTTATTTTAATACATTCAAACAAGGTTACTTAGAGGAATTACAGATGTCTCACATGCATGGTAGCTTGGTGTAAGTGGATTCTAGATGTCACGCATGCATGATGGCTCGGTGTAACTGAATTCCAGATGTCATGCATGCATGATAGTTTGGTGTAATTGGATTCCACATTTCATGCATGCGTGATAGTTTGGTGCAAGTGGGTTCCACATGTCATGCATGCATGATGATAACTTGGTTTAAGTAAATTCCAAGTGTGCTCACTTAATTGGCCCCAATGGATGTGTATGTGACATTACTAGTTTACACTCTCATATACACCCATCTCTTAATATTTAAATGTTAAGGTTGCGTTTGGGAACTTGGATTTGAATTTAAATTTTAAATTAATAGATTTGAAATTAAGGGATTTCAAATCCATTGATTTTAGTAGTTATTTCAAATCCAAGCATTTTGAAGGTTTAAAATTCTTGATGGATTTGTCAAATCTAAATCCTTGACCTTTTTTAAACTTCCCAAACAAGTTATTTGGATTTTAATCACCCAAATCCAAATCCAAATCCAAATCCAATTGCCCAAATCATGTCATCCAAACACACCATAAAGGTATTGTTTCATAGGAAATTTTAATATAAAACACAGTTACCAATTACTTATATACCACGCGGAACACAACTGTGTGTTGCTCAAGGAATTAACATTTAGGGTACATTTGGTAGACTATATTGGTGATTACATAGGAATAAGAATAATTATTACAAGGAATACAAGATGTTGTAATGTAATACTTATTACTATTCATTTGTTTGGTGACAACACAAGAATAGAACCTTCAAGATAATAGAATGTTTAAATCAAATTATCTAAATTGTAACATTAGAATAAAACTTAAGATATATTTTAGGAAATATCTTGTATAATTATATTTCCTAAAAAATAATATTTTTTAAATTTGAAAGAAAGATTATTTATTATTTATTACTTTTAATTTTCATAATTATTATGTATATATGGAAAGTTTGTTTATTTAGAAATATATTTATTTTAGAAATTAATACGCCTACTAATGAATAGCTATTACAAAACCGATTGGTGTCTTAATTTGATGATAAAGAGTTATTATCAGGAGCGGGCGCCATAAGTTTGAAACTCTAAAAAAAAAAAAAAATTATTCATAAGGAATGACTAATCATTGTAATAAAAATATAACCAAACTAGTAAATATCTAAACCAAATTAAATAACTATTACATTACAGTGCTTATTACGGTATACTAAACATACCCTTAAATTAACTTAAACTTACATTAACTAGTTATTAAGGAGGTTCTTGTGGATTATATAGTTAACTCAACTGGTAAAGTCTCTGATGGTTGAATAAGAGATCTAGGGTTCAATCCCTACCTACACCAAAAACTGATTGGTGTCTTGGTTTAATGATAAAGAGCTATCATCAGGAGCGGACGTCATAAGTTGAAACTCTCTGCAAAAAAAAAAAAAGAATAAAGAAGGAAGTTCTTAATTTTAATTCAAGTTTTTAAATGGTGCAGGCACCACATTATAATTTTAAATTCTTTGAAAATATGGTTTCTCCAAAAAAAAAAAAAAATCTTTGCAAATATGGAGTTAATCTAATTTGAAAATTTACATATTTTTGAAATTTCTTGAAATTTTCAAATTTAAGATTATCTTCGGACAAATTTTCATGTTATATACTTTGACAATATGTCTTATTGTGTTCCTCAACAAATTGTCATTGAAACGAAAACCATATTACATTACAGTGCTTATTACGGTATACTGAACATACCCTTAAATTAACTTAAACTTACATTAACTAGTTATTAAGGAGGTTCTTGTGGATTATATAGTTAACTCAACTAGTAAAGTCTCTGATGGTTGAATAAGAGATCTAGGGTTCAATCCCTACCTACACCAAAAACCGATTGGTGTCTTGGTTTAATGATAAAGAGCTATCATCAGGAGCGGATGTCATAAGTTGAAACTCTCTGCAAAAAAAAAAAAAAGAATAAAGAAGGAAGTTCTTAATTTTAATTCAAGTTTTTAAATGGTGCAGGCACCACATTATAATTTTAAATTCTTTGAAAATATGGTTTCTCCAAAAAAAAAAAAAAATCTTTGCAAATATGGAGTTAATCTAATTTGAAAATTTACATATTTTTGAAATTTCTTGAAATTTTCAAATTTAAGATTATCTTCGGACAAATTTTCATGTTATATACTTTGACAATATGTCTTATTGTGTTCCTCAACAAATTGTCATTGAAACGAAAACCATATTAGGTTGAAACACCTTCCAATTAAAATTGTCACACACACTCTCTCTCTCTCTCTCTATATATATACATATTTATATATATATATATATATATTTTAAATTTTACTTGTTACGGTCTGTTATTGGGACAGATTTCTATACTGTTTTGAGAATCCTAAACTAGTAGTATAAGCATTCACATCAGTCTCCTCAAATATTTAGCTAAATTAATCCAAAAAACTATACTTTTGCTAGTTTAGCTATATATTATTTTCATACACATATATCTTTTTTTTTTTTTTTTTTTGAGAAGCATACACATATATCAGCCTCAATACTTTATCAACATTGAAATTTAATGTAGAGAAGATAGAAACTCACTGCATATAGCGATGGGACTATTTTCTTTACAAACTTTAGTTAATTTAGTGAGGCTGATGCACACTTGTTTTGGTTGAGTTTAGATAACGTTAGCTAGATCTACACAATTTCTTTTGTTTATGGGTGCTAAATAATCAAGCCCAAGTGGGGAATAAAATGTGCAATTAACTAAAGTAAAAAAAATACTAATGTTGCTTATTCTATAGTGAATTAGTTGGCCTTTTTTCTTTTTTTTTTTGGAAAAGGTTTGAAGAGAACACTTTTATTAAATGTGAAATTTGAAAATCTAACTATTGGATTGTATGTTTTTATTATATCCTTTATGCTTACAAAATTTCAAGAAAATCAAAGATTAATAGCTATGTCATCAATCAAATATTTAAATTTCAAGTTTTTGTAGTATAAAATTATGCATAAAAAATAAGTTTATTGATCAAATAGTAAATACTATCTGATTTGAACAAAATTTGATATTTATGTTCAAAACAAAAAGAAAATACAATTCAACGGCTAGATTTTCAAAATTCACATCTAATAAAAAGATAGAGGAGAAATTTGAAGCGGTTCTCTCCAAACTAGTTTGGTAAGAAACATTTTCCTTTCTTTTTTAGGCCTTTGGTGCTGAGGACCTTCAGCTTTACAGGTATTTGCTATATTCTTAATAGTTTATATTAGTCACTAACCCGTGCTACGTATGGGACCATATCTATTTGTGAGGTAGACTAAAATAATTTTATAAAATCTTAAATTAATTAAGAAACTACACCATTGCATGATTTGTTCTCGTATGACTTCAATTTGTGTTACAATTTGATGAAGAAGTCATTGCTTGAACGTGCAATGACTTACAAAAAATTTGTCAGACTGTTTCAGATACTGCAAAAAAATAACTCAAAATTCAGATATTAAAACTTCTGAAAGACCAAAAAATATTAAAGAATCTGATGATTTACTGCTTAGAAAATTATTGAAACAAAACAAGATATATATGACTAAACAATAGAGAAATATATGTTACATTCAAAAGAATAATCTATGACTATAATTATTGAAAGAAATCAAAAGATTCAGAGCCTACAAATTATAGATAAAATATGTGTGTATATATATATATATGTGTGTGTGTGTGTGTGTGTGTGACTACACAAATTCAGATGTTAAAACTTCCAAAATGTCAAAAAAGATATATAATTAAAGAATAAGTTATTAAAACAATTCAAAAAATATATGACTATTCAAAAAAGAAATATAAGAAAAAGAAAAAAATACATGAACCCATCAAGCAATAAGTTTTAAATTTTAACAGGTCTAAACTTTAAACGAACCTTATCAGCATGTAACACACGCTAAAAAATGTTGAGCAGGAGCCCACGTTGAAATAATGAAAGTCACACCTCCTCTTAATATATCATGTATAAGCTTTCTGCCCAAGAAATTAACATACTTTCATATCGTGAGGTGAAGCAAAGACATATGCAGTAGTAGCAACCTTAAATTTCAATTATTGCAAGCTTTTTTTATCTTGTAAAAAACGGCTACAGAGAGTTTAGTAATTCATGTACGAAAATTACTTTTGAAAAATACATGAAAAACCATAATATATATATATATATTTTTAACATAGTAGAGGAGAAGAAAATAATAGAAGAAGAGCTCATACATTTACTCGGCTTTAAAAAAAAAAAATTTGGGGTTTGCATTGCTTTTATAGTATTCATGATTAACCTCGCAAATTTGGAGATAAATTATCAATGTTTAAATTTGAGTTTAAGTTGGACTTGTTAAAGAGATAGAGTTTTGCTCCTTATTAAGTTTGGACTAAGCAAAAATAATTTTGTTTAAAAAAAATGATAATAATGAGTTTGAGTTCAAGTTGGATTTGTTAGAGAGATAAAGTTTCACCCCTTGTTAAGTTTGGACTAAACAAAAATAATTCTATTTTAAAAAAATGATAATGATGTGGCAAACTCTAGAGAGGTCAATAAAAAGTCAAAAGTTTCGGTTATCTATATATATATATATATATATAAATATATGTGGGAGGACTTTCGTCTCGGCCCCCAATCAGGTATTGTTCGCTTTGGGATGGGCAAGGATCGACTTACGTCTCACCCGCACGAATTTGCTCAATCCTATATCGGGAAGAGACGCCTCCCACTTATGCCTTATAAGCCTTTAGCCTAAGAATGAGTGTACCACTACTACACATGAAAAACCATCCTTAGGCTAAAGGCTTATAAGGCATAAGTGGGAGGCGTCTCTCCCCGATGTGGGATTGAGCAAATTCGTGCGGGTGGGATGTAAGTCGATCTTTACCCATCCCAAAGCGAACAATACCTGATTGGGAGCTGAGACGAAAGTCCTCCTACAAATATATATATATATATATATATATATATATAGACTATAAGATGAATTTATTATCTTAATATATTTTAAAGAATCAAATTAGATGTCTAAAATTTATGTACTTAGATTAATCTTTTCCTTTGATTATTAGTAATTATGAATTGGTTATATTTGTTCGTTTATTTTAATGATATAAAACATATGTTTGTAGTTACATTTGTTTACAATTATTTATTTAATTTTTTTTATTAATTAATATATTTAGGTTAATTTTACTTTTAATATTTTCTTGATAGTGGCTCTGCCAATTTGACTAGCCTTACTTGCGGCTACAAGAGTCCTAAACCAACCGGGACTTAATTCGCAAGTCCTTGCTTTCCAAGATGTCTAACACCAGGTGTAACTTGGTTTGGGACATCATGCATGTGTGACTTTGGTTTCCAAAACCAAGTAGGCAAAGTCACCGATTTTGATTGCCAAAGTCAAACCACGTTACAATTATCATGAAAAAGGCCTCATTATGATAGTTCTTGCCTAAGTGAATGGCATATCATATATAAAACCTTTCAGCTAAAAAACCGTCCAGATGATTGGGTTAATTCATTATGATAGTCTTTATAAAATAAAAATTAAATTCAATAGTTAATTGGGTTACTTCATTATGATAGTCAACTTGATTTCAATGAAATTATTACATTGGATTAAATTCACATTTTTTTTAATTAATTTAAACTTGTGGAATAAGTGATAGTTAATTAAGATCTCTTACAAGCAAACAAGATAAACAAAAAAAATAAAAAGATCAAAGTAATTAAACACACGAACACCAAATTTATGTGGTTCAACAAAAATTAGGGTAACATCCACTGACACATTCAGTAGTGTTTATTACAATGACTGCAAAACAAGTTACAAGACTACATATTATATGTATGAAACTAATTAACATGACACCCTGAAAAATTTTCCTCACGATTTCCAATTTAGGAGCAAGAGGAATCGCCATGCCAACAAGGACTAATTTCAAGTCCTTTCAAGAAACAAAGAAGCAGATAGAAATTGTGAAAAAGTTTAAAAAATCAATAAACTTTTGATCATGAGAGAGTAGATTCAGAAGATATGCACACACAGAGTATTATCATCTTCCACATGTATAGCATTTGACTCAGGAAGATTTGTCTGTACCACATAGAATCCAATTGCTTGGATGAGGAAGAAAATGTACTGTTGCATAAATCTGGTGTGATGAATTTACTTCAATTACCACATCATTTTTGTTCCGCAACAGCCATATATACTCTCTCTGGTTCACATTGCATAGATCCAGTTTTCTTTAATGGTGGAGAGTATATATTGCTGTTGCGAAACAAAAATGATGTGGTAATTGAAGTAAATTCATCACACCAGATTTATGCAACAGTACATTTTCTTCCTCATCCAAGCAATTGGATTCTATGTGGTACAGACAAATCTATACCTTTCAAAAATGATGTGGTAATTGAAGTAAATATAGCCATATATATGATTTTTTTTTAATGCAATGGAGGTGAGGTTTGTATGGGTTATTATTTTCCTCTTTTATTTTGGTTATGCTGCAGTGGCATTTAATAGCTCAACTTTTTTTTTTTTTTTTGAAACAATTTAATAGCTCAACTTATTGTAAATGTTTCTTTGGTATGTAATGTGGTAATAAAATTTTGTTCCCGTTTCTAAGAAATTATTGTTTTTCGTTAGCTAGATCTATGCAATTTCTTTTGTTTATGGGTGCTAAATAATCAAGCCCAAGTGGGGAATAAAATGTGCAATTAACTAATGGCCTGTTTGGAAGTTTAGAGAGGGAGGAGAGTAGAGGGGAGTAGTGGGGAGGAGAGTAGAGGGGAATGGTTATCCTCCACCTTGTTTAGATGTTTTTAAAATTAGTAAGGGAGAAGGGAGTAATTAGCCATTCCTCTTGTTTGGATGTTTTAAAAATTAGGATGGAAAAGAGAGGAAATTATTTAAATAGACAAATTTACCCCTATTTGAAAATTGACTTGCAACATTGGTCTATGATTAATTTGTTAGATTAAATAATTATGACTATAGCATGCAATTTTTATTTTTTTGATAATTTTTTTTTTCTGATGTGAATTAAATAATCAACATTGGTCTATAATTAAATATTTTTTCTGCTTTTTTATTATACTAAAAAAAACCATCCTTAATTGATAATAATTAAAATAAGAAAAAAATGTTTGGTTTGTTTGTTTACTGAAAAAATCAACAAAATATTGAATTTTGAGTGTTTCTTTGATTTATTATTATTATTTTTAATATTTTTATATAAAATACTCCTCAGCCACCATTACAGCAAAAGACATCAAAAAGGAAAAAGAAAACACGCACGGACCCATTCATTCAGAACTTGGTCCAACACGATCTCGATTGGCTAAGCACAATAAAAAAGTCGAACTCGGAAAATCCATACGATCCAAACTCTTTTCTCTAGAACGTATGTTTTCTCAATCTCCACTAAGCTCTGTTTGGTTTTGAAAAATTCATAGTATTCTAAAAAAAATAGTCTTTTAGGTTAATAATGTTGTGTTGTTATGATTGGCTTGAATTTTGTTACGTTATGTTATTGTGATGAATTTTTTGACTGTTAATGCTTGAAGAATGAGTGTAATTTGAGGTTTATAATCTGTTTGGTTGCTGAGAAAATTGGGAGGAAAATATTAGGATTATATTTTGGATGATCATGTTTGATGCTGTTTGATGCTTGAAGAAGTTATGTGAGAGAGTTTGTAATTTTATTAATTTAGAAAGGGTAAATTGGAGAATTCATTTGGTCAATAATTTATCTATTCTACTCTCCCTCCAAATCTCTCCAATTTGGGGGAATTAAAAATGAGGGGTTAGAGGTAGTTGAAACCCCTCCAAACCCCTCCCCCTCATTCCTTAAAAAACTTCCAAACAAGATAATTGAATTACTCTCCCTCCCTTTACTCTACTCCCCCTTATTTTTTAAACATCCAAACAGAGCATGAACATAGAAACGAAAATATCTGAGAAACTGAGAGAAAGTGTGAGAAAGGGAGAGAAAGTCAGAGATAGAAGAAAGAGAGAAAAGTTGAATCTAGAAACTTGTATTGATAATTCTGAATTACATAAAGAATAATTACACAACTACAGTGGTTTATATACACCTAACACTTAGCTTAACCGCCCCCACATTATGCCGATTATAGTTGCTGGAGGATTGGGGAAGTTGGTTAAAAAGTGGTTAAGCAAATCACCAACCAAATCTTGCGCCTAAACCAGCAGCTCAGCAATTCTTAAATCAATCCAAACGCACCGTTTCACTTAACCACAGAACAAGCTTCAGTAAGTAAAACGTTGCGTTTAGATGCCACATAGATTAATTGAAACGTTGCGTTTTGCTTAGCTTTCTTCTTCATGTATACGCTCCTTCTTCGTGGTCTTTTTCTTCATAGTCACAGACCTGTGCTCAACATACTAATGTTGCCTATTATGTAGGGAATTAGTTGAGTTTTTTTATTTTGAAAGGGTTTAGAGAGAAACTTTTCAAACTCTTCCAATAATTTTTTATTAGATGTGAATTTTGAAAATCTAATCATTGGATTGCATGTTTTTATTATATCCTCCATGCTTACAAAATTTCAAGAAAATAAAAAATTAATAGCTAGGTCATCAATCAAATGTTTAAATTTCAAGTTTTTGTAGTATAAAATTATGCATAAAAAATACGTTTATTGATCAAATAGTAAATATTATCCGATTTAAACGAAATTTGATATGTATATTAAGAATATAAAGAAAATATAATTCAATGGTGAGATTTTCAAAATTTACATCTAATAAAAAGATAGAGGAAAAATTTGAAGTGGTTCTCTCCAAACTATTTTGGTGAGAAACATTTTTCCTTCTTTTTTAGGCCTCAGTTTTAATTTGTTAGTGCTAAGGACCTTCAACTTTACAAGTATTTGCTATATTCTCAATAGTTAATACTGTAAGATGGATTTATTTTCTTAATATATTTTAAAGAATCAAATTAAATGTCTAAAATTTATGTACTTGGATTAATCTCTCCTTTGATTATTAGTAACTATGCATTGATTATATTTGTTCCTTTATTTTAATGATATAAAACATATGTTTGTAGTTACATTTGTTTACAATTATTTATTTATTTTGTTATTTTTATCAATTAATATTTTAGGTTAATTTTACTTTTAATATTTTCTTTTAATCTTGCCTCCTTAAGATTGAAATCCTGACTGTGTCAATTTCGCTTATATATATATATATATATATATATATATATATATATATATATATATTTATATATATTTGACTAGTATTACCAATATGTTAGGACGGCTACAAGAGTCCTAAACCAACTGGGACTTAATTTGCAAGTCCTTGCTTTACAAGATGTCAAACACCATGTATAACTTGGTTTTGGACATCGTGTGTGACTTTGATTTTGATTGCCAAAGTCAAACCACGTTACAATTATCATGGAAAAGGCCTCATTATGATAGTCCTTGCCTAAGTGAATGGCATATATTAAACCTTTCAGCTAAAAAAACCGTCCAGATGATTGGGTTAATTCATTATGATAGTTTTTATAAAATAAAAATTAAATTCAATAGTTAATTGGGTTACTTCATTATGAAATTATTAGATTGGATGAAATTCACATTTTTTTATTAACTTAAACTTGTGGAATAAGTGATAGTTAATTAAGATCTCAGACATGCAAACAAGATAATTAAACAACAAAAATAAAAATATCAAAGTACACACAAGAACACCAAATTTCCGTGATTCACTTAAAACTAGGGTAACATTCATTGACATGTTCAATAGTATTTATTATGATGACTGCAAAAAGAGTTACAAGGACTACATATTTTATGTAAGAAATTAACATGACACCCTCAAAAGATATGCACAAACAGAGAGTATTATCATCTTCCACATGTGTAGCATTTGACTCGGAAGATTTGTCTGTACCACATAGAATCCAGTTTCCTGGATGAGGAAGAAAATGTACTGTTGCATAAATCTGGTGTGATGAATTTACTTCAATTACCAAATCATTTTTGTTCCGCAACAGCCATACTCCACCATTAAAGAAAGCTGGATCTATGCGATGTGAACCAGAGAATCCAAGTTCCTCAACTTAATTGATGCTATATATGAAGCATGAAGGAGTATATAAATGAGGAGTGAATTCAAAAATCGATGGACTATTGATCTAGGAATTTTTCCTAGACTACCAGTTACCGTCTTTTCATTTTTCAATTTTAATGAGTGGCAATGATAGAACATTAACATGTAAAATGAACAAGAAGACAGTGCCAATGATCAGGATATGCTGAGTCTTAACATACAATTGCACAAAAATGAGTTTTTCTTCTTAGTTTTGACCCTATCACCTCATCACTTACGTAATAGACTAACCCCACATGTCAACATACAAGAACTTTCTCTTTTCTTCTTACCCTATGATCACCTCATCACTTACGTAATTAATAATAGACTAACCCCATCAACACCCTCCATCTCTCCCCACTATTCCTATTTGCATTATTTTCATTTGAAATAAATCTTTTCAGTAATGGTTCAGATTAAATATTACTATAAGATACTCTTTGGTTGAATAGATGTAAAAGTGAGAGAATGAAAAATGTTGAGGATAATAAAAAAGATTTTAGTTTTTCATCATCTATATTTAGTATAAATTTCAAAAAATAAAAAATGGAAGAATAAAATTAAATCACTAGTATTATACCTTTCTTGTAGATTGAAACAATGGGATAATGGGTCAATTTTGTAATTTCGTATTTACACCCATTTTCCCCCTTTTCAGACAGCAAAATACAAAATAGGGTCATTTTCGTTTCAAACATGTCCATTTCATCTATATAATGGTTCAAATTTAATGTTTTAGATCTTACAATATACATATTGTTACATCATTTAAAATTTGCAGATGTTTCAAATTATACACTTTTAAATTTGTAAAATGTAGTTGGGATACAGTAATAAACAAATGAATAAATCTTAGAATGAAAGAAGAATTTTTCATGAAAGAAAAAGTTAACAAATACTTTAAGAACATTGGTATAGGAAATATATTTTAAAAATTTTATGTTAAAAGAAGAAAAAAAAAACTAATTTTTTTATAAATTTTTATATTTTTCATATTATGAAAACTTTCTAATTTGGAGAACCTCATACGAAACAAAGGAATGGCATTACGTGTGCGTTTGTTTGGACTTTTTGAAGCCCAAAACGCGCATAAATAAAAAAGTTGGCAATAAAATGTGTTTGGTTGAGCCCAAAACGCAACTTTTTAAAAAAAGTTGCATTTTGGGCTCAGGCAAAATAAAGGTCCGAAACGCGCTGAATTTATGGACCTCAGAGGTCCATAAATCAAAACGCGCTGCTGGGCGTTTTGGCATTATTACCGTTGGACGCTGCATTTACGAAAATGCCCCTAATATATCTCACACAAACTCACACAACCTCGTCAGTTCTCTCACACTCACCCATCTCATCTCTCTGCTCTTCACGCCGCATGCCCTCACCCCCACGCCTCCTAGCCTCGCTTGTATTTCTGCGCTCTGCTCCGTGGTAAGCTTCTTCCTCTTCTTCTTCTTTCTTTCTTCATCTTCTTTAACGCGATTCTGATCGTGTTTTTTTTTTTTTTTTTTTTTTATAATTTTTTTATTTCTGTCTAATCTGATCTGAGAAATACGTTTTGAAAGTAGAGATTTGCTACTAAAACACCAAGCAACACTGATCTGCTACCAAAAATCACCAGGTACCAACTAATTCAGAAGCGTTTTTTTTTTTTTTTTTTTACCGAGTGTGGGAAAAAAATTTTCAAATCTTGCATGCTTTTGTTTTCTTCAGCTTCAGCTCTCTTTGATTTGTTTTCTCGCAACCCAGAAATAGATTAATGGGTATTGTTTTTGTTGATTGGAATTTTAGTTGATTGGAATTAGTTTTTTTGTTTTCTCGGCAACCCAGAAATATATTAATGGGTATTGTTTAAGTTTAAGCCTTGGAGAACGGATTTAGTGTTTATACTATCTGTAACAATGCTTTTATTTCTTAAATATTGAATCAAAAAAGTTCAATCCAATTAAGCTTTGCGTTTTGTTCTATTCTTAATCTAGAAAAGAAAAGAAAAATTGCAATTATTTTTATAATTTAATTTTCGTTGTTACACCTTTATTTCTCAACATTGTAATCTGCTGGAATAGTTGAATCATAGTTGACACTTGACCCTCATATAATCATCCTTTTGAAGCTTAAGCTAAGTTACTTGTTGTCTTTTGAGGTTAGGATGGCATAGATGAAGTAATTAACCATCATAAAATTCCTCTTGTTTCTCTGGGTGCCATGGCAGTGAAAATACTTGCTGCTCAGCTATAGATTCGGCTGCTTCTTTCTCTTTTTTACACCCAAAATGGTTTGATGTGCTTTTTCATATAATCTACAGTTGCGCCCTCTGAACTCAAATCTTGCAAATCCTTCTTCTCTACCTTAGCTATATCCCTCTCAATTTTAGTCTCCCTTATTCAGTAAAATTTTATTCTATCCTTGTCCCCTGTGCTATCTTCCTTCTCAATTATCCCACTTCACCTCTCCTCCTACTCTGCACAGCTTTACGACATTTTGCTTCCCATGGCACAAAAATCAAATAAATCATCAAATTTTCACCTCTCCTTTCCACACCTCTAAACCATATCAAATCAGTATTGACATAAAACAGGAAAAGCACCAGGTACATTAAAACTTCAAAATTTGGCAGAAAGGAAAAAGTCCCATCCTTTTAGGCTTTTAGTTCTGGCACTCCACCGAGAACAGCGTGTGAATTCTCCATGGAGCCTTTTGACCCGTTTCCACACCCTCAATGCCCAGACCCACCAATCCCAACACCGCCACTAACCCCAAAGCTAACAACTTTGCCATTGTAGCTCAAAATTCAGGCTCAGATTTCATCTGGGTATTGTCTCAAAGATCTAAATTCCATGGCTTTCAGGTCAAATTTGGAGGTTTCATATATAAATAATTATGTCCACCCTGTAAAATGGGCCAAATGTACTTTCCTTTTGACTTTTTGTTTGTTGTTGTTATTTTAATTTAATTAATAACATTATCAAAGCATCCTTTTTTTTTTTTTTTGATTTGTATCAAAGCATCTTTGGTCGTTGATGCATGAGCATGGATTTTAATTTTGTATATAGAAAAACTGTTTAATTTAACAGAAATCTGACTAGTAGAAGAAATAAACTACTTCTCTCCACTGTAGCTCACATGACAGGAAGTACATTTTTCCAGCTTCAGTTGCTGACTCTTTCTAATTTATTATTGTCTTGATGAGGGGTTTAAGCAAATGCCAGATTTATTGACAGTGAATTTTGGAAGTTGGAAATAGTGGGAAAAACGACAGCAATTTTAAAGTCTTGATTTTATTTTTATTTTTTATAATTCAACAGTTATATATATATATATATATATCTTTTTTTGAGGGACAATAGTTATATTAATTGAGAGAGAGATTCAACTCATAGTTCTCTTTGATAAAGAAGATCTGACTATTATTGGGTGTGTAGATATTGGTTTGGAAAAAATCAAGCAAAGCATATGTAGAGGTCAAAGTGTGACATAAAAGTTTGGTAATAAATTCTTGTAAATATAAAGTAGAACTTTTAACAGACTAAATAATTTCCATATGTAGAGGTCAATGTGTGATATAAAGTTGGATAATAAATTCTTGTAATATAAAGTGGGACTTTACAGTTTATACTTTTAGTGTGATATAAAGTTGGATAATAAATTAGTGTCACACTTGTTTATACTTTTATCTATAATTTTCTTTTTAATTGGGTCGATGCATTTGTAACTTGTAATTTGTCTTCAACAGTGGCATGTTAATGAACAGCAGGTGCAAAAACTTGTGATCATGGGCTTTGCCGAGCTAGATGTGAGAAGTGCTTTGCAAGTTGTTTTTTTGTTTTTGGTACTAGGTTTGTAGGCATGCCTAATCTAGATGAGTATAAAGGTGCTTGATTAAGTTTGGTTATTCACTTTATTATTGAGTTCAAGATGAGCTCGACCTTAGGACTGAATGCAAATTTTATATTCATGATTAGTTCGTTAATTTTCAAAATATTTTTAACTTGTTAATGAGTTACACTGAGTTAATTAATTAAGCAAGTTATACAAGTTTGATTTATATTGTATGCATTGTTCAAATATATGTGTATGGTTAGCATATGGTTTTTAGAAATTTGCTTGCAATATAGGTGAAGAAACTTGCTGCACAAATTTTGTAGTGCCCCTACAACTTTGCTTTAAGACATACCCTTTTTTGATTATACCTTTAAGAAACTTGCTTTAAGACATACCTTTTTCAATCTCCCTTAATTATTTTTGATTATTTTTTTTGAAAAAAATCTTTTTATAATTTGATAATTTGATAATTATAATAAGGGTAGGAAGACTTGAACCTATAAGCTTTTGTTTGTTTGTTTGAAACACCTAAAACTAAAAGTATCAGTTGGGATTCTTCAACTATGTGTGATTGAGTTTTCAAAAGTTTTATTGTGATCCCTGGTAAACTAGATGATACATTTTGAATGTCAAATGTGTGCAGTGCTATTATGGCTTCTCACTGCGGCATGTATCAAGACTGGACGCCCCCAGATTGCAAGACGTGCCATTGAACTTGTTGAAACTAGGTTGCTAAAAGACAACTGGCCTGAGTATTATGACGGAACGCTTGGTCGATTTATTGGGAAGCAGGCACGTAAATCCCAAACCTGGTCCATTGCTGGTTACTTGGTGGCAAAGATGATGCTTGAAGACCCATCTCATTTGGGCATGATATCACTTGAGGAAGACAAACAGTTGAAGCCTGTGCTCAGAAGATCAAATTCATGGACTTTCTAATGCTATTTATCTTCTTCTTTTTTTAATTTTTCTTTGTCCACCTGGCCTGTTCAGTAAGGATAGTGGCAGATTGCTAATTGAAGCTTAATACAATTTCCTTTTTAACTTTCAGGTTCCCACCAATAAATCCTTTGTAGTATGTACTATTAGTTCTTTTGCTTGTCTATAACTACTATAGAATAGTAATTCCTTCTCCATATTTCTCTCTTGCAAGGGATATTTATTGCTTTCAAGGAGTTATGTCAATCTCCTACATCAGATGAATGCAGCCTCCCTCTTATCATCTTTTTACATTTTTATTTTGTGCTTCATGATGATAAAAATTATTTAGATTTAATTAATATTAATAAGAAGTTATTAATAGTAATAACAAATAATTATGACACTTAAAAAGAAAAATTGCCCAAACATTATTAAAATAATACCAATAATATATATTTATTATTATTATTATTTAGTAAGTATATGAAATAGATGATTTAATAAGTATGAAATAAACTCACATCCACAAAAAAAAAAAAAAAAAGTATGAAATAAATTCTCTTATATATACATTCTCCTTTTTGGTAATTTACCCCTTAAAAAGCCACTTTTATAAATGTTAGCCAAACACTCAGCTTTTTCATTATGCACTTTTTAACAGCTTTTACCAAACACTCAGCTTTTTGAAACTCAACTTTTTCATTATGCACTTTTAACAAAACTCCACTTTTTCATTATCCACTTTTTCAAAAAGCTGAACCAAACTCACCCTACATCTATTTACTTTTCCTGGTCAAGGTCAAACCCACCCAGTCAGACATAGGCAGACGCAAAAAAACTATTAAAAAATTCTAATACCACCAAAACATGCACCCTCCATTACTGCGGCTGTAGAAGAACTCAAAACTATTTTCTCTGCTTGTCTATATACTGAGATACCGGCACATCCTTCAGATACACCCAGAAACATAAGAGAAAAACTGAGATTAAGAGAGAGAGAGAGAAAATGGAGGTAGCAGCAAAACCAATAATTAAAGTGGCGGCTCTATGTGGGTCTCTTCGGAAAGCCTCGTACAACCGTGGCCTAGTTCGTTCAGGTACTTTTGTTTTTTCTGTTTTCTACTTTGTTTTCAGGAGTTGGGTTTTAATTTTGTGTGTGTTTGGTTATAGCAATCGAGCTGAGCAAGTCCATCAATGGCTTGGAAATAGAGTACATAGACATTGAACCTTTGCCTATGCTCAACACTGATTTAGAGGGAAATGGAACTTTCCCACCAACTGTTGAAGCTTTCCGCCAGAAGATTAAAGAAGCTGATAGCATTCTCTTTGCCTCGCCGGAGTACAACTTTTCAGTCTCAGGTACTCCTTTCTATACCTTCATTTTATTCATTAGTCTTGGAAAATTGGTGTGTGGTTTGCAACTTTTCAGTTTTGGTATACAAATTTTTGTCATGTGTTAGACTTTATTTTGGGAAAGTTTCACAAACCCAACCTCCATGGGGTGTAGCAGAATGACACTCCTAAAGTTGGAGGAGCTATTATATTTTAAGAGAAAAAATTAAAAGCGTTTTGAAGGATCTTGAACACAGTACAATTTGTTTCAAGATGACAAATTGTTTTAAGGAGCTTCAACAACTCCTGATGTTTCATTGATGTTCTTTGTCACGAGCCAAGATGGTTGGTGGGGTCGGGAATTGTTTTCAAGGGGTCCAAGTTAATTATAACAAATAAAAAAAAAAATCATGATTATTAAATGTTTTTGTGAGTTTTAATTAGTTTAATTAGTAAAACTCTCGGCGTTGAACATAAAAGATATTTGAAGTTTGATTTTTACCTACATGAAAAATTAATTGGTGTAAGAGCAATCATTATGAAACAGATCCATAGATTTAAAATACTATTCTAGAAAAGAAAATTATTTCATAAACTAATTTTATCTTAATTAGTGTGGATACTGCTTATTTTGCTGAAACTGAAAAATTATTGTTGAAAGTACTGTAGATAAAAGTAAAAGTTAGTTGAAATTGTACAGTGAGACTCATGAATAGTGTCAAAAATTACAGTGAGACCCATGAATAGTAGTAAAAATAAGCTGAATAGTAAAATAATTTTAATTTTTCATTTCAATCCAAACGGGCACTAAAATTATTTATAATAAACCAAAAAATTAAAATGAGTTCAATACTTCAATAAATAAGAACACATGTTACTATTATCAATATATATATATATATATCAAATATACAAAACTAGAAATTAAATATAAATTAAAATAATAAAACATCAATAGTGAAAGTTGTAAACCACATGTCCACAACACATAAAATCAACTGTCAAAATTCTCTATTGCCAAAGCAAATGGCACTATTATCAACGCCAAATATAGTATTAACATAAACAATGAAAGCTGTAGACCACAGATAAAATAGAGCGAGACACAGATAAAATGACATTTTCTTACTTATTATATTAATGCAGCAATTTCTTAGGATTCAGCTGTTGCTTCCTTCGGATGCTGCAATATGTAGTAATATAATCCTTTTCATATTGCTTTCTGTCATTAATTCAAATGATTCAAGAGTTGTTTACATTTGTTTTTGTGAAATTGTAATTTACTGTAGCAATTCTTAAGATTTCAATTTCTTGCACTGTGTTTTCTTTCTATCTTGATGCTACATTATTCTAATCAAATACAAAGCTGATTTATTAGGCGTAAGCATTCTTTAGGCGGAGATAAATATTCTTTCATCTCTAATATTTGATTAACAATTTTTTTTTTCAAAAATTTAAGTGGTAGAAAAATGTTGAATTTAATTATTTAGTTCAACACTCTCCCTTCACGTGTTGACCTAAACTACTCTTATTAACAAGATTTGAATTTAAGACCTCTTACTTGGATACTATAATAAATTATTTATCCGATTAGTCCTAAAAAATTAAGTTGTTAAACAATAATGAATTTAATCATTTAATGTAACAATATTTATCCTATACATAGTTAAAAATATATTGAGAACAAGTGTTTGAGTCAACTCGAGGAATTTCACAACCGATAAAAATGGAAACACTAGCCTTCTTCCCAAGTCTCATGCAAGAATACTTGACTTTCCAGTGTGTAAATGGCATTAATGGATCCTTAACTATATTGTTCAATTGTCAAAAAGAAAACGAGAGGGGTAGGGGGAGTACTTAATTAGTTTGCAGTCTATATATGTTAAATTGTTTTATTTAAGATATTATTAGGATTATGCATTGCCATAAAATTAAGTTCTTGTAACTTCTGCGTTATGTTTTGCCAACTCTTTTCTCTCTTCTTCTATATCAGCACCTCTGAAGAATGCAATTGACTGGGCATCTAGACCACCAAATGTTTGGGCTGATAAAGCAGCTGCAATTGTAAGTGCTTCAGGAGGTTCTGGTGGGAGTCGGTCACAAAATCACCTTCGCCAAATTGGAGTTTTTCTAGATCTTCATTTCATCAATAAACCTGAGTTCTTCTTGAACGCACACCAACATCCTGCAAAGTTTGATGGCAATGGTAACCTGATTGATGAATCATTCAAGGAGAAGTTGAAGGAAATTCTTATATCCTTGCAGACATTTACTTTGCGCCTCCAAGGAAAGCTCTGAGAAACAATTTGTTATTCTTTGATGAAAATTAATAAGTGATTTGGTATATGTACTATGCTGGCATTAGAACTATCGGATTATTTTCTGCAACAACAATAATAACAACAAGCTTTAATTTCGAATTTTAGAGTTGCTTATGGATCTTCAATAGACTATCCAAGGTATGCCACATGTATTCTTATGCTCCATTACATTTTATTTGAAGTTGTACTTTCTGTTAATTATTTAATTGATAAGTCTACTAATATTTATATATTTTTGATTATCTTCTATGAAAGTAAAGTTGGAAAAACAACTTAAATTCATGTTCTTTTGGCATGTCATGTGCTAAGTTTTCTGAGAATTGTTTGTAGTAGCCAAGCTTTTGTTCATGTTGTTCATGGCCTGGTGATGAAAAGCCAGTGCCAATGGTCCTTGGACCAAATAGCATGTCTTACCTCGTAAACAAGTTGAAAATGAGATCATGAGTTCAATCCATTTAAGTTTGTGACTTTTGAATTTATCTGTCAAAGAAGAAGAATATAAGCACACTAGGTCTATCCAACCTGTAGCAGAATTACATTTTGCATAATAATATGATTAACTGATAACATGTTGATAACCTAATATGTAATGCTATTATAAGATATAGATGATTGATTCAAGATTTTCCTTTTCATGAAGAAAATATTGGAATATTTTGTCCAACAATTCTTCTATGATTATAACTTTTGTGTCATAATTTTTCTCACAACTCTAATGTGGTCGGTTGTTAGTATATTAATAAATTATTTTCACATGAATTCACCATTCAAGCCTACCATATCATACTTGTGGCATAATAGTTGTGTCCAATGACCACAAACTTTGTCCAAGCAAAAATACTTGTCATTTGTCATCTATGACCCTTTACCATGCATACTTGTAATACATTCTCTCAGTCGACCACACTCAGATGCTAGGCTTGTGTCATAGGATGGTGGAATAAAAGCCAGCATTCCTGCAATTTGGCTTCTCAAACACAAAAGTTTCAACTTCCAGTGTTTTATATTATCTACAGTTGTTCAAGAGTACCAAAAAGCATCTCTCATTAAGGGATCTACTTATGATTGATATGATATATGATACCAAACTAATGCACCAAAAGATCATTGGACTCCATTTGTAAATAGGGCAATAACTAGTGCACACTATTGTACACAAAGTATTGACAAACACAAGTTCAATGCAAAATTGTGTTTGTTTGTATTTCGTGTGTAGCTAAATGTGTGAAATAAACACAACTTTTTTATAAATACTAGTTTTGAAGCACGTGCAAGAGCACGTGTTAGCCAATAAAAAGATTACAATTAAGGTTAGAAATAGAATTTATTTATATAACTATTTAATTATTGGATTGCTTAGAAATTATACTATTTAATGTTTCAAAATATTCAGATATATTATCAAATTTATGATTACCTTCAACATAGACACCAATACTTCAGCCCTATCCCCATCACTTTTCTCCCAAATGCTATTTTTAATATTTTACTGTAAAAAATTACATATATGAAAAATGTGGTATTTGTTATATTAAGTAGATAATATAATTTTTATGCTATACTTTTGTCAAAATCTAAGTATAGGACCCTTTTTTATATTTTTTTTATTATATAAATTAACTATAATAACGTAGATCATATTAGACTTTATACAAAAAAGAGTTTCAATATGACAAGCATAGTTTATAAAGATGAGTATATATTGTGTACAAAAAGAGGTCTAAAAGAACGAATTTCACATAATTTACATTAATAGAACAGTTTTGTTTCTTAGCTCACGTGTATATATATATATATATATATATATATTTATATATATATAAAAGGAATGGGAAACCTCTAGAACTGATGACAAAAATACCAAAAATGGGTACACTTCTTTTTAGCAGCAACACAGTAATTTCAACATGACTACATATAACTTTACCAAAAAAAAAAAACATGACTACATATAACAAATTAAAACAAATCAACAAAACTTTCTCAAAAAAAAAAAAAAACAGCAAGAAAGAAAATAATAATCCATATGCAAGATGAATCCATATGGAGAAGCTACATCTAAATGAAATAAATATAATTTCATTAAAAAAAAAAAAAAAAGATAAAATGAATAAACTAAACCAAAACAAAATTTTCATCTTTGTTAAAACAAACCACCAAGACATTTTCAAAAAAAAAAAAAAAAAAAAAAACCAGCAAGTAAGAAAGTAATAATCTACATGCAAGATGAACCCATGTGCAAAAGCTACATCTAAATGAGATAAATATACTTTCATCAAATTAAAAAAAAAAAAAAATTAATGAGCTAAATCAAAACAAAATCTCCATCTTTCTTTCTCTCCAAACTTCTTCTTTTTCTTGTTTGTTCTCTTTCTCTCTCTTGTGATGGAAGCAGTTGACTCATGGGTCATGGCTGACCACTTTTTTTTTCTTTGTTCTTATCTTTCACAGACTCACTATTTCTCTCCCTTACCGAGTTGTTTCACTTTGTGTCTATAGTAAAGTAGTTGGGTGTCAAACACCTCAAGCAAAGAGATAAGACAAGAAATGTAGAGCGAAAATGACGAAACTATCCACACTTTTTCACTCTTCTGATTTAAAGTTTCAAAGGATAAAAACATCAAAGTACCTGTACATGTCTAGCAGCAGCACTATAAATATGACAAGAAAAAGACTAAAAATGGCCCATTTTTATTTAGCTCACAAATGAAGGTAGGGGCAATCACTTATTTCAATCAAATGTTGATGTTTTTAGAGTTCCAAAGAATCTGCTGAGCTTCAAACGTTTTTTTGCTGGGCTTGAGAAGTCGTTTTGTCAAACAAGCACCTCAACTCTCCTTTTATATATAGAGTATAGAAAACAATGTTATGGAAAAAAAATTACATTCTATTCTATTACCCGAGAACAATTCATTAAGACAGTGCCATAAATCATTGGGACATAATCCTTTACCTAACCTTTCCACGTGTCAACATACCATTGCACTAACAAGAAACTCTCTTTTTACGCTATTATTATCACCTCATCGCTTATGTATCAGACCAATCTCACGTGTCAGAGCTATGCTACTGCCATATAAAGTGGCACAACTTATGGCACAACTTGCTTACATGGCGAGTTGTGAATGGTAGAGAGGTGACTCCACATGAACCTACAATCACCTCTTTATCACTCACAACTCGCCACATAACTCGCTACATAAGAGAGTTGTGGCACAAATTATGTCATTTTATGTGGCACAAGCATTATTCCACTTACGTAATTATTAATTTAATCGACCAATCATATTAGAACAACATTCTCCATCTCTCCACTCATTTTATTTGCATTATTTTATTTCCATTTGAAATAAAAATGTGGGAGGATAAAAAAGTGTCGAAGATAATAAAATTGAATTTAATTTTTCATTATATATATTTAACATAGATTATAGAAAATGAAAAAAAAGAAGAAGGAAAAATACTATTAAATAACTAGTATTATGCCTCTATTGTGGTTTGTAACAATGGGATGATGGCGTAATTTTGTAATTTCATTTTTATTCTCATTTTCTCTCCTTTTCACACAGCAAAATACAAATTAATTAGGATCATTTTCATTTCAAAGTTGTCGATTTCATCTATTTTATGGTTAATTTAATTTTTTAAATCTCATAATATACATAAAGCTACATCATTTAGAATTTTAAATGACGTTTTAGATTATATGCTTTTAGATTTGTAAAACAATTGGATAAATCTTTAAATATAAGAGCTCCGCATCAGTTTGTGTCTATTTTATATTTCATTTAATTAAAATATTATTTATTATCAATTTTTTTAATTACTCTCTTCAATCATTTCTCTCTCATTAAGTCATTATGCATATGAATAAAGAAATATTAAAAAATAAATTTTCATGTGAACGGTAATCTTGTTTATTTACGTGGTTATTGTATTTTACACAAATTTACATGGAACAATATGGATGATTTTTTAAGCTAGAATATACAAAATTTACCTAATTTTAACATACATTGTCTAATATAAGTGACTTTTTCACGAAACTTATTCTTTCCGTCGTCAAGGTCAAAACCATACAGGCAGATTTAGACAGAAAGCTACAAAAGTCAAAAACTATTTTCTCTGCTTGTCTAAACACTGACACATCCTTCAGATCAAGCTTTAGGAATTATTTTTAGAGTGGTCACTAAGAAACTTAAATTATATAAAATTTAATAAAAATATAATTTAAATATATTAACGTCACAAAAAAAAAAAGCGCAAATACATGAAATATTACAATTTTTTGTATTAACAAAGAGAATAAGAAAAAAAAAAGACTAATAAAAGATAAAGTACAAATTAAAAATACTGATATGAGAATAATAAAATGACCACAATAATTTCATAACAAATTTTGTGCAACAAGTTGTTAGCCTGTTATTGGTGGATAAAACATGTCAATATTAAACCCAAATTAGAATTAGTAATAGCTTACCACATAAAATTTATTGTGAAAATGTTGTGAATGTAGCATTATTCTTATATTTATTGAACTCAAATTCTTATGAGTCTCAAGTAAAAGTGTTCAACAATTTTATTAGGGTGATCAAAATAGGTTAAATTAGTAAATAATATATATTTTTGAAGTATATATATACAATATTTTCAAGTCAAGGTGGTCCAGAACATATTAATTTAAAATAATTATTTATATAAATTTTTTTTTTTGCATATATAAATTTTTTTTTTGACAAGTGAGGGTGGTGACCACCCTCACTTACAAGTAGAGCCGCCAGTGCTTCAGACACACGGAGAAACAGAAGAGAGAATCAAGGAACTGAGACTGAGACTAAGCGAGAGAGAGAGAGAAAGAGACAGAGCTATGGAGGCAGCTGTAGCCGCAAAACCAAGAATTAAAGTGGCGGCTCTATGTGGGTCTCTTCGCAAAGGCTCGTATAACCGTGGCCTTGTTCGTTCTGGTACTTTCTCTGCTTTTGTTTTTTCTGTTTCCTACTTTGTTTTTGGGAGTTGGGTACTGATTGTGTGTGTGTTTTGTTATAGCAATCGAGCTGAGCAAGTCCATCAATGGATTGGAAATAGAGTACATAGACATAGAACCTTTGCCTATGCTCAACATTGATTTAGAAGGAGAGGAAACTTTCCCACCAGCCGTGGAAGCTTTCCGCCAGAAGATTAAAGAAGCTGATTCCATTCTCTTTGCCTCGCCCGAGTACAACTACTCAGTCTCAGGTACTCCTTTCTGTACCTTCTTTTTATTCAGTAGTCCTAGAAAATTGGTATGGTTTGCATCTTTTCAGTTTTGGTCTACAAATTTTTGTCATGGGTTGAATTTACTTTGGGTAAATTTCAATGTTCACCAACCCAACCTCCATGGGGTGTATCGAAATGACACATTTTATAAGGAGCTTCAACATAGTAAAAAAACATTTTGGGGACCAGTTTCTGTAAATTCTTTTCCAAATGCCTATTGATCAATATTCATTGACGTCCTTTGCAGAGCCAAGATGCTTGGAACTTTCTTTCCCCTTTGGTCTTGATTATTTTGGTCATCTGTTTGGAAAGTTGATTGTCTATACTGCGTGCGTGCTATCTCTGGCATAGAAGGACCATATCTTATTAATACAGCAATAACTTAGGCTCCGGATATTGCTTCTTTCAGATGCTGCAATCTAATATAATCCACTTCGATCGTATTGCTTTCTGTCACTGATTCAAGAGTTGTTGACATTTGTTCTTGTGAAATTGTCTTTTACTATACTAATTCTTATTAAGATTTCAATTTCTGGAACTATTTTGTTGACATATTTATTCTTGTCAAATACAAAGCTGATTGATTAGGGTATGCATACTTTAGGCAGACATGAACACCCTTTCATCTCTAAAATATAATAAATTACCAATTATCCAAAAAAGTTTTTGTTAACATGTGGATCTAAACTACACTTATTAACAGGGTTTAAACCTAATACCTCCTACTCAGATATTATACTAAATTTCCGATTGCCCCAAAAACTTAAAAAGAATGATGAATTTAATCATTTAATCTAATAATATCCTTTGTGCTATGCTTAGTTGAAAGTATATTGAGAACTAGAGGTGTTTGAGTCAACAGGAGGAGTTTTACAACGGATGAAAATGGAAACGCTAACCTTGTTCGCAAGTCTCATGCAAGAATACTTGATTATCCCTTGTGTAAATGGCATTGAAGGATCCTTAACTATATTGTTCAATTGTCAAAAAGAAAACGAAAGCGGTTGGGGGTGTTAGTTCACAGTCTATATGTGTTAAATTGTTTTTTTTTCTTTTTTTCAAGATATTAGGATTATGCATTGCCATAAAACCAAGTGCTTGTCATTTCTGCTGTGTGTTTTGCCAACTCTTTTCTTTCCCCCACTGTACCAGCTCCATTGAAGAATGCAATTGACTGGGCATCTAGACCCCACCAAATGTTTGGGCTGATAAAGCAGCTGCAATTGTAAGTGCTTCAGGAGGTTCTGGTGTGAAACTTTATTTCCCCTTTGATCTTGATTATTCTGGTCATCTGTTGGCAAGTCTGTACCGTGTGTTACAAGTTGATACAAGTAGCTAAATAGTTGACTGGTGAGACCATCAATTTAAGATTAATCTTTTCTTAATTAGAGCAAGACACAGATAAAATGACCTTTTCTTACTTATTAATACAGCAATTTCTTAGGCTCCAGCTGTTGCTTCCTTTGGATGCTGCAATGTTAATATAATCCTCTTCATCTTGCTTTCTGTCACTGATTCAAATGATTCAAGAGTTGTTGACATTTGTTCTTGAGAAATTGTCTTTTACTGTAGCAATTCTTATGATTTCAACTTCTGGCACTATTTTCTTGCTATCTTTAGGTGAAGATGAGCACTCTTTCTTCTCTAATATCTGATAAGTTACCAAATTTTCCAAAACTTTAGGGTGTAAGGAAAAACTGAATTTAATCATTTAATTAGTCTAATACTCTCCCTTCACGTGTTGGCCTAGCTAACTACCTTTATTAACAGAGTTTGAATCTAGCACCTCTTGCTTAAATACTATAATAAATTACTGATTGTCTCCAAAATTTTACTAAGCTATTAAGGAATAGTGAATTTAATAATTTAATCTAATAATATTCTTTGTCCTATGCATAGTTGAACGTATATTGAGAACCGCATATGTTTGAGTCAATTCAAGGAATTTTACAACGGATGAAAATGGAAACACAATCTAACCTTGTTCCCGAATCTCATACAAGAATACTTGACTATTCCTTGTGTAAATGGCATTGATGGATCCATAACTTATCATTTCAATTGTCAAAAGGAAAACGAGAGGGGTTAGTGGTGTTAGTATGCAGTCTATATATGTTCAGTTGTTTTAGTCAAGATATTAGGATTATGCATTGCCAAAAAATCAAGTGCTTGTAATTTCTGCTTTGTATTTTGTCAACTCTTTTCTCTCTTCATACTAGCACCTCTGAAGAATGCAATTGACTGGGCATCTAGACCACCAAATGTTTGGGCTAATAAAGCAGCTGCAATTGTAAGTGCTTCAGGAGGTTCGGGTGGGGTACGATCACTATATCACCTTCGTCAAATTGGAGTTTTTCTAGATCTTCATTTCATCAACAAACCTGAGTTCTTCTTGAATGTACACCTACGTCCTGCAAAGTTTGATGGCAATGGAAACCTGGTCGATGAATCATTCAAGGAGAAGTTGAAGGAAATTCTTTTATCCTTGCAGGCATTTACTTTGTGCCTTCAAGGAAAGCTCTGAGAAATAATTTGTTATCTTTGATAAAAACTAATGAGTGATTTGGTATGTACTATGCTGGCACTTCAACTTATATGATTATTTATATACTACTACAACAATAATAACAAGCCTTAATCCCGAATTTTATAGTTGCCTATGGATTTTCAAAAGACTAATCGGGTTCGGTCATATCCATTCTTTTGCTCCATTCCATTCTATCGAAGTCGTGTTTTCTATTAATTCCTTAATTGATAAATTATTTTTATTATTTCTACTAATTTTTTTTAATTATTTCTACTAATGTTTATATATTTTTGATTATTTTCTATAAAAGTGAAGTTCGAAAGACATGACCTCATGTTCTTTTGGCATGTCATGTGCTAAGTTTTCTCAGAATTGTTTGTGGTAGCCAAACTTTTGTTTATGTTGTTCATGGCCTGGTGATGTAAAGCTAATACCAATGGTCCTTGCATGAAATGGCATGTCTTTCCTCATAAACAAGTTGAAAGTAAGATCATGGGTTCAATTTAATTAGGTTTGTTACTTTTGAATTTATCCATAAAAAAATAACATATAAGCACATAAGTTCTATTCAACCTGTAGCAGAATAAAATTTTGCATAATAATATGATAAACTGATACATTTCAATAACCTAATATGTAATGGTATAGATGATTGATTGAAGATTTTTCTCATTACAAAGAAAAAATTGGTTTATTTTGCTCAAGCAAAAAAAAAATAGTACTTGTCGAACCATTATCCTTTTAGCATGTATGTATAGTGTGTAATCCATTCTCTCATGCACACTGAAAATCACTTGATGCTATGCGTGGCATAGTACTTAAATACATGTTAAATTTCTCAATTGGAATTTGTGTAATCCATTTTGAACTGATTTCGAAAAATGAAAATCTACCATTCAATTGGAATTTGTGCTCTCCAGGCCAATTATATTACCAATCGTGGCATTACCTGATCAAAAGCTACATAACTGATCCAATTGAGCAATGCTTCATGATACCAACTAAGCTATCTCCCTAGAACAAGGTCGGTAAGGCTTATTTCAAAAAAAATTTAACTTTTAGTTTTCTCCTATATTTTATTTTATTTCCTTTATAATAACTGAAAAAGAGAGATTTGAACCTAAGTTATCTTTATTGGTAGAATCGTTCAATGTTATTGAACTACAAGGCTCGTGACTTCTCCTATATTTCATTTGCTATATACTGTAAAAAGTTAAAAATCCAATGAATGATCATATTTACTACAAATCCACTCTAATCTCATTTGCCACCTAAAATATATAAGAATGACATGCATGAGGCGTGGAGGATACATTAAGCATGAGCAAGGGTATATACTTTCTAAAATGCATGTGGCATAATTGAATCACTTTTTGTTTTCCTATGTGGTCTAATTAAGATAGCTTGCTTGCCCATTGGGTTTTTGTAAGTTTCATGTTTCTGTTATTTCTAAGTTGTTATTCATACAAATATACATACAGAATTTACCTATTTTTTTCAAAGAAGAAAAATTTAAAGCAAAACTCACAATCTTTCCATTTCACATAGAGAAATGAAATATAGTGAAATAAATGCCAGCATTCTTACATAGCTTCTGAAAACAAAAGTTTTCAATTTTCATGGTGGTTACTGGTTCCATGTGTTAAATATATCTATTATCTACTGCTGTATAAGAATACCTAAAGCTAAAAGCATCTCATTAAAAGGGATCTTCTTTGTTATGGTGGATATTAAACCTTTAGGACAAAGTAACTAGTTGAAAAGGTAAAGAGTTAAGACTATTGCACAAGGACTTTATCCATCGGAATTTTGTTGAGGCCTAAATTTGCCCTAGGGAGTTTAACCCATCACTCCAATCCGTCTTGATTGCTAGTGATGTGGTCCAATCTAACACCTATTCAAACTAAATAAACACACATAGGAGGTCCAATACCATGACAATTGTGTTGCCTTCAAAGATAGATCATCATTTTGCTTACGCAATAGGTTGAAAATTTATTAATTAAAAAAAAATCTAGAATTTATTATGTGTTTCATAAATGAAGCTTTATAGAAAATAAAGATTTACTCACTCAATGAAAGGATTAACTTCAATTCTTGATTCAAAGAGATAAGCAGGAACAATGAGAGAGGGATGATACAATCATGAAGAGGTGTATATACTAAGGAGATACCCAAAGATCAACAGGGTTTTAGAACTCAGCTTCTCAGTTTAGGCTGAGCTGGAGGTGGTCTACAGATGCAAAGGGAAAAAGGGAAAGAGAGAGGAGGAAGGAGAGAAGGTTTAGGAAATGGGAAAAATTTTATGAAATGAGAAAGCAGGTGGGTGTGCTATTACTAATGTTGGAATGAAGTTTGTAAATGGGAAAGAATAAGGCGAAAATGCACATTTAGTCCATACATTTTGGGTCTATTCTCATTTTGGTCCCTAACTTAATTTTGCGCCTACTTTGGTCTCTGAAAACGAAAAATCATGTCAATTTTGGTCTCTTCCATTAACCCACTAATAGAAAATTTCTTCGTGACAAACGGAGTGCACTATTGGCATGTTAAATGCTGACGTGACTAAGTATGGAGCTGACGTGATCATTAAAATAATATTTTAAAATGTCACATTAGCATTTTAATAAATAAAAAAAAATAAAAAAAGGAAAACACTGAAGTAAAAAGTGAAAGAAAAAGAAAATGGTTCAAGAACACAAAAATCAAACACAACCCAGAAAATTACAACAATCAAATTCACATTTCAAGAAAAAAAAAAAAAAAAAAAAAAAAAAAAAAAAAAAACTCTAAAATCACTACATTTCCTTTTCTTTTCTTTGACAACCAAACACAATACAAACATCAAGGGACCTCCTATTCCATCAGCTGCGAAATCGAAAACCTAGTTCCACTGTATAAATTCCTGTGATCTAATTAATTCATAAACCGCCACTTCATAAAAAATTTCCACAAAAAGATCTGCTTGTTATTTCTGCTTTGTGTTTTGCCAACTCTTTTCTTTCCCCCACTATACCAGCTCCATTGAAGAATGCAATTGACTGGGCATCTAGACCACCAAATGTTTGGGCTGATAAAGCAGCTGCAATTGTAAGTGCTTTAGGAGGTTTTGGTGGGAGTCGGTCATAGTATCACCTTCGCCAAATTGGAGTTTTTCTAGATCTTCATTTCATTAATAAACCTGAGTTCTTCTTGAATGCACACCAACATCCTGCAAAGTTTGATGGAAATGGTAACCTGGTTGATGAATCATTCAAGGAGAAGTTGAAGGAAATTCTTATATCCTTGCAGAAATTTACTTTGCGCCTCCAAGGAAAGCTATGAGAAATTATTTGTTATTCTTTGGTGAAAATTAATGAGTGATTTGGTATGTACTATGCTGGCATTACAACATATATGATTATTTATATACTAGTGGGTTCCAGTTAACTCAACTAGTAAAATCTCTGATGGTTGTATAAGATATCTGAGGTTCAATCTCCTCCTACACCAAAAACTAATTGGTATCTTGGTCTGATGATAAAGAGTTATCATTAGGAATAGACGCCATAAGTTGAAACTTTCTTAAAAAAAAAAAAAAAGAAGATTATTTATATACTACAACAACAATAATAAAAACAAGCCTTAATCGCGAATTTTAGAGTTGCCTCGACAGACTAGTCAAGGTTGGCCACATGTATTCTTTTACTCCATTCCATTTTATTTGAAATTGTACTTTATGTTAATTCATGTTCTTTTAGCATGTCATGTGCTAAGTTTTCAGAATTATTTGTAGTAGCCAAACTTTTGTTCATGTTGTTCATGGCCTGGTGATGAAAAGCCAGTGCCAATGGTCCTTAGACCAAATGACATGTCTTCCCTCATAAATAATTTTAAAGTGTGATCATGGGTTCAATCCATTTAATTAGGTTTATGACTTTTGAATTTATCCATAAAAAATAAGAATATAAGCACACTGGGTCTATCCAACTTGTAGCAGAATTACATTTTGCATAATTATATGATTAACTGATAACATGTTGATAACTTAATATGTAATGCTATTATAAGCTATAGATGATTGATTCAAGATTTTCCTTGTCATGAAGAAAATAATGGAATATTTTGTCCAACGATTCTTCTATGATTACAACTTTTGTGTCATAATTTTTTCCACAACTTTGATGTGATCGATTGTGAGTATTAGGCAAATGTTTTCACATGAATCCACCATTCATGCCTACCACGTCAGAGTTGTGGCACAATAGTTGTGTCTAGTGTCCACAAACTTTGTCCAAGCAAAAGTACTTGTCATTTGTTACCTATGACCCTTTACCATACATAATTGTTATAAATTCTCTCAGTCTACCACACTCAGATGCTAGGCGTGTGTTATAGGATGGTGGAATAAAAGTGGTGGGTTCATGTGGGTCTACAACTCTACCATTCATAACTTACCACCTGAGCAAATTATGATAAAAGTTGTAGTCCTACCATTACTTTTACACAGTGAAAAGACTTATGTTATGCACAAGATATATATTGGGGCAACCAATTATATTCTATTCTATTGATTATCAAAAAGATTATATTCTATTCTATTACATGAGGACAACTTCATTTAGCCAGTGCCCCAAAACATTGGGACACAATCCTTTTACCATACTATTTCCACGTGTCAACCTACAATTGCACTAACAAGAAACTCTCTTTTAACCCTATTATTATCACCTCATCACTTACGTAACAGACCAACCTCACATGTCAACATACGAGATCTTTTCTTCTTACCTCATCACTTAGGGTATGTTTGGTTGGCGTGAAAACAGGGAGGATGGAAAATAGGGGAGGAAAATAGAGTGAAAAATGACATTTTCTACTGTTTGGTTCAGGAAAGAAAACAAGAGAGACAGAAAATAGGGAGGAAAATTTTCCCTCCGGGCCTACCTTTTTTTATCCTCCCAATTTGAGAGGAAAATGAGGAGAAAAAAGTGCTGAATAATGTACTTTACACAAATACCTTCACTTTATTCATCTCACCTGCCCCTCACTTTTTTGCTGCCCACGTTTTTGTTGCCCAGTTAAATTATTAGTGCAAGTTGATTTGCCCAGTTGCCCAATTAAATTATTAGTGCAAGTTTTGATTTATAAGTTTTGTCCAGTTGAATTGCTTAGCTTATTTGTTGCCACGTAATAAATTTATATGTACACTATTGTAATTTTTACATTATAATAATAATAATTTTTATGTATGATGTGGTAAATTTTATATTATTTAATGAGTACAAATAAATATATTTCTTACATATTATGTAACAAGGGTGTAATAGTCAATTTATATAAACTACATTTTCTATTCTCCCACTTTTTTTTTCAACCAAACAAAAGAGTTTTCCACCCTCCCACTTTTCCACCTTTCTAACCAAACACACATGAGAGAAAACTAAATCTTTTCTATCCTCCCACTAATTTTCTATCCTTCTACTTTTTCACTCCTCCAACCAAACGGACCCTTACGTAGTTAATAATTGAAAAATGATAATGCCATAAAAAGTTAATTTCACAACTTTTATCACAATTCGTCACGTGGTGAGTTATGAGTGTTGGAGATGTACACCTCCATTGTCCCACTAATTTTTTTTTACTATTTACAACTTACCACATGACTAGTTGTGGTAAAAAAATATAAAACTTTTTTTAACACTAGCAATTCTCTTAATAATTTAATGCCAACCACGTCAGCATCCTCAGTCTCTCCACTCGTCTGCATTATTGCCATTTAAATAAATATAGTGGACGAAAAAGTAGGAGGATGTAATAAATGTTAGAAATAATAAAAAAAGATCTTAGTTTTTCATCACACATGTTTAAAATAGATTACAGAAAATGAAAAAGTGGAAGAATACATTTAAATAACTAGTATTATGCCTTTATTGTAGTTCTTAGAGCATCAGCATCAAAGAATGCTATCCTATTCTATTTTACCATCTCAAAAAGCTACTTTATTACTTATACCATACCATTTTATAATACCTCCCACATCCCAAAACTCTATTTTTATTAAAATATTATTCTTTAATCTTTCTTTATTATTTCTTTCTAACCGATACTTTTTTTCAGACATATTCCTGGGCTTTCAAACCGTATTTTTTTTCCTCAGTCTCCCTCAACCTCCCTCAACCTCTAGCACCGGTTCAACACACAAAGCCACACACACAGACCCATGATACACCTATCAACCTATCCAAACCCATCACCACACACACACAAACACAAACCATCAAACCATCAACAAAGCCACACACAAAAACACAAACCATCAAACCATCAACAGAGCCACACACACACAAACCATCAACCAGAGCCAACAACGGCCACCACACCCACCACCCAAGCCTCCGATCAGCAAACCCAAGCCACCGATCAGAAACCCACGCCGCCGATTTGAAACCCAGCCAATTTGAAACCCACCAGAGCAAACCCATTAAAAAAAAATCATCACCGAAGTCACCATCGGAGCTACCGATGATCAACCCAATCGATCCACCCACTGATCAACAGATCCACCGTTTCAAACCCACCATCAACCGATCCCAGCCCACTGATCCAAACCCAGCTCGTCGATCCACGATGAGAGATGAGAGAGAGGCCGTGTGAAGCTTCGCCGATCCACAACCAACAACCCACTTCAGCCACAACCCAACCACGACCCACAACCCCTTTAAGCACCGGTCATAGCCAAAAAAAAAAAAAAAAAACCACAACCACCACAGTGACCCACGCCAAAAACCACAACCACCATTGACCCACGCCGTCACCCACGACCCAAACACCGGACCCAACAGAGAAGGAAGAGAGAGAAGAGATGGTGTTTGGGTTTGAAGAGAGGAGAGCGCAGATGGAGAAACAGAGAAGGAAGAGAGAGAAAAGAACTGAAGTTGGAGAGAGAAATTTCGGGTGGATTAAAATATATATATATTTTTTAGAATACTGCTACAGTACAATTCTAAGTTTAGAATTGTACTGTAGCACTATTGCAAAAAATTTTGCAATAGTGGGATTTACAATTGTTTGATGCAAACGTTTTTGAGCCATGAAATGCCAAAAAGGCCTTAGATATGGCATTAGCATTCTTCAATGCTAATGCTCTAACAATGGGATATTTTGTAATTTCATGTTTATACCAATTTTCTTCGTTTTCACATAGCAAAATACGGAATAGAATCATTTTCATTTCAAAATTGTCCATTTCATCTATTTTATTGTTAATTTAATTTTTTAAATATTACAATATACATATAGCTACATCATTTAAAATTTTAAATGTTGTTTTAGATTATACGCTTTTAAATTTAGAAAACAAGTGGATAAATCTTAAAATGTAAAAGTATTCGCATCAATTTATGCAAGAATTTATGTCTGCTTTTTTTTTTTTTTTTTGATAAAAAATAGAATTCTACTCTAGCTTAATTTATGTGTATATGTGTGTGAAACTCCCTCCTAGAGACTTAAATCCCGACCCTTTCTCCCCACACTCCACAAACACTTATACTTACATAGGAATCTATTTTTTTTTTTTTTTTTACGTAACCATTTTTCAAAAATACATACATTAAATTATCTATTTTATACTATATTTTATTAAAATATTAATTTTTATCAATTTTTTTATTACTCTCTTAAATCATTTCTCCTTCTTCCTATCTTATATCAATAAAGAAGTATTAAAAAATGAATTTTTATGTGAATAACAACCATGTATAATTAGTTGGTTACTATGATTCATATTTTATTTTATACTAGTTTACCACTTTACCCAACGATGTGGATGATATTTTTTAACTTGAATATGCAAAATTTACCTAATATTAATATACATTGGCTAAGAGCATTAGCATCTAGGGATGCAAAAAAAAAAAAAAAAAAAACCTATTTTGCATCCTCAAACACTACTTTATCTATTTTACCAACCTATTTTACAACTCACCCTACATCTCAGTTTTTATTTTTACATACAACCCAATAAAATAATATAAACTACCTAATAAAATAATAAAAAATATTATTCTCTCTCTTTCTCCTCCACTCACTTTTTCTCTTCACACACAACTACATATTAAAATAATATTTTTTTACAACCTATGAATAGTATTAGATCATCCACATCAGTTCATGTATAGTCTTCTAAAATAGAAAAAAGTACAAATTTTACACATTTTGAGCAAAAAAAACACCCACATCAGTGGGTGTAAAAATGTGTAAACATTTCCACGAGCTACAGTAACCGTGTATATTTACACGGTTACTGTAGCTTGTTTATAATTATTTTATTAATTTTTTCTCTCTCTTGTCTCTGTTGGTCTCCGTTTTTCTCATTTTTTCTCTCTCTTGTCTCTGCTTCTTTTTTCCTTCTCTCTCACTCCTCATTCACTCTCTGCTTCAATGGGTCTGATCAACCTCTTCTTTTCTCATTCACTCTCTGTTGGTCCTCTTCGTCGGCGTCGACTTCGGCTTGAATGGGTCTGATCAACCTTCGCTTCGATCAACCTTGGGTTTCTACTTGAATGGGTCTAGGTTTCGGCTTCATCTGGGTTTTGGCTCCGATCAACCATGAGAATGAGAAACGAAAAAATCACAAAGCTTGGGTCTGAGAGATCTGGGTTTCGGCTTGATGGTGGCTGGGTGATGATGACGGTGGTTGGATCTGAGAGAGAGAGAGAGAGGCAGTGAGAGAGAGAGGCCATGAGTGAGAAAATAATAAAAAATGTAAAAGAATGAATTTTTATTGAATAAATGTGTAAAATAGATAAACTGATGTGGGTGTTTTGTAAAAGTGAACATGTAAAATAGAAAAAGTAAGTTTTTCTTGTAAAATAGACAGAAAATTTGAACGAACTGATGTGATTGCTCTAAGGTTGCATATATGTAACCTTACTATTTATAAGTTGCAATTTTTTTTTTTTTAAGTTTACAAACCTAGATAGAGTTGGTTTTGGGTGGCTTAAGTTATAAAATAGTAACCGAGGTGTTTACACCCCAATACTATTGCTCTAATAGAGTGGTTCTTCACGAAACACATAGGAGGTGTTTGGTATATGTGTTTGAAAACATGTGTTTTGTTATTTGAAAACATGTGTGGAAATACACGTGAGTGAAAAAACGTATAAAAATACGTGTAATGTTATTTAAAAACTAAAAATATGTGTTTGAGTGGGTGTAACGTACACCCCATACTTTTCTTTGTCAAAAAGTCAAAAACTATTTTCTTAGCTTGTCTAAATACTAAATACTGACACATCCCCCGTCAAAAAAAAAAAAAAAAAAAAATACTGACACATCCTTCAGACGCACACAGAAACAGGAAAGAAGAGAGAATCGGAGAACTGAGACTCTGAGAGAGAGAGCTATGGAGGCAGTTGTAGCCGCAAAACCAAGAGTTAAAGTGGCGGCTCTATGTGGGTCTCTTCGCAAAGGCTCGTATAACCGTGGCCTCGTTCGTTCTGGTACTTTCCCAGCTTTTGTTTTTTCTGTTTTCTTCTTTGTTTTTGGGAGTTGGGTTCTGATTGTGTGTGTGTTTGGTTATAGCAATCGAGCTGAGCAAGTCCATCAATGGCTTGGAAATAGAGTACATAGACATTGAACCTTTGCCTATGCTCAATACTGACTTAGAAGGAGAGGGAACTTTCCCAACAGCCGTGGAAGCTTTCCGCCAGAAGATTAAAGAAGCTGATTCCATTCTCTTTGCCTCGCCCGAGTGCAACTACTCAGTCTCAGGTACTCCTTTCTATATTCTTTTTATTCATTAGTCTTGGAAAATTGGTTTGGTTTGCAACTTTTCAGTTTTGGTCTACAAATTTTTGTCATGGGTAGTTGAATTTATTTTGGATAAATTTCTATGTTCACCAACCCAACCTCCATGGGTTGTATCGAAATGACACTTTTTATAAGGAGTTTCAACATAGTAAAAAAACATTTTGGGGGCCAGTTTCTGTAAATTCTTCCCCAATGCTTATTGATCAATCATTGATGTCCTTTGTACAGCCAAGATGCTTGGAACTTTCTTTCCTCTTTGATCTTGATTATTCTGGTCATCTGTTGGAAAGTTGATTGTCTATACTGCGTGCGTGCTGTCTCTGGCATAGAGCTAGACACAGATAAAATGACCATATCTTATTAATACAGCAATATCTTAGTTTCTAGATGTTGCTTCTTTCAGATGCTGCAATCTAATATAATCCTCTTCGATCGTATTGCTTTCTGTCACTGATTCGAGAGTTGTTGACATTTGTTCTTGTGAAATTGTCTTTTACTATAGCAATTCTTAAGATTTCAATTTCTGGCACTATTTTGTTGATATATTTATTCTTCATTCTTGTCAAATACAAAGCTGATTTATTAGGCGTATGCGTACTTTCGGCAGAGATGAGCACCCTTTCATCTCTAATATCTGATAAATTACCAATTATTATTTTAAAAAAATTTTGAGGAAAATTATCCGGAAAACTTAAGCAATAAGAAAATATTGAATTTAATCATTTCATTTAATACTCACTTTTCACGTGTGGATCTAAACTACACTTATTAACAGGTTTGAATCTAAGACCTTTTGCTTAGATATTATAATATAATAAATTATCGAATGTCCAAAAAAAAAAAAAAAAAAGAATTTAATCATTTAATCTAATAATATCCTTTGTACTATGCATAATTGAAAATATATAGAGAACTAGAGACGTTTGAGTCAACTGGAAAAATTTTACAACGGATGAAAATGGAAACGCTAACCTTGTTCCCAAGTCTCAAGCAAGAATACTTGACTATCCCTTGTGTAAATGGCATTGATAGATCCTTCACTATATTATTCAATTGTCAAAAAGAAAACGAGAGTGGCTCGGGGTGCTAGTTCGCAGTCTATATATGTTAAATTGTTTTTTTTTTTTCAAGATATTAGGATTATGCATTGCCATTAAACCAAGTGCTTGTTATTTCTGCTTTGTGTTTTGCCAACTCTTTTCTTTCCCCCACTATACCAGCTCCATTGAAGAATGCAATTGACTGGGCATCTAGACCACCAAATGTTTGCGCTGACAAAGCAGCTGCAATTGTAAGTGCTTCAGGAGGTTCTGGTGGAAAACGGTCACAGTATCACCTTCGCCAAATTGGAGTTTTTCTGGATCTTCATTTCATCAACAAACCTGAGTTCTTCTTGAACGCACGTGAACCTCCTACAAAGTTTGATGGCAATGGTAATCTGGTTGATGAATCAGTTAAGGAGAAGTTGAAGGAAATTCTCATATCCTTGCATGCATTTACTTTGCGCCTCCAAGGAAAGCTTGAGAAATAATTTGTGATTTTTAATTAGATGAAAAATAATTAATATGCAATTTAATATGTACTATGATGGCATTACAACTTATCTGATTTTTTGTATAGTACTACAAAAATAATAACAATAAGTCTTAATCCCGAATTTTAAAGTTGTTAATGAATCTTTAACAGACTAGTTGAGGTTTGCCACATGAATTCTTTTGCTACTTTTTGTTAATTCCTTAATTGATAAGTTTTATTTATTTATTTATTTATTTTTATTACTTCTACTAATGTTTATATACTTTTAATTATTTTCTATAAAAGTGAAGTTGGGAAGACAACAAGTTGAATTTATGTTCTTTTGGCATGTCATGTGCTAAGTTTCCTGAGAGTTGTTTGTAGAAAAGCCAGTGCCAATGGTCCTTGGAACAATTGGTATGTCTCCTCTCATAAACAAATTGAAAGTAAGATCATGGATTCAATCCATTTAGTTTTGTGACTTTTGAATTTATCCATCAAAGAAGAAGCATATAAGCACACTGGGTCTATCCAACCTGTAGTAGAATTACATTTTGTATGACAATATGATAAACTGATACATTTTGATAACCTAATCTGTAATGCTATTGTAAGGTATAGATGATCGATTCAATATTTTCCTTGTCACAAAGAAAATATTGGATTATTTTGTCCAGGCAAAAAAAATTGTATACTTTTCATTTGTGAACTATGATCCTATACCATGTAAATATAACGTGTAAACCATTCTCTCACAGTGAACTTCATTCAGATGCTAGGCGTGTCCTAGTACTAAAATGCAGGCTGAATTCCTCAAGTTGATAAAAAAAAAAAAATTAAACAAAAAAAAAAAAGTTTTCGTTTGTTGAAATGGTTGTACAGGTTCAATCCTTGAAAGCAAGTATTTCATACAAAAATAGCATAAATAAAATGTAAGAATTATATATAGGTCCCTTCTGCCAACATTTGCTTTAATGGAATCACTACTGCAAAATAATCTTTCTTGACGAGTTTGTAATTGTATGCATTTGTATAATGATTTATAAAGGTGATGGTTGTATCAATATTTTTCATGATTCAGTTTGAGTTTTAGTCCTAGATGCCTAGGTTGTATTATTGGTATTTGTGGAGGAGGGAGCCTGAAAAGAAAGAATCATCAATGGGATCCACCTGAGGTGTAATTGGACCCAACTGTGCATCAAATTAGACCCAACCCAATCAAGACAATCGAAGTACAAGGTGGATTAGGAAAACCGAGGATGGAAATCTGCCTAAGGAGGCCGAGGAATAGATACTTCTCGGGAGAGAGCTATGAGATTGGAAGTAGAGCAAGACCATAGTGACATACGAATAAAAGCAGGAGGAAACTTCTAGATAAAACATCCATCACCTCCACTTTAAATACATTGCAACAACTCAATCTGCTGCATTAATGGTAGAATGACCTCTAATAGTGCTCTCACAGCCTGTGACCTACTCTACTACCACTAGCAAGGTAGTGATGGGATAAGTATCCAAAGAAAGATCAGCAGCCCTCCAAGTGGAAGGTTGAGATGCAATTCAAATGACTATAAATAGGAAGGAAGATCATCCTTGAGGGGGATCGAAAAAATAGGAGAGAGAAAAGAGAGAAGAATCATACTACAAGTTGTAACTCCATTCAAGAACCCTTGATCCTTGGCCAACCCAAGGAGAGTAATATACAAGAAATTCATCTTTCCTTGTCTATTTCTTACTGGTATTGGGCCATCTTTGGAGTCTATCTTAATTCTTTAATCATAAAGGCACTTCCTTAAGGAATCAAAATGTTGGCCTGCAATCCCATCTCTACAAATTAGTTGTATTGGATCCCCATCCTAACCCATTCATAATGAGTTGGGCCTTGGGTTCAAAACAGCCCTCTACAATATTTATGAATGAGAACACATGCAAGGTGTGTTTAAAGATCTGATTAGGTTGTATTATTGGTATTTATGAATGAGAACACATACAAGGTGTGGTTAATGAAGAAAATCAATATTTTGTGAATACAATGATGAAACAAGACTATAACCAAGAAGATTAGGGAAGATTCTAGAAGAATTCAACAAGGAAGAGAGAGAGAGAGAGAGAGAGAGAGAGAGAGAGAGAGAGAGAAACAAGAGGTTGAAGAAGAATCTTATTAAAGAAAAGATTGAATTGCAAGCTCTTAATTACATCTGAGTGAGAACTATCCTATTTATAGAGTACAATCAATCACTAAACAGAATAGATTAAGATCCAAACTATGCGGATCAATTCCCGTGATTTCAAGGATTATAACTGCCTTTCTAACTGCTATTCCCTCCAACACTAACTGACACTTGAACCCATAGTCAGACGATACGGTTTAGTATTCTGGAATAAAACACCACAGCTTAAATCAAAACGGTGCGCATCATTTAGGACATAAATAAAATGGTGCGCATCACGTAGAACATTAGTGAAATGGTGCGTGTTGTGTTGACTTCATCATTGTTGAGATTGAGGCTAACCAGAAACACCAGAGATAGAGTTGGGAGGTTCTTCAACATCCCCCCCCTCAAACAACAGGGGGAGGAATCCACCAGGAGTTTGGAATGAATTAAGAGAAATGGAGGAGTAGGTAAGAGCTTAGTAAACACATCTACTAAATTGTCATTGCCTGAAATAAAACCAACACTGAGATCTTTGCGAAGAACCCTCTCACGAATAAAATGATAATCAACTTCCAAATGCTTTGTCCTAGAATGAAAAAGAGGATTGGCAGAGAGAGCAATGGCAGAAACATTATCACACTAGATAACAGGTACATAAGGAAGAAAAATCTTGAGCTCCTTGAATAAAATTCGAAGCCAAGAAAGCACAGATGCAGAAGTAGCCAATGCCCTATACTCAGCCTCTGTAGATGATCTAGACACAGTGTTCTGTTTCTTTGCAGACCATGAAATGGGATTAGGACCAAGAAAGACCAATAAGCCAGTAGTAGAGCATCTATCAGTAGGGTCCCTTGCCCAATCTGCATTAGAGAAAGCAGTACGGGTCAAGGGACCTGGGGAGAAGCAAATACCATGATTTAAGGTTCCCCTAATATATCTGAGAACATGCTTAGCAGCCTCTAAATGAGCAAAAGTAGGCTTGCTCATGAATTGGCAGAGCTGATGGACACTGAAAGCCAGATCAGGCCTGGTAAAAGTGAGATACTGAAGAGCACTCACCAGGCTTCTATACACAGTAGATCAGATAAGGCAACACCAGAATGAGGAACCAAACGAGATGATGGACATCAAGGAGTCTTGACAGGTTTAGAATTGGTCATATTGAACCTATGATATATATTAGAAGCATATTTGGACTGAGTAAGAGCCTTGTAGCACAATTTGGATTTAGGCTTAGAAATGCCACTCTTAGATCTGGTCTGCATAAGGTGCTGGCACAAATGGTAAAACTTGTAAATCTGAGATAAGATCAGTGGTAGGAACTGAGGAATGCAGTGTATCAGTAGAGACACTAGAGGGTTGTGGAGCCAAGATAGGAGACTGTGGACTATGAACAAGAGGTTCAGCTTGAGAAATAGTGGAAGGAGAGACATTTGAGGAAGGAGCAGAATGAGGAATTGATGTGGAAGAAGTGGAGATAGGATGTGGACCTAGGATGGAAGACTGATTTGTAGAGTGAAGAAATAATTGATTGGAAAACCAAGTGAGATCAGGAGACAAAGAAGAAGGTGTAGGTGAGGATTGAGATGTGTTGATGTAAGAGAAAGGAAACTTAGACTCATCAAAAAGTACATGTCTTGAGGTATACAAGTGTTTAGTTTCAAAGTCTAGACACAGATAGCCCTTAGTACCTACAGGATAACCAAGAAAAATACATTCTTTGGTTCTTGGTGTAAGTTTATGAGGGGCATAAGTCCTGAGATTAGGATAACATGCACACCCAAACACTTTTAATTGAGAAATATCAGGTGGAGAAGAATAAAATTTAGACCAAGGAGAAAGAAAATCAAGAACTGATGTAGGGAGCAAATTGATTAATGTGACAGTAGTGAGGACAACATAAGACCAATAGGAAGAAGGCATTTTAGCTTGTGACAAAAGTGTAATAATGGTCTCAATAAGGTGCCTATGCTTCCTTTCAACAAGACCATTCTGTTGTGGTGTAGGGACAAGAAAGAATGTGAATAATACCATGCTGCGAAAGATAAGTCTTGAACTTAGTAGAGGTGTACTCACCCCTACCATCTGATCTAAAGACTTTAATTTTAGCAGAAAATTGGTTTTCAATCATAGTTTTGAATTGAACAAACTTGGTAAAGACCTCAGATTTGGACTCTAACAAATAAATCTAGGTAAACTTGGTGTAATGATCAATGAACAACACATAGTATTTAAAACCATTAATTGAACACATTGGAGCAGGACCCCACAAATCAGAATGAACAAGCGCAAATGGACTTGATGCAGTAAACTGAGAATTAGAAAAGGGTAAATTGTGCATCTTTCTATACAAACAATGTGTACAAGAATTATCTACAGCAGTACACTTATTCAAATGAAATTTGGCATTAGGAAACAAATGTTTGAGAGTTTGATCAAAAGGATGACCAAGCCTCAAGTGCCAAAAAGTTTTATTGAAAACATTACTACTAGAAACACTATTACAAGCTTTAGAAGACAAAGAAAGCTGTGTAGCCTTGTGAGGGTAGATTGGATAAACTCCATCCTCACTCCTTCCCTGGTAAAGTATTTTCCCCGTGGCCAAAGCCTGAATGGAAATAATATTTTCATCAAAATAACACCAACAGTTATTGTCATGACAGATTTTATGAACTGAGGTAAGATTGGATGCAATAGAAAGGACTTTAAGCACATTATTTAGATGAAGTGTGGATTGAGGAAGAGAAAGAGAAGCATTATGTAAGTGTGTGATAGGAAGATTTTGTCCATTGCCCACAGTAATATGATCTTGACCATGATAAGGTTTAGGAAAACTGAGATGATTAAGACTGGATGTAACATGATCTGTAGCAGCACTATCAGTAAGCCAAGGTTGATCTTGAGTGAGACAAGCATTTGATGTAGTGGCCATAGCTACAAGCTTAGTAGGAGGATGCTTTCCCTGATAAGCATAGTCCATCCTGATAAGCATAGTCCATCCTATGGTAACAATCAAGTGCTAAGTGACCAACCTTCCCACATATCTGATAGATTGGTCTTTTTGACCTAACTCCATTAGAATTAGGCTGAACTTGTTGAAACTAATTGAAATGGGTGAATTGAGAAGACTGGTGAGATGATCCTCTTCCACCTCTGCCACCTCTATTATTGTAGTTACCTCTACCTCTTCTTCTATTGGAAGATAGATTAAAGCCATTGTTGTTAGGCTTTGGAGTAACTGCTGCTGCCATAGCAAAAATAGTATCTTTTATCTCAAAACCTTCATTTAGAGACTTTTCCTCTGCACTGAGCATGGTAGAGAGTTCATCAAAACTCAAAAGAGTACTTCTAGTCCTTATAGCTGACCTGAATGCATTGTACTCCTTAGGGAGTCCCTTAAGAGTAATGTGGAGCAATTCTTCATCATCCATAATTACTCCAACAGCTAGTAATTTATCCCTAACTACTTTGATTTTTTGCAGATATACATCCACAGACTCAGCACCGTTCTTGAGATTGTGAAGCTCACCTTTAAGGTTCATGACATGTGACCTTGAAATGGAGGAGAATTTGTTCTCCAAGACCTTCCAAACCTCTAAGGCTGATGAGCACCCTATAGTGAGTGCTAGAATGGAAGGAGTTAAGGTTGAGCTCATGAATGTTAATAAAGCCTTCTCCTTTGACTTCCACACCAAGAAATTTGGATTCACCACAGCAGTGTATGAACCAGAAAGATCTTTGAGAAATTTGTCAGGGATCAATTGTGCCATTGTAATTTGATGCTTCCAAAATATATAGTTTGTATTATCCAATTTTATGGTCATCATGTTGGCCATATTGGAGAGAAGAAGAAGTGGTTGATTGAGTACATTCACTGAAGAACTTAAAGTTGATGATGATGTTGAAGAGGAGGCCATTGTTAAGCTTGTTGAAGTTGTTGTTGCCATTGTTTCAGTGACAATTGGCTCTGATACCATGAAGAAAATCAATATTCTGTGAATACAATGATGAAACAAGACTATAACCAAGAAGATCAGTGAAAATTCTAGAAGAATTCAACAAGGAAGAAGAAGAAGAAGGAGAGAGAGAGAGAGAGAAACGAGAGGTTGAAGAAGAATCTTATTAAAGAAAAGACTAAATTACAAGCTCTTAATTACATCTGAGTGAGAACTATCCTATTTATAGAGTACAATCCATCACTAAACAGAATAGATTAAGATCCAAACTATGCAGATCAATTCTTGTGATTTCAGGGATTATAACTGACTCTCTAACTGATATTCCCTTAAACACTAATTGACACTTGAACCCACAGCTAGACGACATTGTTTAGTATTTTGGAATAAAACACCATAGCTTAGATCAAAACGGTGCGCATCATTTAGGACATAAGTAAAACGGTGCGCATCACGTAGAACATTAGTGAAACGATGTGTGTTGTGTCGACTTCATCACTGTTGAGATTGAGGCTGACCAGAAACATCAGAGACAGAGTTGGGAGGTTCTTCAACAGTTAAGCACCAAACTAATGATTTTTGGTATATATATTTTTTTAAATTTTGAGAAGCCTTAATTTAACTTTTTTTTTGGAACCATTTTGGACTAATTTTAGAAATGGGAAATCTCACATTCAATTAGAATTTGTGTTCTCCAGCTCAATTATTTCAAATGTGCCGTTATCTGATCAAATGCTACACAACTGATCCAATTGAGTAAATGCTCCATGATACCAACTAAGTCATCTTCCAAGAGCAAGGTCGGTCAGACTTATTCCCAAATATTTTAACTTTTAGTTCCCTCCTATATTTCATTTTTTTTTTCCTTTTATAATCACTGATAAAGAGAGATTTGAACCTAAGTTGTATTTATTGGTAGAATCAGACAGTGCTATTGAACTAGCGTGCTCTTGAGTTCTTCTATATTTCATTTGCTATATACTGTAAAAGGTAAAAATCCAACGGATGATAATATTTACTACAAATCCACTCTAATCTCATTTGCCACCTAACATGGAGTATAAGAACGACATGCATGAGGATACATTTAGCATGAGCAAGGGTATATACATTTTAAAATGCACGTGACATAATTGAATCCATCAAGACTTCTTGACCAAAATTTTATGCTAGAGTATCAGTTTATTGTAATTTCCTTCATTATCCAGTTGCTTTGCCCATAATATTGCCGCGCGCTTGGGCTGTGCATTTATTCATCTTGGGAGCAACCCATCTCTATTGTCCCAGAGAAGGCTCGTTTGGTACATGTGTTTAAACACATATTTTTAGATTTTAAACAATATTACACATATTTTTACACACTTTTTCATCCACACGTCTTTCTAAAAAATACAAATAACGTTATTAGAACAACATTATACCAAACGACCCGTTTTCCTATGTGGTCTAATAAAGATGCTTGCTTGCCCATTGGTTTTTATTATTATTATTTTTTCCTAAGTTGTTATTCATACAAATATACATACGCAGTTCACTTAATTAAATAATAAAAAAAAATAAAAAAAAAAACCTATAGCAAAACTCACAATCTTTCCATTTCACATAGAGAAATGGTTTGTGAAATAAAAGCCAGAATTCTTACATAGCTTCTGAAAAACAAAAGTTTTCAATTTTCATAGTGGTTCCATGTGTTAAATATATCTACACTTAAGACTATTGCACAAGGACGGTTGACACTCGTGTAGCCTTCAAAGATAGATCATCATTTTGCTAACATTATAGGTTGAAAAATTTTCAATTAAAAAAAAAAAAATCTAGGATTTATTGTGTTTCATAAATGAAACCTTCATAGAAAATAAAGATTTACTCACCCAGTGAAAGGATTAACTTCAATGCTTGATTCAAAGAGATAAGTAGGAACAGTGAGAGAGGGGTGATACAACTATGAAGTGGTGTGACTACTAATGAAAGACCCAAAGATCAACAAGGTTTCGGAATTCAGCTTCTTGGTTTCAACTGGGCTCGAGGTGGTCTTCAAATGCAAAAGGAAAAAAAATTTTAGAGGAAGGTTTGGGAAAATGGAAGAAATTTATGAAATGAGAAGGTGGGTGGGTGTACTATTACTAAGGTTGGAGTGAAGTTTGTAAATGAGAAAGAGTAAAGAGGAGCAACAGTCATAGACTGAATTGATGGAGACAACTCTCTGATGTGGGCCCCACATGGATGTATTTATTTATGGGTTGTGTTAACGGGCACCGTAAGGTGCTTGTTAACAACACAATTATTGGCAGTTTTTTAGCTTTTTGGGCAGCTTTTGACAATTTTTTTTTATCTCTTTAGGTAATTTTTTTGATAACTTTTTTCATTTTTTTTTTAAGTGAGATACAAAAAAGGCAATGTTAATTAACAAGTACCACACGGTTCTTGTTAACATTTCCCTTTATTTATAATAAACTCAAAACTCAAAACTTGGAAATGTTAAAAACTTGTTCCCATATTCTGTGTCTTAAACTCAAAATTTTGAGTTTTGAGTTATAGAATTTCAAAAACTAAACCAAACATCGATGTTTTAGATGGAATTTACAATTTTTGAGTTTTGAGTGGTGAAAACTAAGTTTTTATTTACAAAATTCAACAAAACAAACACCCTGTGAGCAAGCTTTCTTCCTCATGATTCACTTTGACTAAGAAAGTCTTGGTGGAAATTGTTATTGAATCTCTCTCTCTCGCTCTCTGTGTGTGTTAATAATGGTTAATTAGCCAAAATACCTGGACATTTTTCCGTTGCTCAAAGAGAGAAAGAGCTCATTAGTACGGGAAGGGAATTTGGGCCTTGTTGGGGCCTGAGGTCTTGTATTTTCTGACGGACTTCGTGTAGTGAGAATTTGGGCTTATTGATTGGCCAGAAGTAAAGTGAGGTCTTGGATTATTTGGTGAGCCTGCAGTACATTGGGCCTTCAAGTTGGGGTTGTGCCCTGTAGGCTTTAGTCGTAAAATCTCATTTAAAAAAGGGCCCTTAAAACTAGTCTATCCGTGATAAACCTTCTTCATGTTCTACCAAAGCTTTAGGCAAACGCATCTGCCCCTCAAGAAGCTCAATCTCATTCTAGTTTCTACTTGTTAATGGTGGATATTAAACGTTTTGGCCAAAGTAACTAGTTGAAGAGGTAAGACTGTTGCACAAGGACTTTTATCAATTGGGACCTCACCACTCTTCTAACCTAGCTATTCCTTAGTTGCTAGTCAGTCGGTCCAATCCAACACCTATTCAAGCTAAACAAACACACATACGAGGAGTTTCCCAATACCATGCAGTGACACTCATGTAGCCATTAAAGATAGCTAAGCATCTAAGATTTAATTAGGGATAAATAAATGAACCTTCATATTGAAAATAATTTATTTAGTGATTCACTCGATTAGTGAAAGTGTGACAACAGACAAGTATTATGTCCACAATATTTTCATAATATTTTAGTAGTTCTAATTTGAACTCAACATTAAATTGTTTTTTTTTTTTTTTTTGCCTACTAATTATGATCAGTAACAATTTATCACTTAAAATTTGTTATTAAAGTGTTAATGCAGTATTTCGCATAGTTAATAAATCAAAATGCCTAGATATTGTTCCTTTGCACACAGAAAAAGAGAGCTCATTAGTTCGGGAAGGGCCTTCGGCCTTTGTTGGGCTCTTTACTAGGCTGAGTTCTTGGCATAGGATTTGTGTATGGTGAACTCGGGCACCACTTTGTGGTGTAGCCTTTTATTTTATAATGGGCTTCATGTAGTGAGGGTTTGGGCTGACTAATTTTTAGCATGAAGTGAAGTGAGGTCTTGGATAATTTGGCGAGCCTAAAATACGTTGGGAATTTGGGTTGGGCTTGTGCCTTGTAGACTTGGGTCCTAAAATCTCATTCTAAAAGGTATACTCATCACTAGATTATCCATGAAGGGAAATGCTAACGGTTGCCTTTAGACAATAGTTAATAATTTATTTAAAAAAAGTTTTTATAAAAAAAGAAAAAAAAAAAAGCAAATTAATATTTTGACAGTTTTTCCCATTTCCTATAAAAGTGGTATCAAAATTTTCTTGAAATTAATTGTTAACCATTGCCCTAAGGACACCCGTTAGCATGACCTATCTATAAATAACCTTACAGGTTCTACCAAGCTTAGGAAAATGCTTCTGTGCACATCTCAAGAACCTCAATATATCACCAATCATGTCATGATACCAATTCGCACCTCAAAGCTATGTTTTGATACCCTGGAGTACCTTGACAATGCTATAGATTGGTCTATCACTAATATTTTGCTGAATATTCTGGAAGTGAAGAAGTGCTTCTCATGCTGAAATTTTAATTAAACTAAAGAGAAGCTAATAATGTTGCTCATAGTTTAGTTAAATCTTGATCTTCTGATTCAAATTAGGTTTTATGTTGTAATATTTCTTCCCTTCTCCAGTCTGTCAAGGAATTGTGAACTAAGGAACTTGTTGCTACATCTTTTAGTTCTTAATGAAATTTGAGTTTTTTTTTATTTTATTATTATTTATTTATTTATTTATTTTAAATTTAATCATAACGATACTACAAATTTTATTACAAAAGGTTTACAAAGTGGCTTATACTATCACCAATCAATGAAAAGTAATTTAGTGAAGTGATTATTATGTTATTAAAATGGTACCAATCATATTCATTATTAGGTCAATTTGTTAACCATTTATAGTAAAATTAATAACAACTTCAACATTTTGAAAAAAAAAAAATTGAGAAAGAAAAAGTAAGATAGAATTAATTTTATTTGTTTTGCCATCATTTTTATTTTATATACAACTTTTTAAAACCTCATTTCTTTTTTCTTCTCACCTTTGAAAGTATAAGTGTAGTTAAACTCACTCTTAGCAAAAATAGAATTGGCAAAAAGCCAAATATTAATTGGATAGGAGTATTTTGTGTCCTAAATCCTAATTAAGAAGTTAGGCTGCCATTTCATTTCACATGTGTGGTCAAGCATCATTCTATAATTCTTTATGGTGCTTTTGTATGATAGGATTTGGGGATGTGAATTTGGATTTGGAGATGTGGATTTGGATACTTTAAAAAACACCAATGATTTAGATTTGACAAATCTACCATTAAAATATTTGGATTTGAAATAATATTTAAAATCAATGAAATAGTGCCCTCACAGCCTGTAACCTACTCTACCATCATCAGCAAGGCAGTGATGAGACAAGTATTCAAAGAAAAATTAGCAACTCTCCAAGTGGAAGGCTAGGATGCAATTCGAATAGCTATAAATAGGAAGGAAGATCATCCTTGAGGGGGACCCAAAAAATAGGAGAGAGAAAAGAGAGAAAAATCATACTACAAGTTGTAACTCCATTCAAGAACCCTTGATCCTCGGCCAACTTGAGAAAAGTAATAAACAAGAATTTCATATTTTCTTTTCCATTTCCATTTCTTATAGTATTGGGCCATCTCTAGAGTTTGTCTTACTTCTTTAATTATAAAGCCGCTTCCTTAAGGAATCAAAATGTTGGCCTGCATTCCCATATCTACAAATTAGTTGTATTGATTCCCCATCCTAGCCCATTCTTAGTGGGTTGGGCTTAGGGTTCAAAATAGCCTTCTACAATATTTATGAATGAGAACACAAGGTGTGTTTAAGGACCAGATTAGGTTGTATTATTGGTATTTATGAATGAGAACATATAGAAGGTGTGGTTAAGGATCAAACTGATGATTTTTGGTACTTTTAAAAAAAAAAAAAATTTGAGAAGCTTTAATTAAAAAAAATTTTTGAACCATTTTGGACTGATTTCAGAAAAGGAAAATCTCGCATTCAATTAGAATTTGTGCTCTCCAACTCAATTATCGCAAATGTGCTGTGATCCGATCAAATGCTACACAACTAATCCAATTGAGCAAATTCTTCATGATAACAACTAAGTCATCTTCCAAGCGCAAGGTCGGTCAAACTTATTCCTAAATATTTTAACTTTTATTTCCGTCCTATATTTCATTTTCCCTTTATAATAACCAAGAAAGAGAGATTTGAATCTAAGTTGTCTTTATTGGTAGAATCAAACAATGCTATTAAACTAGCATGCTTTTGACTTCTCCTATATTTCATTTGCTATGTATTGTAAAAAGGTAAAAATCCAACTGATGATAATATTTACTACAAATCCACTCTAATCTCATTTGTCACCTAACATATATAAGAATGACATGCATGAGGCCTGGGATACATTTAGCATGAGCAAGGTATATACACATTTAAAAAAAGCAAGGGTATATACATTTTAAAATGCACGTGACATAATTGAATCCATCTTCTTGACCAAAATTTTATGCTAAAGTATCAGTTTATTCTAAATTTCCTTCATTATCCAGTTGCTTTGCCCATAATATTGCCGCTTGGGCTGTGCATTGCTCATCTTGGGGGCAACCCATTTCTATTGTCCCAGATTTTTTGTTTTCTTATGTGGTCTAATTAAAATAGCTTGCTTGTCCATTGGGTTTTTGTAAGTTTCTTGTTTCTGTTATTTCTAAGTTGTTGTTCTTACAAATATACATACGGAATTTACGTTTTTTTAAACTTAAAAAAAAAAAAAATCTAAAGCAAAACTCACAATAAAAATGAAATAGTAGTGAAATAAAAAGCCAGCATTCTTACATAGCTTCTAATTTCAATTTTCATAGTGGTTCCATGTGTTAAATATATCTACTGCTGTATAACAATAAACCTAATGCTAAAAGGGATCTACTTTGTTATGGTGGATATTAAACCTTTAGGCCGAAGTAACTGGTTGAAGAGGGAAGGGTATTTACATTGAGAAAGCTAAAAAATATAATTTTTAGTAACTCAAAATACCACTTTATCTATTTTAACACTCCACTTTATATTACATCCAATATTAAAGGTTTTATTTTAACATTCAACACATTTAAGTAATATATCCAATACAAAAAATAACAATTACAACCATCAACACATTAAAATACTATTTTTTTAACACCACACATTAAATATATATAAATATATATATTTATATATATTTTAAGTTTTAAGCTACAGTGAGCTGCCATCGATTGAGATTTTGTTGAGGTCCAAATTTGTTCTAGGGAGTCTAACCCACCACTCCAATTAGTCTTGATTGCTAGTGATGTGGTCCAATCCAACAGCTACAAGTTGTGTCCTAGCCTTTAAAGATGGATCATCATTTTGCTGGTATCATAGGTTGAAATTTTATCAATTAAAAAAAATCTAAGATTTATTATGTGTTACATAAATGAACCTTCATAGAAAATAAAGATTTACTCAGTGAAAGGATTAACTTCAATCCTTGATTCAAAAAGAGATAAGTAGGAACAGTGAGAGAGGGATGACAACCACGAAGTGGTGTGAATATTAAGTGATCAAGCTTTCTTCCTCATGATTGACTATGACAAAGAAAGTGCTGGTGGAAATTTTTATTGAATTCTCTAACAACCAAAAGACTCTCTCTCTCTCCCTCTCTGCGTCAATGTTAATAATGGTTAATTAGCCAATATACTTGGACATTTTTCAGTTGCTCAAAGAGAGAAAGAGCTCATCAGTACGGAAAGGGCCTCTGGGCTTTGTTGGGGGCTGAGGTCTTGTATTTTCTGATGGACTTCGTGTAGTGAGAGTTTGGGCTTATTTATTGGCCCGAAGTAAAGTGAGGTTTCGGATTATTTTGTAAGCCTGAAGTACGTTGGGTCTTCGAGTTGGGCTTGTGCCCAGTAGGCTTGAGTCCTAAATTCTCATTAAAAAAAGGGTCCTTAAAACTAGTCTATCTGTGATAAACCTTCATGTTCTTCCAAAGCTTTAGGCAAACGCATCTGCCCCTCAAGAAGCTCAATATATCGCCAATCTCATTCTACAGTTCTACTAGTTACTACTTGTTAATGGTGCATATTAAACGTTTAGGCCAAAGTAACTAATTGAAGAGGTAAGACGGTTGCACAAGGATTTTATCAATTGGGACCTCACTACTCTAACTAATTCTATATTTCTATTCCTTAGTTGCTAGTGAGGCGGTCCAATCCAACACCTATTCAACTATTCAAGCTAAACAAACCACATACGAGGAGTTTTCTAATACCATGTAGTGACACTCATGTAGCCTTTGAAGATAGCTAAGCATCTAAGATTTATTTAGGGATAAATAAATGAACCTTCATACAGAAAATACTGATATTTTAGTGATTTACTTGACCATTGAAAGTGTCGTAACTGATAAGTGTTACGTCTACAACATTTTCACAGTAAATCTTAAATAGTAAGATATTATTAGTTCTAATTTGATTCCAGCACTAAAATTATTTTTTTCCCTACCAGTTATAGCCAGTAACAATCTATTATTTAAAATTTATTGTGAAAATATTGTGAACATAATATTTATCTTTGCATAGTTAATAAACCAAAATGGCTAGATATTGTTCCGTTGCTCATAGAAAAAGAGGGCTCATTAGTTCGGGAAGGGCCTTGGGCCTTTCTTGGGCTCTTTACGTAGCTGAGGTCTTGGCATAGGATTTGTGTATGGTGAACTCGGGCACCTCTTTGTGGGCCATATGTAGTGTAGCCTTTTATTTTATAATGGGCTTCATGTACTGAGGGTTTGGGCTTACTGATTTTTAGCCTGATGTAAAGTGAGGTCTTAGAGTATTTGGTGAGCCTAAAATACGTTGGGAATTTGGGTTATTGGGCTTGTGCCTTGTAGGCTTGGGTCCTTAAATCTCATTTTAAAAAGTGTCGTCAACACTAGCTAGTCCATCCATGACAAACCTACATGTTCTACACTTCTACCAAGCTTAGGCAAATGCTTCTGTGCACATCTCAAGAACCTCAATATATATATATATATATATATATATATGTGTGTGTGTGTGTGTGTGTGTGTGTGTGTGTGCCCGAGAACTGAGGATGGATCTAAAGAGTTGCAGTATAATTGTGGGGATGTCACAGTCCACGGTCCCGAGGAGGAAAGCAGCCCGAGGAAAGGAAGAAATGAGGCAAGGTACTCTAAGGCATTCTAAGTGGGAGCGAGAATTTAAAGAGAGAGAGAGTCAATGGTCATAGGGAAAATTTCTAGTTTGGAGTAGCCTGTCGCCTCTGCATTAATTGGTGGGCAACAGCTTTATCAGCTATATTGATGAGGAAGTAACCTGAACAGTGTAAGTCACAGCTAAACAAACTCCTTCCACCACCTTCTTTAGAGGTAAAAAGAGACAAGTGTCACGAGGGAAAACTAATTAGGTAGGGATGGATGGTTGAGATATGGAGAAAGGAGAAGTATATAAGAAAAGAGGGGTTTACAGAAAAAGGGATTGAGATAGAAGTGTAAAAGAGAAACAAGGAGAGCATTGAGAGAAGAGAGTGAACAGTGCAACATATTGTATAATCTTAGTCTCCTCGGGTAAGTTTGTGGAGGGATATATGATTTTCAATTCTATAAAATTAACCTTTTTCTCTCTATCTTCATCCTCGGGCAGAGCCTTCTCTTGTTGTTTGTTTCCCTCTCTTACAAATTTTATTGATTTGGGCCAAGCTTACTACAGGGACGGAGCCAGAAGTTCAATCGAGGGAGGCGAAGTAAAAACAATTTATTTTCATAAAAATTTAAAAATTAACATTCATTTAGTATTAACAAAATGGCAACAACAAAAAGGACACAAAATAACTATTTTTAATTACTTTGCAACACAATTATTTATTAAAAGAGAAGTCATTCTTTTAAATGTCAAAAATCATTACAAACTGTTACAGCAATTTGTCTAAAAATCATCTTAAATTTTAACCAAGTCAGATTTTTCTTGAGTTACTAACTAGTTACTAACCTAATCTTAAAATCACCTTTGTAGCCTATTATTAACTAGTTATAATAACCAAGTCAGTTTTTTTTTTTTTTTTTTGGGACTTAAAAAGGTAGAAGTCAGATTTTTCTTGAGTTACTAATCTAGTCAATTTAAGGGTCTAACATTAACTAGTCTAAGCGAGTCTAACTTTCTAAAGAGAGAATAATAACATATGCTACGTGTTTTGCTGTTGTTGCTCCACCTTTGTAGCTTGCCCTTGAAGATGTTAATTAGACAAGGGCATGCATCTGTCCCTACAACTCACTAATAGGTACATGTATTGTTAAAAAAACAAAGCTCAAATGCAATAGAGAGAGAGAGAGAGAGAGAGAGAGAGAGAGAGAGAGAGAGAGAGAGAGAGATTGTTAATAAGACATACCACAAATTCAATTCACAGATACCTGGAAAGAAGAACCAGATGTAGATAGGCATCATTGACGTCAAGGCGTTGAGAGGAGATATTTGCTTAACAAACCAAGAAATAATGTTATTTGGACCAATTTTATCTTCTTCTTTTTTTGGTTATCGTTTGGGTTATATATTATTCGGTGCAAGGTTGGGCTAATTTTTATTTGCTTAACAGGCCAAGAAATATGTTAGGGAGCCGAATATAATTTTCTTGAAAAACTTGGGGAGGCCATAGCCCTTTTAGTGTATGAAAAGCTCTCTACCATGTATAATACTAAGGAAAAGTTCATGAGGTCAGGGGGGGCTAGAGCCCCCCTTGGTCAATACTTAGCTCCGTCCCTGACCAGCTGCATTTGCTAAATACTGACCTTGAAGGCCAGGGAACATTTCCACCAGCAGTTGAAGCTTTCCGTCAGAAAATAAAAGAAGCTGATAGTATTCTATTTGCTTCGCCTGAGTACAACTTTTCCATCGCTGGTACCCTCTTCTCTCTCTCATTCTGCAATATATTGTGCTGTTTCTTTGTGGAAATGAAGTTCTTCAAGTTGTTTATTTTGATGTGCATATAGATGATATTGAAATATAATTTATTCTTTGTATAAATCATTATAATTTAATAAAAATTCAAGAGAGTTGTCGTGTTAAATCTAGTTCAAAAGCACTTAACACCCCCTAAAAAAAATATCTAGTTTGAAGGAGAAGATTGTGATTTTATTAGAAATAATATAATTTTCTGTCTATGCATGTCTCATCAATTTAGAGTGAAATTTAATTTGATACCAAGAGAAAAATTTTGAAATATGTTTCGCAGTTGTTTTTTTTTTTTTTTTTTTTTTTTTATAAATACATCTATGCATGGCATAACAACCTAAACATTAGAACATAAGAGAATTTAAAAATTATATCTGTTTCTTTTTCTTTTCTTAGTGACAGGTGAAGCAAAAACTGTTTTAATTAATTAACAATGTTTGGAATCATTCTTAGCAAATGTAGGGAAAGGGTCTTAACCAATTTATGAATTATACAAGATTTATTTAATTTTGGCATATTTTAGAAGGGACAGAAAGGTGCCAATAAAAAGAGTATTAGATTTTATATAGTTTTAATAAAGCCAATTGAGTTTTCATGTACATACATAACTTATAACTTTTGTGCATGTATTTTGCATTCTTTTGCTAGCACCTATGAAAAATGCTATTGACTGGGCATCTAGACCACCAAATGCTTGGGCTAACAAGGCTGCTGCCATTGTAAGTACTGGAGGAAATGGTGGTGGGGAGCGAGCACAGTATCATCTTCGCCAAGTCGGAGTTTTTATTGATCTTCATTTCATTAATACGCCTTTGTTTTCCTTGAATGCATTCGAGCAACCTGCAAAGTTTGATAAAGATGGCAACTTGGTCCATGCAGAGACCAAAGAGAGGTTGAAGGGAGTTCTTCTGGCCTTGCATGAATTTACTTTGCGTATTCAGGGCAAGTGATGAGATGCTATGTGTGTAATTCTCAAACAAAAGGGACAAAAATATGATATTTTAATTTTATGGTGCAATGGACATAAGATTAATTAGTTTGGGTTACTACTTTCCTTATTTTTTTTTCCTTGTCCTTTTTATGTTTGGTCGTTTTCAGTGGAATTCAGCTCAACTTGTTTTTAATGTTTCTTTGGTAGGTAATGTGGTAATTAATAAAATTTTGTTCCTGTTTCTGAGATAATAATGTTTGCACTAGCTAGATCTACACAATTTCTTTTGTTTAAGGGTGCTACATAATCAAGCCCAAGTGGAGAATAAAATGTGCAATTAACTACAATATATAATATACTAATGTCGTAAATAAGTGAATTAGTTGGCTTTTCTTTTTTGAGCCTCAGTTTTAAATTGTTGAGAACCGTCATCTTGTACAATTTGAAACAAAATATTTAAATTGACTTGGTAGCAAATAGCCAATGGTGGCCTGAAAAATAGCAAAGCTAGCTACCAAAATGAGTTGAGAAACATTCAGATTAATCAGCTTTGACTATTAGTTGTTGATAAGTTCTATGATAGTCCTTAATCTGAGGAGCTCTTTGCAAAGAAATATATGATGCCCTTAGATGAATAGCAATTAAAAAAGGACCACCAAATAGATGAACATTATATGAATCACTACTAAAATGATTACTCCATTAGAACTTGTAACTCATGCCATGAAAGAGGAGATTAGTCCATTTATCATAAATTAGGATAGGTTGACAAAGCCACAAGCCTAGTTAATGACATATGTAAAACCTTTCAGCTAAAAAAGTGTGTCCAGCTGATTTAATTAGTTACTTCATAATAATAGTTGTGGGTACCCAAATATGGTTATTGGGCTCAACCTCTACTTGGACTCACAATCTATTTGTATTGTGGGCTTTGGATTTCCTACCAAGGGTGGTCCTATGCTCGGTGACCCAAATATGCTCCTATTTTCTCACTCTTTTCTTCTCCTCCCAGAGTTACTCCCTTTCTCTCTTAAATTGATAGTTCTTCTTTTCCTGAGTGCTCTCCCTCTTCAGAATTGCCAACCCCTCTTCCTCATTCTCTTCTCCTATTTATAAGCTAAAATAAGTGGAGGTGTTATGATTGCTCCCCCTTACTAGTGCAAATGAGGGTCCAATTCCATCATCTCAAAGTGGATGTCCCGTCGGAAAAGTAATAGTGGCATTAGAATTGATTCCCACCTCCAGGAGCCAGCTCGGCAGATATGTTCTCAAAGGCACTACTGGGCAGTCGAGTGCAGGGTGTCTTCATATCGTTCCCGACCAAGGTAGAGATGATCGGGAAAGGTTTGATTGGGTTATCTATACTAGCATGGCCTTGTTTCAGCTCCAGGGCCCAAAATGGGCCCAGAGGTGTCCGAATTGAGGTCGCAGGTCAACAATGAGGGTAGGGTGACGTATTAGGCCATCTGGCCGGGTCCCAAGGCTCTATAGGCCTGGTGCCCTGGCTCGTACAATAGCCCCCCCTTGATTCATGCCCGGCTATCGGGAACGAATCAAGGACAATTTGAGTGGCGCTTGTGATTCCTCGGGAAGCTCAACCGTTGGTTATTGAACGGATGAGACAGCTATCAATGCTTTCTCAATTGGAGTGCCACGCCAGGCTGTCACATTCAACCGTCATCAAAGTCTGACGATTCGTGAACCGAGCCCATGCGTGTGGGGGTTACATGAGGGAGCGAAAAAAGATTTTCCCACCTTTCCTTACATTAATTGCTTTCATCTCTATAAATAATCCCATTTGCATCCTCAAATCACTTTTTGCTTTCCTACTCCTCAAAAATTTCTCTCTGCCGAGCATACTCTTCCAGTGTTCAGATCTTTCATCCACGAGCACTTCTTCCTAGAGTTCTAGTAAGTTTTCGCCTCCTCCTTTCTTCCTTTTCCTTTTCTTCAATTTCTTTTCCTTATTTTAGAATTTTAGGATGGGGTTTTCTCACCTTCTATCCTTTGAGGCGTCTTTAGCCACCTTTAGGGAGACTTTCAACATCCCAGGGGATGTGGATGTGGCGTATTGCCATGAGGGCGAAATCGCTTTACATCGTCGTTTTGGGTTCAACACTGCATTTTTTCCTTTAATGGCAATCTTGGAGGGAGGGGTTAAGTTCTCCGTGGACCCTCTTTTGCTCAGTACCCTTAGATTTTACAGTCTATGTCATGACCAACTTCCTCCTAACTTTTACCGGGTAGTTAGCTACGTCAGTAGATTAAACTAGATATACGGATTACAATTAGACCACCATGACATAAATTTCATGTACAGTATGTGTGGAAATATTAGGTCTAACTATAATTTAAAAGCTAGGGATTTACGGGTAAGGCTTATATCATGCCTTCCCGATTCTAACCGCAATTCTGCGAGGGAATATGTTCAGGTGAGTGGCAATTAGCTTGCCGACGAGCTCCCCTGCCCACTCTCGCCAGGCGATGTTGGTCGGTACCGAACATCCTTTACTCTTTACATGTAATTTGCTTGTAATTGACTTGTTCAAAAAGGTGTTAACCATTTTGTGTTATTTTGATGCAGATAGCAAAAGGTTCAGGCCGGACGTACGGGTGGTGCATGTCAGAGATTTGAATTTCATGCTTCGGTCCTAAATTTTTGTAAATTTCGACCGATAGCTCCGGGCGTCACACCTCATCCTCGACTGTACTTCGGTCTACATAACTTGGCTGCCGTTCGGGCCGGCCTTATTAGTGGACAGCCCACTGTTATCATATATTGACGTTCGGCACGCCAACCTCCTCCCTCCACAACTTACTGTAGGAGAAGCCTACGATCTCAGTTTGCGGTATATGGCCTCAGACAAACTTGCACCAATAAGGGACGCCTCAGCTGAACTTGTGTCCTAAAATCGTAGGGTCCACATGTCCATTGAATAAGAAGCTCCCGTTTAAGTAGCTGAGCCAGTAGTGGCCGAATCAGTTAATTACTCGGGAGCAGAATCTGATCTTGGTGACGAGATGGTGACAAGGCGGACGATGACCATTGGCCGCTTCGTGCCTGGCGCTCGGCCAGCCCCACAACAGCAAGAACCTAGGGACAGAGACCCAACTCCCCCTCCTCTTGCCCCCAGCCATTCTTGGAAGAGACAGCGCATGGCAGAGCAACCACCAGTAGGCTCTGAGGATGTGCCTACAAGGACTCCCCCTCAAGCATCCCAAGGGGTCATTATTAGGGAGCCGCCTACCCAAGTCGGGACAAATGTGGCATCCTCCTCACAGTCCGAGGCGAGTTGGCAGCCCACCTTCAAGCTCAGAGACAGGCCCTTACCTGCATCTGCCAGTGTAAGGACATGGTCCCTGGGCGAAGGGGGGCGGGTTACACAGAGTCTGGTATAGGGCCTCCTTTTGCCTGAGGACGTTCATGTTTTCTTGGATGCGACCGAGGAGTCTGTGGCTAGGCGGCTACAGTGGCACACCATCGCGGTAATTCCTTCTCTTTATTTTTCATTTGTTTCGGTGCGCGTGCATCTTCTTTGTTTTTATACTTATCATTGCTACGTTATCAGGCCGTACAGCTGACCTACGTCCTCGATGGGAGGCTAAAGGAGCTCTTCGAGGATGCTGAGTAGGAGAAGGCTCTAAAGGAGGTTGCCGCGGCTACAGCAAAAGAAAAAGTGAAGGTTGCCGAGGCCGCGGAGAAAAAGGCTGTTGCGTCCAAGAAGGCCAGAGCACTGGTAGAGAAGAGGTCCGCAGAGCTGGAGATAAAGCTAGGCAGTACCGAGCTCAAGCTGGTGGAGGCCGAGAGCCTGAACATCGCTTAAGCAGAGGAGTTAGCTGATCTGAAGGCAGCCCTGGAAGCTTGTGAAAACAAGTGGTACAATGAGGGTTTTGCTGATGCTGAGAATTCTGTGGAGCCGATCGTCCGTCAAGCCCAGAAGCTCGGATTCAAGGAGGGGTGGTTGGCCATACTGCAAGCCATGGGGGTCCTTGAAGACTCCTCACTAAGGAACCTTGACTAGATCCCCTTCCCGGATACCTCTCCCGCTGCCCAGAATCCTCTTGGCCCTGTTGATGAGGAAGAGACTCCCAGCATGAAGGAGTTGGTGTAGGCAATTGACTCCCACGTGGAGTTAGTTGACCTAGAAGTCACTAGCAACCTCCGTGCTAGCAACCCATCTGCAGAGAATGTTCAACTTCAACTACCTTCATCATCTCAGCCAACCAGGAATGTAACAGAATAGCCAACTGAGGACGCCACCCAGCTTCAGCTTGTCGATCCTTCAATTTAATACCTAAATTTAATTTCTGCTCATTTCCTTAGATTGATTAACTTCTTTAGTTTTACTTGGTTTGCCTACTGTCATCGGGTTGTGGTGACTGAACAATAATTTATTTCTGCTTGCTTTCTATGTGCGAACAAACATTTGGTTTATCCATATTTGTGAATGTTTACTTCTTGGTTATTCTTTTCTATCATGTTTTGCCTGCTTGTTTCTTTCTTTCTTTTATGTATATATATTCCTAATGACCAGGCAGTCTGATCACTGTTTCCTTCTGAATGGAGATTAAAACTATTCTCTCGTTTGCCCTTAAAATGATAAATTATATTTGCGCGTGTACAATGACCATGATTGCCTGGAAGGGGTCACCCATGTCTAGAAAGAATTGACTCCTCAGCAATACAAATTGAAATTGATCTAGTTTGACTCATTCTAGGAAAATTTAGTGTGAGGTAGTTACCTTCCCGTGGTTGGGATTGAATGTGAGAGGTCGGTTTCGGTCCTGCGAATGATTCGATGTAATCCTCATGTGCCCGATATCCAGAATAGAATCTGGGAAGAGGATTTTTATTCTTGGAGCAGATTCCCATCTTCAAATAAAATTTGAGATTAGGTTTCCACTTGTCCGGTGATGAAAATCGAACCGGAAACAGGTTTCTGTCCTTAATTTGAAATTAGGTTTCCACCTGTCCGGTGATGAAAATTGAATCGAGAACAGGCTTCTGTCCTTAGATAATTTCTGAAAATAGGTTTCCACCTGTCCGATGATGAAAATCGAACCGGGAACTAGCTTCTATCCTTAGATAATTTCTGAGATCAGGTTTCCACCTATCCGATGATGAAAATCGAACAGGGAACAGGCTTCTGCCCTTAGATAATTTTTGAGATCAGGTTTCCACCTGTCTGGTGATGAAAATCAAACCGGGAATAGGCTTTCGTCCTTAGATAATTTCAGTTCTTGCGGTTGTTGGCCGGGGACAATGAGTTAATCAAAAGACTTATAAGTATGAATACACCTGCATGGATAAACATCACTTTCATATTAATTAACAATATGCACATATAACATTACACTCAATTTGTACCCCTGCATACTGATAATCAGTGGTAGAATTTTTTTAAATTGTGGGCATTCCATGGCCGGCGAAGTGGTCTCTCATCCAGGTCCTCCAAATAATACGCCCCTGTGCCCGCGATGGCGGTGATTTTGTATGGTCCCTCCTAAGTTGGTGCTAATTTTCCTGCGCTGACATCTTGAGTATTCCCCGTTACCTTTCGAAGTACCAGATCTCCTGCTTCGAATTCCCTTCTCCTCACGTCCCTGTTGTACCTTTGGGCAAGTTTTTGCTGATATTCTGCCAGTCGTATGGTCGCTGATTCCCGGCGCTCCTCTAGCAAGTTCAACTGTTTCAACATCAACTCCGAATTCTCGGTGGGGTCAAATCCCGAAACCCGGGCACTACATAGGTTAATTTCTGCTAGTATGACTGCTTCCACTCCATATGCTAGGGAGAATGGGGTTTCTCTCGTAGACCTTTTCGGGGTTGTTTGGTACGCCCCACAGAACGCTAGGCAACTCCTCTACCCACCTGCCTTTAGCGCCTTCTAGCCTTCTCTTCAACCCGTTCACAATGGCCTTGTTTGTAGCCTCGGCCTGGCCGTTGCTCTGTGGATATGCCAGGGTAGAATACCGGTTTGTGATGCCGAGACTGCCACAAAACTCACAAAAGGCTAGGCTGTCAAACTGTAACCCGTTGTCCGACACTAGGGATTCTGGTACCATAAACCTTGTCACAATATTCCTCCATATAAACTTTTTAACATCCACATCCCAGATGTTTGCCAACGCCTCTGCCTCTGCCCATTTTGTGAAGTAGTCCACGGCTACTAGAACAAACCTTCAGTTTCCTGTCGCCCGAGGGAATGGAACAACAATGTCTAGCCCCTACTACGCAAAGGGCTAAGGGTTACTAATGGGATTCAAGCACCCCACCAGTTGGTGGATCATTGGGGCGTGCTTTTGACACTGCTCACATTTCCTTGCATACTCATTAGCGTCCTTTTGCATTCGCGGCCACCAAAATCCTTGAGTCATTGCCTGGTGTGCTAATGAACGTCCCCCCATGTGACTGCCGCACGCTCCTTCATGTAGCTCAGCCAGAAGTCCCTCAATCTTGCTGGGGTGTAGACACTGCAAGTAGGGCCCATCAAAAGCTCTCCGATACAGCTAGCGATCAGCTGATAACCAATACCGAGCAGCCGTCCAACATACTTTTTCTGCTTCTTTCTCATCGTCCGGCACACGACCCTCTGCTAAAAAGTCGACGATCGGATCCATCCAACATGGTTCAATTGCTGTTACCTGTGAAACACTTACTTTCGCGTTGATACTCAACTCTGTTACGAGTTCCACCTTGATTATCCGAGGTACCCCTTCTGTCATTGACGATGCCAATATGGCCAGAGAGTCCGCATGTCTATTCTGCCCCCAGGCCACTTGGACCACCTTCGCCTTAAGAAACTGACTCATAACCTGTTTTATCACTCGCAAGTATTCCTTCATTCGGGAATCTCGGGCTTTAAAATTGCCCTGCACCTGACTGACCACCAACCGGGAATCTAAGTAGACTTCAACTTCCTGCGCACCCATGTCCAAAACAACTCTCAATCCAGCGAGCAGGGCTTCATACTCAGCTTCGTTGTTGGATGCCCTAAATCCCAACCTGAAAGAATGTTCCAACCTTATCCCTTCTAGAGTGATGATGAGGATCCTGGCCCTTACCCCCATTACACTTGAAGCGCCGTCCATAAACACCTTCCACAGGTGACAGTCCACATGACAAATTACCTTCATCCCTTTTCTCAGGGAAAATTCTGCAACAAAATCAGCAAGAACTTGGCCTTTCATCGAACTCCTTGGCTGGTACCTGATATCGAAGGAGCCAAGCCGAGTTCCCTATTTGGCTATTCGGCATGTGAAGTCGGATATCTTCAATAGTGACTGTAAAGGATATTCAGTCAACACGTAGACAGTGTGAGCTTGAAAATAATGAGGCAGCTTCCTCGTAGCGTGCACTAGTGCTAGCACCAACTTCTCCAAGGGCAAGTATCTTATCTCGATGTCAACCAGGGTCTTGCTTATATAATACACGGGCTGTTGCACTCCTCGATCCCTCAGAAGCACAGCACTCATGGCATGTTCCGACACTGAGAGGTACATGAATAAATCCTCCCTGGGCTTTAGGGCCGTCAACATAGGTGCTCGCATCAAATATTCTTTCAAGTCCTGGAAAGCTTTCTCACACTCCTCATTCCACTAGAATCCCCTCCACTTCTTCAAGAGTTGGTAAAATGGACGGCAGCGATCGGCAAACTTGGAAATGAACTGGTTAAGGGCAGCTAATATGCCGGTCAACACTTGGACTTCCTTTGGATTACTCGGCGGCTTGAGGCACTTCACGGCTTCGATCTGATCGGGGTTGACTTCTATTCCTTGGTTCGTGATCAAGTACCCTAGGAACTTGCCAGCCCTCACTCCAAAGGCACACTTATCCGCATTGAGGCGCAGCTTGTGCTGCCTAAGTATTTCGAATACCCCCTTAAGAACTTTAATATTTTCTGTTTGCTTTTTACCACCATATTATCAATGTACACCTCGACCATCCGCCCGATCTTACCTCGAAACATTCTCGTTATCATCCGTTGATATGTGGCCCCAGCGTTCTTTAACCCAAACGGCATTACAGTATAATGATAATTGGCGTAAGGAGAAATAAATGCCGTTTTCTCCTGATCCTCGGCAGCCAAGGCTATCTAATGATAACCCTGAAAAGCGTCCAGAAAGCTCATCCTTGGGTGTCCATAAGTGGCGTCTACCAGCTGGTCAATCTTCGGCATAGGAAATGGGTCCTTCGGACATGCTCGGTTTAGGTCGGCGAAGTCAACACAAACCCTCCATTTACCATTTTTCTTTTTTACCACGACGGTGTTTGCAAGCCATTCTGGAAAAAATATCTCCTTTATAGCCCTGACTTCCTTCAATTTCTTAACCTCTTGCCTGACAGTTTCGACGTGCTCCTTAGCCGATCTCTTTGACTTCTATTTCTTGGGAGGGTATAAGGGGTCCACGTTGAGCTTGTAAACTATGAACTCGAGATCAACCCCGGACACCTCATTCGGGCTCCAAGCGAATACATCTACATTCTACACAAGGAACAACAGCATCTCTACCCTCTCTTTGTCCTCCACACTTGCTCCTATCAGAAAACTCCTGTCATCATCCGGCAGTATCCTTATTCTTACCAAGTCCTCGGCACAACTAGCTCCTACTTCTTCTTGGGGTTCCTGTAATTGCTATAAGAGAGCTTCCTTGGTTGACTCCTCTTGTCTTATTCCTTGGCCAACTGCGGCTACCAAGCATTGCCTGACCACTTGTTGATTGCCCCTTACTACGGCAATTCCTTGCTCAGTGTGGAACTTAACCTTTACATGCAGGGTGGACGGTACAGTCCCCATTGTATGAATCCACGGCCTTTCAAGGATAGCTGTATACGGGGAGAAAGAAACGACCACTATAAACGTTACCATGACCTGCTTTCCTTTTATATTCACAGGAAGCGAGATCTGCCCTTCTGGGATCACCATTTGGCCATCAAACTCTATCAAGGGCGTATCGTACTTGGATAGGTCGTCCTTCTTCAAGCCAAGCCCCTTGTACAGGTCGGGATACATCATTTCGGCTCCACTCCCCTGATCTATCAGTACCCTCTTTACTATAAAGCCATTTATCCGGGCTGTAACCACCAAAGCATCGTCGTGTGATTGAATTGTGCCTTCTAGATCATCGTCATTAAAAGTAATGGGCTCCCGAGTATACTTCAATTTCTTCTCGGAGGGTTGCTTACCCGTGCAACTTCCCCTGGTACTACGGCCAGTACCCCCCTTCTCCTAGACACTTAGGTGCCTCTCGGAGCTGCATGGATGACTTCTATCACTCCTAGTGGGGGTGGGAGAGGATTCCCTCGCGGCCGTGCGCCCTGCCCGGCTTCTTGATTCCTTGGGTCCATCACAAATTCTTTCAAGTACCCCGCCTTCACCAACTGCTCTACATGATCCTTTAACACCTTACACTACTCGGTGATATGCCCCTTATCTTTGTGGTAAGTACAATACAAGTTTTGATTTCTCCTGGACGGGTCTCCCCCCATCTTGTTCGACCATCGAAAATATGATTCATTCTTAATTCGATTCAAAATCATGTGCACTGGTTCCCTGAAGGCTACATTCACCTCTCCCATCTGTGGCTCTGGCTCTTGAATCCTCAAATCTCTCCGGGGCCTGGATTGTAAACCGATATGCCGAGGATGATTTATAACCAGGGCTTTGCCCTTACTCTGTTACCGATCGTTTTCCAACCGTTTATATTCTTCGATACGCTTCATCAACTACCTCATATCCTTCGGGAGGCCTCCTTGTCAACAATTCCCGTAGTCCGGAATCCTCAGGCAACCCCATTCGAAAAGTACTCGCCGCGATTTTTTCATTACCTCCGCTAATCTCATTGTACAGTTCCCAGTAGCGGTTAGCGTAGCTGCGGAGGGTTTCCCTAGCCCCCATTTTCATTGATAGCAACGCGTCCACGGGCTGCAGATAGGGTTGTCCAAATTGATCCGGTAACCCGACCCATTCGAAGAACCGACTGGATCCGACCCGAATCTGGCCAACTCGACTGCTCCAGCGGGTCAGCGGTGGGTCGGTTTCGGTAACCGACCAAGAGATTTCCATATTCCGGCCAAAATTTCCAGATCCCAGCCAAATTTCCAGAATCCGGCGATAATTTTCCAGAATCCGGCGAAGAAACCCAGATTCCAGCGATATTTCCCTTAGATCCAGTGAGATTTTGACCGGATCTGGAGAAATCTCATCAAATCCGGTGAGATTTTCGCCGGATCTAGCGAAATCTCACCGGATCTAAGGGAAATATCACCAGAATCTAGAAAACTATCGCCGGAATCTACGTTTCTTCACCGGATCTGTGTTTTTTTCACCATTTTTTCACCGTCTTCTTAGATCTATGACTCCGACCGACCTGCTTGCCACCAGTTGATGGTCTGAACCGTCCGACCCGATTACTCCAGCGGGTCGGTGGCGGGTGAATTTTTTTCCCACCCGATTTCAGCAGGTCGGTTCCGAGTTGGGCACAAACCCGACCCGGACCGACCCGTGGACAGCCCTAGCTGCAGAACTCGGCTGCAAGTCATGAACCGTACACCAAACTCTTAAATCAATTCGGAAAAACTGTGAATCGAGCATTTCCTTAACCTATTGAACCATCTCAAAGCAGTGGGGCCAAGGCTCGAGGGAAACACTTTACACATCAGTGCATCATTATGAGTGTGCAAAGACATCATTTGAATATAATGGCTTACATGTTCTACCGGGTCTGTCTTTCCATCGTAAGAATTGAATGGCGGTCGTGTAAATCTGCTCGGCATAGGTGCCTTTTCAATGTCTCTTGAGAATGGTGATCGGGCAGCTCGGCATAATGTGCGGCTCATAGCGTCCATGGCCTCATTCCGAGGTCGTCTCTCCCCCGGGGAAATCGAATCCCGGTCTGCATATTCCCGTGAGCGATCTCGGTGCCGATGAGACCTGGATTGATGGGACCCTGCGCCATGGTGATCCCCGACACTAGCCGACCTTTCCCTTCGCTCCTCGTGGTCCCTTCTCTGACGCCTACCTGTCGCTTGCAACTCCAAATCTCTCACTAACCTATAAAGACGTTCAAGTTCCTCATCCCTTTGGTTGAGCTTTTCATCCCTTCTGTTGAAGCGATCGCGCCCTGAGGTGCTGGACATTGTTCGATATGTTTGAAACGACCCTTCTCCAAGGCCGGACTGCCCTTCCTCTTCATAGTGCCTATCTTCACGTCTCTTCTGCCTTCTCTCCCTCCAAGTGGAGCCCCGAGAAGACCTCCCTGAGCCATTTTCAGCGTAACTCCCTGATTGACCTCCAGACATTTTCCCGTGTACGTCCTGACAAAACCACAGCTTTGTAGGAGATTTCCACAGACGACACCAATTGTGGGTACCCAAATATCGTTATTGGGCTCAACTTCTACTTGGACTCACAATCTATTTGTATTGTGGGCTTTGGATTTCCTACCAGGGGTGGTCCTATGGTCGGTGACCCAAATATGCTCCTATTTTCTCACTCTTTTCTTCTCCTCCCAGAGTTACTCCCTTTCTCTCTTAAATTGATAGTTCTTCTTTTCCTGAGTGCTCTCCCTCTTCAGAATTGCCAACCCTTCTTCTTCCTTCTCTTCTCCTATTTATAGGCTAAAATAAGTGGAGGTGTTATGATTGCTCCCCTTTACTAGTGCAAATGAGGGTCCAATTTCATCATCTCAAAGTGGATGTCCCGTCGGAAAAGTAATAGTGGTATTGGAACTGATTCCCACCTCCAGGAGTCAGCTCGACAGCGATGTTCTCAAAGGCACTACCGGGCAGCCGAGTGCAGGGTGTCTTTCGAACAATATCGTTCCCGACCAGGGTAGAGATGATCGGGAAAGGTTTGATTGGGTTATCTATACTAGCGTGGCCTTGTTTCAGCTCCAGGGCCCAAAGGTGTCCGGATCGAGGTCGCAGGTCAACAATGAGGGTAGGGTGACGTATTAGGCCATCTGGTCGAGTCCCAAGGCCTAATGGGCCTGGGGCCCTAGCCCGTACAATAGTCATCTAAATTTCAATAAGATTATTATTAGAACATATTAAATAAACATTTTCCTATTAAGGTAATTAGACTTACCGAATAATGATAGTTACTTAAGATATGCTAAATAAAAACAAGATTAAAAAAAAAAAAAAAAAATCAAAGCACACACAAGAACACCTAATTTACTTGGCTCACCCAAAACTAAGGCTACATCCACAAATTCCTTATTCAATATTTATTATGACATATAGCAACAAGATTTACAAAAACTAAATATTATATGTATCAAAGTAACATGACACTCAAAAAATTTCCTCACCCCCCTCACCTTACAAGCAGGAGGTGCTTTTCCATGAAAACCCTCTCCAAAAACCTTGCCTAGACACAATTATCATGCCAACAAGGAGGAATTCCAAGTCCTTGCTAGAAACAAAGAAGCAATAGAAAATATGAAAATTTTCAAAAACCCATGGACTCATGAGCTTGTCCCCCATGATAGGGAAACTTTTACCATGTAGCGGATACATATAGCGTCCCTCTTAGAGCATCCAAGAGTGATTGAGTTGAGTAGTATCATTTTGCATATGGGCAATTTGACTTAGAAGTTTTGGCCGTACCACATGGCATTGAATTGCTAAGATGAGGAAGGAAACGTACGCTTGCATTAAACTGGTGTTAGTATTTGGGTGTGTTTACTTCAATTTCCACATCTTCTTTCACTTTACTGTTTAGTTTAGTACTTTTTAGTTGTTTGCCTTTTCAGATACAAAGTTGGGACTCATTGTCACAGCGGATATCCTCATGCAAAAATTTATTTCTATTTTAATATAAAAGTTTATTTTTTATATTTTACATACTTTTTTTTTAAAATATCTCATATTAGATTATCAATTTTATACTAAGTTTTATTAAAATATAAAATTTCCTTGATTTTATGAATTTTTTATCTTTTTCACACACAACAACTATCATCAACTTTATTTTTTCATGTTAAGAAATAATAAATAATTAATTGCGAAATGAATAGTGTTTGTATAAATTTACACGATTAATGAATCAACCATGTATTTTTACACAACTTTACATAGCCTGATATTGGTGAATTTCAGGCTTGGTTGGTTAAAATATGATACTTTCATATTGGATAAGCACAATACTCTTAAAAGTTAAACTTTGAAATTTGGATGATTTCATGTTGTTGTATGACTTCATATTGCCACCTAAATAATTTGGTGTTTTTATTTATAATTTTCTTTTTTACTTGACAATGCATTAGTAAAATGTTGGACATATTATAGAACATAATGTTTTTTTTTTTTTTTTTTTTGAGGAAAATAGAACATAATGTTGGGCGAGTAAAATGACAAGACGATTTATTTTTTTTAATTAAAAGAATACTAAACATATGGGAGAATAAATATGATTTTTATTTGATTTAGATTATAAGAAATTAATTACAATATTTGATTTTTATAGTCATAAATATCATCAAAATTAGAATTGCAACAAAATTGAAAATGGTTTTTTGATGAAATCTTTGATTTTGTACATTAAAAGATAAATTATCATAAAATCTAGTACAAAAAATCACATATAATGATATTTGGAGTTTAAAATAATGTCTTTTATTTTTTTGTTGAAGCAAATATTTTCTTATTTTATTTATACTTTGTTAATACTAAATAACAATAGTTTGGATTTTTTATATATTAATTTAATTTTAAATTTCAGTATATTTCTTACTCTCGAATAATGATTCTTTCTTATTTTTTTGGTCATGCTTTACCCTCAATTCCCAAAGATAAAATCTTGAGTCCTGCTCTCCAAGACTCCAAGCTCCACTGAGCCCACTGTCTCTCCCCCATATATAAATATATATATATATATATATATATATTTTTTTCATGTTTAGAAAGAATGGTAGGTAGAGAAATGGCAGGTAGTCCAGTACTGTAGGCCACATCTATGATCTACCTAGACCTTGGCAATCCTGAGCCGTACAAGTAGTGTAAAACTGTAAATGTCTTTTGAGCTGTGCTTTATAGTTGGAGCTGGCTTTAGCTGTGGTTTATAGTTGAGCTTCTTAGAGCATCCACAGCAGTGGATATAAAATTTTAGCAATTTAGCTACATAAAAAGTCATTTTATCTATTTTACCTACACACATCCTACAGCAGTGGATCTATTTTAGCTTTCAATACAATAAAATAATATATCCCAACAATAAAATAATATATCTCACTCCCAAAAAAACATCCACAAACCAACCACAATCGCTTCTACCATCAGCCACAGCCACAGCCACAACCACCACCACCACCACCACCACCACCGGCCACAACCACCACTCTGGCAACCACAACATAGCATAAAAAAAAAAAAAAAAAAAAAAAAAAAAAAAAAAACCACAACCACAGTCACAAATTCCACAAACACCATTTCTATTCTCAATTTATTGAATCAATCACTTCTAAACAACGATTCCAGGCACCGAGCTCCCGGCCTGAGCTGTGGGACCCAGATTCTTGATCTTAACCGTGGCGGAGGAGCTCAGATTCTCCGTCTTGATCTTCGTGTTTCGAGCCGAGCCGAGCCGAACCGGAGCCTCCACCTGCATTGGCGACGTCGAGGCGAGCTGTGGTGAAGGTGCGAATGGAGGAGTCGTCTTCATCGGAGTTTCAACGTTTGCGGCTTCGGGGGCTTCCTCGTCGGAATCGTCGTCAGAATCAATGTGGGCGATGGGGCTTGGGGTGGGTCAGCGGAACAGATCGGCGACGAGGGAGTTGGCCGGCGAGCTGAGGGATGAGGGACTGGCCGGCGAGCTAGAGAGAAAAAAAAAAAATTGAGGAAGAACGAAGAAACAAGAGAAGCCGGAGAGAGAGAGAAAGAGAGAATAGGAAATGGATATTTAATGAGAGAGGAGAGAGAATTGTAATAAAAAAGTTTTTTTTTTTTTTTACCTGTGAGCTACAATGCACATCTAAAGATAGATGTGCACTGTAGCTGAGGAGCTAAATTTTTTAGATTTAGCTCCACTGCTGGATGGTGTTTTTTGTGATAAAGAGCTAAAAAAATACCATTATACCTATATAGCACCACTGCTGCGAATGCTCTTAGTCCTATGAGTGCAGGTGGTGGCTCTTATAATGTGGTTTGAGCAACAGTGTTCAACATATCTACCAAGAGATCAATTTCTGTGCAAACATGCTTGCTCAGAAGGCCTACACACGTGGAATTTATAATTTATGAATTTCCCCCCTTGATTTTGTCATTCCTAATCCTCATTTGTATTCAGAGTTTCAGACTACACATTTTGATAGTGTTTATACTAGGAGTGACAAAATTGGACACGACACGAAATTAGCAGGTTATGGGTTGAGCCTTAATGAGTTCGTGTCATATTTGGGTTAATACAACTAACCCATTTAATAAATGGGTTGGGTTAGTGTTCAACATATAGAACCCGTTTGACCTGTTTAATTAAATGACATTTTATCAATATACTATTCAAACCCTAAGTATATAAACTTATTAGTTGTTTGTGGTTTATTTTCTTTGACATATTGTGATTGATTATTTGTAATATTGAAATATGCTTTAGTTTTGAATGATTATTTATGATATAGTTACTCATTAGTTTTGAATTTTATATTAAAAATATTTATTTGCTTGTTTTTTCATAAATTTTTGTTTTCATTTTGATAAAATCTAATAAATAGGTCGACACGACTGACCCGTTTAATAAATGAGTTGTGTTAAAGTTGAAGAATCTTGACTCGTTTAATAAACATGTTGGGTTAGTGTTGACCTATGTAGTCGAATATTCATAAGTTGATACGACACGAACCTGACACGCAAATACGAATTGCCACCCCTAATTTATACTTGTGAGTTGTGACTATTTAGTTATAGTATCAAGTTAAGGTGTATTGCCAAAATTGTCAATGGAAAATCCAGCCAGTTATTAGAGAATCAACTGTTTTAAACCAAGTTAAAAACATAATTATCATTTATTAACATACAATAGCTTTTTTAGTACATTACCAACTTCTGTTTGTTTAAGTAATCCATGCATACTGATCACAAGCTCACACCGAGACAATTCATATCTTCAACTAGTACAGAACACAAAGGCACACAGCCACTTATTTAGCTTATTAATATCCCAAAAACCTGCTGGATTGTTTACTAGTGAGCTGAGAAAGAAAATTAGATTAAGGATGGGTTAGCAAAAGGCATACACGTGGAAAATAAGAGTAGAAAAACTTTAACAAAGTCAAATTCATAATTCCATGAACTAAATGGACAGTACCAAAAAGCGGGCCTTGTAGAATTAGACAAGCTCTTTGGGATCTGTCTTTGTTGGCTTATAAGCATCAACCTTGTTCACCTCCTGCACAAGGGTTACCAAGAACAATTATAATTCAAGAAACGAAAACCCTGATACATTAGGAACTCATGTCTCCTTTAAAGCCGTTTTCCCCCTTACAACAAGTGGGGGAGCAGAGAGGGACTGGACAAGTTCCCCACCTAAAAACTGGATAATGTTACTAAGTTACAAGACTCTTAACCTCCAAAACCATGCTTTAAGTGAAGAGAATATAAAGTTTTTGTATAAATAGCATTTGCATGCATATGGTATAAATAGTTCCTGGTGATCCACACGTGCTGTGCAAATGGTATTTGAGATAGAATGCCTGATCCTGATGCTAATGCTCTAATTAGATTACTTTTCACCAAGTACCAATGATAGACTTACATATGCAAGTTGTGACAAAGTATGTAACAAAACGTGTGTAACAATATCTTTTATTATAAAAAGAAAAGAAAAATATCTTTTTATTACAAGACCAAACCCATACTTCTATTTATTTAAGCAATTCATACATGCTGACCACACGCTGTCCATGTTTTCAACTATTACCTACAATACGTATCCACATAAGACACCTTTAAAATATAAAAATAAACGGTGCACAAAGGCAGACAGCCACTTGTCCAAAGGAACTGTGCTGCCCCTGTCATGTTCAGTGCTGAGCCTGAGGAACAAAATTAGATTAAAGAGTGGTTAAAAAGGATTCCTAACGAAAATAAGAGTATTTAACGAAATAAAATTCATAATTCCATTTCCATGTACTAAGTAATTAATTAGTACCTAAATGTGGGCCTTATATGATTCAAGAACCACTTTGGGATCCGCCTTTGTTGTCTTTAAGCATCGATCTTGTTTAACTCCTGCACAAGGTTTGACATGAATAATTACCATTCAAGAACCAAGAGTTCCAATACATTAAGGGACTCAAACCTCCTTCAAAGCCATGTTTGAAAAGACAAGAATGTAAAATATAGATATAGCATGTGCAAGTATGCCCCATTGGGCCCATTACAGGAGGGAGGGGGAGCAAATGGGAGTAGAGTAGAGTAGTCTAATTTCTGGCCAACTCTACTTTACTAACTATTTCTCTCTCTATCTCTTAATTCAAATGGAACAGTAAAGATTGTTGACTTAAAAGAATTAAATTTTAACCAATTGGGGGAGATAATTAATCTTCTAATTTGTAAATTCAAGACCATTAGAACTAGCAATTGTCACTAAACATCACATGTGTTTTAAGTTACCTCGATCCACCTAGCAAGTTTAGGCCTGTGGTGATGTCATAATTCCACAAGGTTGAAAATAAGATTTGGAATCTTTCAACAAACGGGATGCAAGCTATGTCCGCCTGAAGATCACAAAGTTTCAGTCTTAGTACAGGCAAAATAAATTCTGAATCTTTACTATGTTTAATGCGAATTTACCAACACAGAACCAACAATAGATAAAAATAACATAGTCAAGTTAATTACCAAACTGAACTCATGACCAAGGAAGAAAGGCCCATCATCAAATTTGTGAAGAGCATTATCCAGATGGTCAAAATCAGGACCTGATGCAAGTTTGTTTTTTTTTTTTTTGACGGAAAAGATAAGAAGTATATTACGAAAGGAAAACTAAAGTGTACAATGGGCCCGGCCCTATGCAAGTTAATTTAAGGTTTTCGTGAGCCTAGCTTCTATACAAAATGGCGTCAAGACTCAATAGGCAGCAAGTTTTAAATCTTACCGGCTTCTTTGACTGTGTCTCCTTTGAATGATTTGTGCACTGTCATGTTGATCAAGGAATCAATGAAGGCTATAAATTCCTCAGCAAACTCTTTTTTAGCAGGATCCTACACTCACATCATAACTTTTATCAAATTCCAACAGAGTTAGAAGGGCACAATGAATTGTCAAATCTTACATTGGCGAGAAGAGAGGGCCCTTCAAAATCTGTCTACATATTTAATCAAATCAAGGCTCTCCCCAATGATTTTGCGATTGTGTTCCAATGCGGTTAACTGTTAATTTCAAGATATTGTTGGTCAATCAAGAAAATGAAACAGCTCAATCAGCTCAATCAATTATATACGCACTAGATAGCCAAATTTTTTTTCACCTTGTTCACATTGTAGACTCTCTCTTTGTACCAAGCAGGCCTGTTTTGAAGGTCAATTGGAACTAATTTAATCTTATCCTGTAATCCCTGCAGCTCAAAATATTCAGCAACATAATTATTAAGTCCAAAACAATCCCAAGAAAAGGAAAAGGACAAATGATCCCAGAAGAGCTAATTTTGGTCTGTCTTGTTATTGAAATTAGAAGCTACTTAAGGAGTATCGGACAACTTAAGAGGAAGTCTAGAAATGAGACCACACACGCTGTGCAAATGTGCATGCATAATTGGTGTACAACCTTTGAAAGACCAAAAACAAAAACAGATCCAAGTTCACTTTTGCATATAAAACATCGCAAAGAAAGACCTAGTAAAGACAGTAAATTGGACAAAATCAAGTAGGCCCAAATAAAAAACAAACAAAAAGGGAGAGAAGAGTGAACCTTGTAGTTCCATCAAACAGTGGAGGTGGTTCAGAAGTGGCATCCAAGGGTGTGGGAAGGTGCTCATTCACAGTCCTGTATAAACAAACATTACATCAAAATCAAGGCAACAACAATCCCAATGACCAGTTCCATTACAAGTATGAAACCAACAAAAAAAGCTGTGAGAACTTACAAGAATGTCCTCCAAAGGAACCCGCAGGGAACCAAGCTGGCAGCTGTTAAAGCAGCCATCATGTACAAGGAAATCCTAAAACACTCATCTCCAACACAGGTTAAATCAGTGCCTCCGACACCCTTTTCCCCTAACTGCCTTTTAGCTTGAAATTCATAAATTAGGGCAATAATATATTTACTAAAGAGAAAGTTTCCAACAACCCCTCCAATCTGTGCCAAAGAAAATAAAATTGACTGAACCTAGCAGTTCGAACTGCAAGCCCAACAAAACCCCATACAAAACCCTTCAATGATGATCACACCATACAGAAAATCCCTACCCTTAATTGGCAAGACCACAAAGGAAGATAGAGATGATAAAATCATCATTATTGTGACTTCCATGATAAAATTAATCTTAGAAACTTGGATAGATTTTAAGTTGCCAACTAACAAGGATCCAAAAAACCTTGAAACACACACAAGAAATACAAAAGGTAAAAATCAGACAATACAAAAGATAGATTTTAACTTTTAGTCTCTCCTATATTTCATTTTTTTCCCTTTATAATAAACGAGAAAGTGAGATTTGAAACTAAGTTGTCTTTATTGGTAGAATCAGACAATACTATTGAAGTAGCATGCTCTTGAGTTCTCCTATATTTCATTTTCTATATACTGTAAAAAGGTAAAAATCCAACGGATGATAATATTTACTACAAATCACTCTAATCTCATTTGCCACCTAACATATATAAGAATGACATGCATGGGGATACATTTAGCATGAGCAAGCGTATATACATTTTAAAATGCACGTGACATAATTGAATCCATCTTCTTGACCAAAACTTTGTGCTGAAGTATCATTTTATTGTAAATTTCCTTCATTATCCAGTTGCTTTGCCCATAATATTGCCGCTTGGGCTGTGCATTGTTCATCTTGGGGGCAACCCATCTCTATTGTCCTAGTGTTTTTGTTTTCCTATATGGTCTAATTAAGATAGCTTGCTTGCCCATTGGGTTTCTGTAAGTTTCTTGTTTCTGTTATTTCTAAGTTTTTATTCATACAAATATACCTATGGATTTCACTTTTTTTCTTTTTTCTTTTTTAAGAAAAAACTTTTAAAAAAAATCTGAAGCAAAACTCACAATCTTTCCATTTCACACAGAGAAATGAAATAGTGAAATAAAGCCAGCATTCTTACCTAACTTCTAAAAAACAAAAGTTTTAATTTTTCATGGTGGTTTCGCGTGTTAAATATATCTACTACTTGTAAGAATTTACCTATGCTAAAAGCCAGCATCCGGTTTCTTAAATATATCTCATTTTACTATCTCAAAAGTTACTTTATCTATTATACCATACCATTTTACAATAACCCAACATCCTAACCTCTATATTTTTTCCACTTTATTTAAATATTCTTTTTTATTCTCTCTCTCTCTCTCTCTCTCTCTTCCTACCAGCAACCAAACTCAATACCCATTTTTGTGTTCTCTCTTCCTCACCATCTTTGTGTTTGAAAGAACACCACCACCATAAATAAATAATAAAAAAAACCTAGCCACTACGATAAATAAAAATAAAAAAAAAGAAAAAAAAAAAGAAAAGAAAAAAAAACCACCAACCACCACTGACCTCATTCTTCCTCTCAAACCCACTGCCACCATAGCAAAAACCCACCGCCACCATAGCAAAAAAGAACCCACAAAACTTACCACCACCTCCACCAACAAAACCCACAAACCCCGCCATCATCACCACGAAAAAAACCCACCCCCACCACCGCAAACAAAACCATCCCCACCACTAGGAACAAAACCCATAAAACCCACAACCAACCCCACCAACAAAACCCACCACAACCATTGCTAAAAAACCCACCACCACATCAGAACCAAAACCCACCATCACAACCCCCACCGCTACCACTGCGAGGCACACAACGCTGATCTCCCCACGCCACACGGCACCTCGACACGCCACATGCCACACACCAATCTCGCCTAGCCACCACGCCGATCTCCACCTCAATCGTGTCATTGTCACCTCGCCATGCTGGTCTCCATGCAAAACTATCCAAGCTAGCTCCGGTGGAAAGCTTTGAGAGAGAGAGAGAGAGAGAGAGAGAGAGAGAGAGAGAGAGAGAGATATGTTAGAGAAGGAGTGAACTGAAATGGAAAGAGATAAAGAATCGGAGATCTTGTGAGGTGAGTAGGAGAGGGGAGAATTGTGAGGTGAGAAGAGAATAAATAAAGTGAGAGAAAAAAATAATTTAATATTATACCACTTGCTACAGTATCATCATACAAGTAAGACGATATTGTAGCACTATTAGAAAATTTTTTGCAATTAGAAGTTCGGGTAATGAGCTTGTTTTGTGCTTTGATGCTACAATATACCAATATATACCATTTGCAAGACCCAATGCCAATGCTCTAAGAGATCTCTTTGTTGTGGTGGATATTAAGCCTTTAAGCCGATGTAACTAGTTGAAGAGATAAGAGTTAAGACTATTGCACAAGGACTTTATCAATTGGGATTTTGTGGAGGCCCAAATTTGCTCTAGGGAGTCTAACCCACCACTCTAATTAGTCTTGATTGCTAGTGATGTGGTCCAATCCAGCACCTATTCAAATTAAATAAACATACATAGGAGGTCCAAATCCAATACTGTGACACTCGTGTAGCCTTCAAAGATAGATCATCATTTTGCTGACGTCATAGGTTTTAATTTTATCAATTAAAAAAAAATCTAGGATTTATTATGTGTTTCATAAATGAACCTTCATAGAAAATAAAGATTTACTCACTCAGTGAAATTATTAACTTCAATTCTTGATTCAAAAAGATAAGTAGGAACAGTGAGAGAGGGATGATACAACCATGAAGTGGTGTGAACACTAATGAGAGACCCAAAGATCAATTGGGTTTTGAAACTCAGCTTCTCAATTTTGGCTGGGCTAGAGGTGGTCTATAGATGTAAAGGGAAAAAAATTCAGAGGAAAAGAGAGAGGAGGAAGGAGAGAAGGTTTTGGAAAAGGGAAGAAGTTTATAAAATGAGAAGAAAGGTCAGTGTGTTATTATTTAGGTTTAAGTGAAGTCTGTAAATGAGAAAGAATAAAGAGAATGGGCAGCTTTCATAAACCGAATTGATGGAGACAACTCTCTAATGTGGGCCCCACATGGATGTATTTATTTGGGAAAATTACAATTTACCCACCTATAGTTTGGCCAAAATTTAAATTGCTTACCTGTGGTTTAAAATTTGACACTTTACTCACCTAAAGTTAGTTCAGATAGAGATTTCCTTAACCCACTTCTGTTAAAAACATGGCTAAATATTTAATTTTGTTTCACTTTTATGTTTCTCTCCTCCAAAAACACAAAAACATAAAAATACAAGATCAAAAGATTTCAGCAGAATACTTGCATCACAGAATTTCAAACTACAGGTAGGCAACTTAAATTTCGGTCAAATTGCAAGTGAGTAATGTGTTAAATTTTAAACCATAGATAGACAACTTAAATTTCAGCCAAACCTGAAACCACAGTTGGATAAGTTATAATTTGCCCAATTTATTTACAATACTACTATTTGAAACTCAAAACTCAGAACTTGGAAATGTTGAAAACTTTGAGCTATGAAAACTCAACTAAAAAAAGTAAACCAAACACCTATGTTTTAGGTGGGGCCCACTAATTTTGAGAGGCAGAAACTGAGTTTTGAGTTACAAAACTCAGCAAACCAAACACGCTGTGATCAAGCTTCCTTCCTCATGATTCACTTTGACTAAGAAAGAGTCGGTGGAATTGTTATTGGATACTTGGACATTTTTCCGTTGCTTAGAGAAAAAGAGCTCATTAGTACGGGAAGGGCCTCTGGCCTTTGTTGTGGGGCTAAGGTCTTGTATTTTTTGATGGACTTCGTGTAATGAGAGTTTGGGCCGAAGTAAAGTAAGGTCTTGGATTATTTTGTGAGCCTGAAGTCCGTTGGGTCTTTGAGTTGGGCTTGTGCCCAGTAGGCTTGGGTCGTAAAATTTTTCATTTAAAAAAGGGTCCTTAAAACTAGCCTAGCTGTGGCAAACGCGTCTCCACCTCAAGAAGAGGTGGATATTAAACGTTTAGGCCGAAGTAACTAGATGAAGAGGTAAGACTATTGCTAGTGAGTCGGTCCAATTTAGCACTTATTCAAGCTAAACAAACACACATACCAGGAGTTTTCCAATACTTGCAGTGACACTCATGTAGCCATTAAAGATAGCTAAGCATCTAAGATTTATTTAGGGATAAATAAATGAACCTTCATATAGAAAATAATTTATTTAGTGATTTACTCAACTAGTGAAGGTGTGACAATTGACAAGTGCTACGTTTATAATATTTCTTCAACACTTTCACAGTAAATCTTAGATGGTAAGTTATTACTAGTTTTAATTTGAACTCGGTACTAAAATTACTATTTTGCCCATCAGTTATAGCTAGTAATAATTTATTATTTAGGATTTGTTATGAAAATATTGTGAAAAATGTTGAAAACATATAATATTTGGCATGGGCCCGTTTGTTACTGTGGTTTAAGCAACAGTTTCAGTGTTTAAAAAATATTACACGTATTTTTACATTTTTTTACCTACACATATTTCTAAAAAAATACAAATAACGTTATTAGAAATCTCTTACCAAACTGCTTAACCGAATTGCCTAGATATTATTCCGTTGCTCATAGAAAAAGGGGCTCAGTATTTCAGGATTGCCCTTGGGCCTTTGTTGGGCTTTTTACTTAGCCGGGGTCTTGGCAAAGGATTTGTGTATGGTGAAGTCAGCCACCTCTTCGTGGGCCACGTGTGGTGTAGCCCTGTATTTTATAATGGGCTTCATGTAGTGAGTGTTTGGGCTTATTGATTTTTAGCCTGAAATAAAGTGAGGTCTTAGATTTTTTGATGAGCCTAAAATACGTTGGGAATTTGGGTTGGGCTTGTGCCTTGTAGGCTTGGGTCCTAAAATCTCATTCTAAAAAGTTTCACAACACTAGTTTAGCTATCATTAACCTTACATGTTCTACCAAGCTTAGGCAAATGCTTCTGTGCATATCTCGAGAATCTCAATATATCACCAATCATATCATGATACCAATTTGCACCTCAAAGCTATGTTTTGATACCCTGGAGTACCTTGACAATGCTATAGATTGGTCACTAATATTTTGCTGAATATTCTGGAAGTGAAGAAGTGCTTCTCATGCTCCAATTTTAATTAGACTAAAGAGAAGTTAATAATGTTGCTTATAGTTTAGCTAAACCTTTATCTTTTGATTTAAATTGTGTTTTATGTTGTAATATTTCTTCCCTTCTCCAGTCTGTCAAGGAATTGTGAACTAAGGAACTTGTTGCTACATCTTTTAGTTCTTAATGAAATTTGAGTTGTTTTCTTCTTCTTCTTCTTCTTCTTTTTATTTATTTATTTATTTTTTTTAAAATTTTAAAAATTTAATAATAACAATACTACAAATTTTATTACAAAAGGGTTACAAAGTGGCGAATGCTATCACCAATCAACAAAAAGTAATTTAGTCAAGTGATTATTATGTTATTAAAACGGTACCAATCATATTCATTATTAGGTCAATTTGTTAACTATTTACCGTAAAATTAATAATAAATTTAACATTTAAAAAAAATGAGAAAGAAAAAGTAAGATGGAATTACTTTTATTTGTTTTTCCATCATTTCCTTATTTATTTATATATAACTTTTTAAAAACCTCTTTTCTTTTTCCTCACTTTTTAAAATATATGTATAGTTAAACTCACTTTTAGCCAAAAAAAAAAAAGGCAAAAAGCCAAATATTAATTGGATAGGAGTATTTTGTGTCCTAAATCCTAGGCTGCTATCTCATTTTTCACACGTGTAGTCAGGCACCATTCTATAATTCTTTATAATGCATTTGTATGGCAGGATTTGGGGATATGGATTTGGATACCTTAAAATAGGCCAATAATTTGAATTTGACAAATCGATCATTAAAATCCTTGGTTTTGAAATAATATCTAAAATCAATGAATTTGAATCATGTCATTTCAAATATATTGATCTAGAATTCAAATTCAAATCCAAACACAATCTTAGTCTTTTTTAGACCTCAACGCTCACTTAAGAAAACCCCCTTTCCCACGGACTCGTATAACTGTAATCTTCTAGAATTGTCCATATATCATGTCAGAATTTAGAACATCTCATTTCGTTGACCGTTGACATACTAACACATTCAAGAATCACGTCTACATGCAAACCCTTCACATAACGTAATAAGATTTACACCGTCTAATCATTATCCAACAATAACATAGCTCTATTTTATATTAATCGACATCATAGCTCCAGGTTTCATATAAATTTTCTCTCTTTTACATAAAAGAGAGAAAATTGCATAGCATTTGGACATTTTTACGTACTCATTCAAGTTATTTCTACACGATTTGAAACACAAAGAAAGAGAAAGATGGCGAAACCTATAGTCAAAGTGGCAGCAGTATGTGGGTCTCTCCGTGAAGGTTCCTTCCACCGAGGCCTCGTTCGAGCTGGTATGTAATTTCGTTTATAACCAAATGAGATTACGTGTTCAAATTTGTTTATTTATTATAGAAGGATATTAATTTATTTGTTGATTAAGTTATTTCTTTAATTTTTTGTTGATACATTTTTCCTAATTTAAAATGAGTTTTTTTATATGATGGGGTTGTAATTAATTTGTTGTAGCAATCCAACTATGCCAAGAGTCAGTCAAAGAAATTCAAATTGAGCAAGTAGAAATTAACCAGCTGCCTTTGCTAAATACTGACCTTGAAGGCCAGGGAACATTTCCACCAGCAGTTGAAGCTTTCCGTCAGAAAATAAAAGAAGCTGATAGTATTCTGTTTGCTTCGCCTGAGTACAACTTTTCCATCGCTGGTACCCTCTCCTCTCTCTCATTCTCCAATATATTGTGCTGTTTCTTTGTGGAAATATACGAAGTTCTTTAAGTTGTTTATTTTGGTGTGCATATAGATGATTTTGAACTATGATTTATTCTTTGTATAAATCATTATAATTTAATAAAAATTTCAAGAGAGTTATCGTGTTAAATCTAGTTCAAAAGCACTTAACACCCCCTAAAAATGAAATCTAGTTTGTGGGAGAAGATTGTGATTTTATTAGAAATAATATAATTTTCTGTCCATGCATGTCTCATCAATTTAGAGTGAAATTTAATTTGATACCGAGAAAAAAATTTTGAAATATGTTTCTCAGTTTATTTATTTATTTATTTTATTTATAATTTTTTATTTATTTATAAATATATCTATGCATGGCATAACAACCTAAACATTAGAACCTAAGAGAATTTAAAAATAATATCTGTTTCTTTTTCTTTTCTCTAGTGACAGCTGACAGGTGAAGCAAAAACTGTTTTAATTAACAATATATGTTTGGAATCATGCTTTGCAAATGTAGGAAAAGGCTCTTAACCAATTTATGAATTATACAAGATTTATTAAATTTTGGCATATTTTACAAGGAAAAACATAACAAGAAAAAGAATATTAGATTTTTTTTTATAGTTTTAATTAAGTCAAATATTAGATTTTTTTTTTAAGTTTTAATTAAGTCAAATGAGTTTTCATGTACATATATAACTTATAACTTTTGTGCATGTATTTTGCATTCTTTTGCTAGCACCTATGAAAAATGCTATTGACTGGGCATCTAGACCACCAAATGCTTGGGCTAACAAGGCTGCTGCCATTGTAAGTACTGGAGGAAATGGTGGTGGGGAACGAGCACAGTATCATCTTCGCCAAGTTGGAGTTTTTATTGATCTTCATTTCATTAATACGCCATTGTTTTCCTTGAATGCATTCGAGCAACCTGCAAAGTTTGACAAAGATGGCAACTTGATCAGTGCAGAGACCAAAGAGAGGTTGAAAGGAGTTCTTCTGGCCTTGCATGAATTTACTTTGCGTATTCAGGGCAAGTGATGAGATATTATGTGTGTAATTCTCAAACAAAAGGGACAAAAATATGATATTTTAATTTTATGGTGCAATGGACATAAGATTAATTAGTTTGGGTTACTACTTTCCTTAATTTTTTTTCCTTGTCCTTTTTATGTTTGGTCGTTTTCAGTGGAATTCAGCTCAACTTGTTTTTAATGTTTCTTTGGTAGTAATGTGGTAATTAATAAAATTTTGTTCCTGTTTCTGAGATAATAATGTTTGCACTAGCTAGATCTACACAATTTCTTTTGTTTAAGGGTGCTACATAATCAAGCCCAAGTGGAGAATAAAATGTGCAATTAACTACAATATATAATATACTAATGTCGTTAAGTGAATTAGTTGGCTTTTCTTTTTTGAGCCTCAGTTTTAAATTGTTGAGAACCGTCACATTGTACAATTTGAAACAAAATATTTAAATATTTTTTGACTTGATAGCAAATAGTCAATGGTGGCCTGAAAAATAGCAAAGCTAGCTACCAAAATGAGTTGAGAAACATTCAGATTAATCAGCTTTGACCATTAGTTGTTGATAAGTTATATGATAGTCCTTAATTAACCAAACAATTCTGAGGAGCTCTTTGCAAAGAAATATATGATGCCCTTAGATGAATAGCAATTAGAAAAGGACCACCAAATAGATGAACATTATATGAATCACTACTAAAATGATTACTCCATTAGAAATTGTAACTCATGCTATGAAAGAGGAGATTACTGCATTAGAACTAGTTAATGGCATAGGTAAAACCTTTCAGCTAAAAAAGTGTGTCCAGCTGATTTAATTAGTTACTTCATAATGATAGTCATCTAGATTTCAGTAAGATTATTATTAGAACAGATTAAATTAACATTTTCCTATTAAGGTAACTAGACTTACCGAATAATGATAGTTAATTAAGATATGCTGAATACAAACAAGATTAAAAAAAAAAGAAGATCAAAGCACACACAAGAACACCTAATTTACTTGGCTCACCCAAAACTAGGGCTACATCCACAAATTCCTTATTCAATATTTATTATGACATATAGCAACAAGATTTACAAATACTACATATTATATGTATCAAATTAACATGTCACTCAAAAAATTAATTTCCTCACCCCCCTCACCTTACAAGCAGGAGGTGCTTTTCCATGTAAACCCTCTCCAAAAACCTTGCCTAGACACAATTATCATGCCAACAAGGACGAATTTCAAGTCCTTGCTAGAAACAAAGAAGCAATAGAAAATATGAAAATTTTCAAAAACCCATGGACTATTGAGCTTGTCCCCCATGATAGGGAAACTTTTACCATGTAGCGGATACATATAGCGTTCCTCTCACAGCATCCAAGAGTGATTGAGTAGTATCATTTTGGATATGGGCAATTTGACTTAGAAGTTTTGGCCGTACCATACGGCATTGAATTACTAAGATGAGGAAGGAAACGTACGCTTGCATTAAACTGGTGTGAGTATTTGGGTGTGTTTACTTCAATTTCCACATCTTCTTTCTTCCAAAACAGCCATACTCCATCTTCAATGACAACCGAGTCTATGTAGTATGAACCAGAGAACCCAATTTCCATTATAGCCTGAACTACGCCATGACTACTTGTTCCAAAAAGCAGTACTATGGAGGGATTTTTATGCTTCTTAAGATATTTCATTTTTGGATGAGAATGATGTTGTCAGGCTCAGCTCCAACATATAGTAGTTTCTCCAAATTAGATTGTGACACAGTTTCTGAACTGGTCTGGCATTTTGGCCGAAATCTTATTATATGCTGGTTTGTCATTCCAGTTTTTGAGACAGCAATGTCAAGACTCATAACCTCTGGTTTGATGCTGTAAAGAGTAGGATGAATGTCTGTGCAGACTTCCATTACTGGTGTGTTGCTTATCTCCTTTTCTTTTGGCTTATGTATCCATTGGTGTTTTGCTGAATGCTTTTGTTTCCCATTGGAGGTCGAGGCAAGACAGTCACTGAGGAAGAGGCCTGTGGCTGCTTCCCATGTAGCTGTGTGGCATGCTTTTTTGACCATTGCGCAGTGGCGGAGTCAGGAATTTATATTTGGGGGGGCCATGTATAATTTTTTTTTTTTTTTTTTTTGTGTGTATGAAATGTAAAATAGTAATGTACAATACTTCATAACTAAATATGTATAAACCAAAGTATATTTAATTAAAATTAAACAATCATGAGATTTAAACCAAATTATCACTTATTAAATAAAATGATTGAGATTTAAAAAAATATATACTAAAAAAATACTAATAGTCCAAAAATTGCTAAATAAAAGACAAACAATCATTTAAATGTCAATACATAAAAAAATATAATAAACAACAACTAAATACATGAGTATACCATTCTTAAAAAAAAAAAAAATACATGAGTATATATTGTTTATAATATATTGATTATTATAATAATAAATAATAAATTATAAGAAATTTAAAAAAGAAAGCAATGAAAAGAAAAAAAAAACTATACAAAGAAAATACAAATACCTGGAGCACAAGCACAAGCTGTCAAGCACAAGCACAAGCACAGAAGCTTCACAAAATTGAGTCAAAAATTGAGGGGCCCACAGAAATAGGTTACTGACAATGATAATGAGAAAGGGACAAAATTAGTCACTCTTTATTGTCTAAATTCAACACATAGTACGTTTACCAAAGAAAAATTGAACACATCGTGCATACATTACACTATTGCAATTCTGGAAAGTGCAAAACCTTTACTTTTAAACAAAGAGACAAAACTTTTACTTTTAAACAAAGGGATGAAAAGCAAAGAACTAAAATCTGAAAAGATTAAAAAAAGAAAGAAGAAGAGGGCAAAGGCAGTGCAGTGGCGAGAAGGACTGAAGGAGGCTGAAGGCAAAGAGAAAGAACTGAAAGAAGAAAAAGAAGAAGAATGCAAAGCCCAAGTCCTCAACGGAGACAGAGAGAGAGAGAGTCACCTGTGTAAGTCTATAACTATAAGAAAGATTTTTTCTGTTCTGCAAGACTGCTGCAACTGTGTGGCCGTGTGGGAGAGACAAAGTTTTAGACTTTTCAATTTTTTTGCCGTGTACAAGTAAGCCCTAGATGTATTGGGATGAAAATTAGAATTTTTTTTTCTCTTTTATTTGTTGAGGTAATTGTTAAAATACCTGTGTTCATTTTAAAGATGCTAAATGTGTAATTATTGTAATTTGTTGACATGTATTTGTGGATTGTATTTTATTTATGAAAATTGTATTTATTTTTAGACTTTATATAGGTATATTATCAGGGATGGGAGGCAAAATGACAAGATTATTTAAGAATCTTCAAATTATTTAAGATATTTAAAATAAAATAAAAATTTATAAAAATTTTCAAAAATTTTGGGGGGGCCAAGGCCCCCCTCGGTCCTCAAGTGGCTCCGCCACTGCCATTGCGTGTGCGGGCTGGTGACACAGATGTTTAGTGTAATATTGAGGCAAAGTGTTGGACGAAGCTGCAATGGAGAATTCATCTGGAAACCCTTCGTCTGGCTTCAATGACTCTGTTATATATAGAAGGTGGTATGCTCTTGTGAGGTGGATGGATTTGTTTTCCTTCATTTATTGGAGACAATTAAGGAAGTATCGTGATAATTTATTATTAAAACTAGTCGTTAACCTGTGCGATGCACCGGAAAGACATTGAGTATGTATATAATTTAATCTTAGATTAATTTACTACAATCATAGAAATTGAATTTGCAAATAATACTATATAGCTAAAACATATATTAACAGTTATATGTTGTAGAACGAAGAAAACGAATAATGTCTTGTACAATTATTATTATTTACAATGAATAAAAAAAAATTATGGAACATTAAAATAAAAAAAGATGTCTTTATAAAATTTGTTAAGGCACTAGAATTGAATCTATTCCCCAATACAGAGCTTTTGATCTTTTTATTTTTATTATTATTATTTTTTTAAATTGATAAGTGTAGCTCTTGATCTAACTAAAAAATAAAATCTATAAAATAGGAATTCAATGCATTAAAAAGGTTTTATATCGCTAAATTTATTTTTTAAAAGGTGCATTACAATACACGTCGTTAAAATCACAAACTCCTTAATCCCACACTATCATTTGATCTGAAAATTTTGGTAAAAATCCATAACCCGTAACCCATAGATTCCCAATTAAAACAAATAATAAAGAAAAAAGTACAATATTTTTTGTATTCATTTTTAGTTTTCTATGGGACTCGCCACTAATAAACTAGTTTGGTTTTAGCATTTGTACTTAGTTTTTATTTTTAGTATCCTAAAAGTTGGATTTGAATACAGAAAATGAAAACAATTTTTCAGCGTTTTCATTTTCTATAAATATGCATACAGTGGTATACTCGTAAATATTGTGAAAACACAAAGTTACTTTTTTTAGTGATGTGATTATGTGTAAGTGAGAAAAGTTACTTTGTTTTAAAAAATAAAAAACAATGACCAAATCCGGGTATAATGTATTCTATACCCAAATTATGTATTCAAAACAACTTGGCAAATATTACCAAATATGAAAATGAGTACTTGTTTTATATTCAAATTCAAGATTTGAATATAGAATACAGAAAATAAAAGAAAAAGTGCCATTTCTATTAATTGAACATTTAAATATTTTACTTAAAATTAATGTTTCTAATGCAAATGACCAATCAAATGTAGTAGCTAAAATTTAATTTAATTTGCATGAAGTGAATGAACAAACAAAAGACATCATTTAATTGTATATAAACTATAAAATATAAATTATAAAATCATTGATACCACAAATCAAAATTCAAAAACAAAATCTCATATACCACAAATCACATATATTAAGTTCTTAACTCTTAAGTCTTAATCTTTACTCTTAAGTTCTTAACCACAAATCATAAGAAAAAAATTTATAAAAAAAAAAAAAAAAAAAGAGAAAAGAAGAAGAAGAAGAGAAAGAATACCTGATTCGGCTGAGGGAGAAGAGAGCCAAAGCTTCAATGATGTGAATCTGTGAATAAAGTAATGAACTCTAATCTTTGTTCTTGAGGGGCAAAGGGAGAACACGAGAGTGAGAGGCAGAGAAAGTGAGAAAGCGGCAAAGACAATGAAGAGAAGTAGAGAACAAGTGACACTGTGAAAGAAAGAAGATTAGGTTTATTTTAGGGAAGTCCAAAAAGGTGTAGTTTACTAGTTTAGGACCTTAAGGGTTTTTTTATTATTATTTTATTATTTTATTATTTTTTTAACAATCAAAATTTGGTACCGGCTGAAATTCACATCTTGGCCAAAATTGGCCAGAACAAAATAGATCAAAATTTGACCCAAGGTGGAATGTGAGGTTGTAGACGACTAAATTTCTAGTTCGAAATAAATCAAACAAGTAAAATAGTTTCACAAATGCGAATTTGTATTGATGATTGTGTGGTACAATTCTCTGAAATTACAAAAGAGTGATCCTCTGATTCGATCTCCTTGAAAGACTTGTTGGTTGGAATTGTAATAATGTGATTTTGATTCGAACAAAAAATATCCTTCAATTTGGTTGAGGGATGGATCGAAGATTGCTAAAACGGGATTACAATGAATCTCTGGCTGTGAGCTTGTTAGAAATCCTTTGTTCTTCACGTTCTTCGTGTTCTTCGTGTGTTCTTCATCTTCGAAGGTTTATGGTGGAAGTTCTTCGAAGCTTTAGAAGCTTGAATCCGTAGAGCTTCACTGATTTGTGATTTGTTGATGTTTTCGGACGCTTTTGGCTTGATTCCCGCAAACTTTTGGATTTAGGCAGATGATTTTGATGATTCTGCTTCGAGTGTTCTTTGGTTTTGAGGTAGAAGTTCTTGAAGTTCTTGAAAGCTTTGAGGCTTGATTCCTGCAGAGCTTCTATACTTCTGATGCTTCTGAATCTTCTCTGATGCTGCTTGTGCTTCAGATGGCTTGGTGTGTGTCTCCTGAAATGTCTTAGGAAGGCTTCTATTTATAGGAGTTTGGGGGTGGGTGAGCGACACGTGGCGGAGTCTGATTGGTGACACATGTCACAGCCTGATTGGTTTGCCTATGTCATCGCTTACACGCGCTGAACTGCTTGTGTCATCGCTTACACGTGCGAGACTGCTTGTGTCATCGCTTACATGTGCTGATGCGTGATTGGTTTTTGCATGACACTTGGAAAATTTTCATTGGCTTCTGAGTAGTGATAGTAAAACCTAGCAGCAATATGTGGCACTTTGTAATTGGCTGTATTTTGTGGACTTGGTAGTGTGACGTGTCAGCTTGTGATAGGTCGGGAATTTTCCCTCTCTACAGAGGTGTTCTCGTATCGATTTGCATAACTGTACAAAATATTTTGGCCGTTCCAACTAGAACGGTACGGAATCAATAACATTGCCTTTTGTCACCGCACAATACAAGGCCCAATATATGAGGACCTCAACAACAGATGGCTGATTTCTTGTTTACTACAGTTTATATTCATTCATTCATTTATTTTTATTTATTCTCTTTTTTTCCAACAACTTTCTTTTGACTTTGCTCCACTCTCAAACCACTATGTTTAATAGCAGATGTAGAGGAAGTGATTATCTACACCAATGGATGCTTAGAGTTTTGTAGCAAAAGTGATAGACAACTTAAGTCATTTCTTTTCTTAACAAAAATACTAGCATAAAGTGATAGACAACTCACTTAGAACCAAACACAAAGACTAGTTATCTATATAATACCTTTTGGTATTTTAAGTCCCCTTGGCCTACTAAGTGCACCATTTGAAATACAAGAATCATGAGCACTACCTTCCCAACTAGCTAACATATATGTGAATCTCTGGTCAAACATAATTGCAGCTAACACATTTTGTGCTATCCCCTCCTTTCGACCATGAAACCTTCCCTAGATTTCGATTGGAACAAATGCACGAACATGGTTCCATCAATTGCTCCCACACAATCCTAATGATGGCTAATATCAAGTAATGTTCATCTCAAAAATCACCTAACAAATAAAAAATCAACATCAAACCAACAAAAACTAGTTTAATCTTTCCCTACATTTTATTCTCTTTTTTATATTTATGTTTATGTTTATTTATTTAAATTTTTTTTTTTTTAAAAAATAGTTCTAGTTATATACTTATAAAGTTTTAGATTTTTTATCAAGCCCCTCCCATTTTTGAAAAATTGAAATACATATTTTGTGTCAAAATTATGTGCATGTTGGTAATTAATATATTCAGCTCTGGAACCATGATTGCTTTTGAGAATAATTTAGCAAAAATTTCCAAAGTTACAGCTACCTTGCAAACAATGTAACTAATTTGGTATTTCTTATGTGTGTTTCGAGGTTTTTTGGTACCTTGTTAATTGGTAACTTAAAATCTATCTAAGTTTTTAAGATTGATTTTATCATCAATATCTTCTTTTTTGGCCTTGGCAATTGAGGGTAGGGTTTTTTTGTATGGTGTAATAATCATTGAAGGGTTTAGTTTGGGAATTTTGTTGGGCTTGCAATTCAAACTATCGGTAGAGGACTATTGGGAATGTATGCTAATTTTATTTGCTTCTGAACATAATATATTAGACTCTCGCTTTCCAGAATTGTAGCTTTAACGACGGCCAGCTTAGTTCCATGTGGTTTCTATTAAAGAACATTGTTGTAAATTTTCATAGCACATGTGTCGACTTGTGATTGGATCAAACATTACTTACATATGATTCTATCATTGATACTTGGTGAAAAGTAATCTAATTAGAGAATCATGTGTAAAGTAACTAATAAAGTCAATGTTTATGACCTCCAATGAGATACCTAGTAATTTCACACTCAGTAGCCAACTAAAGTGGAATTGTAAACTTGAATGTCCGATCTACTTGCTTAGTAATTGAAGTGAAGTTAGTTTGAATGTCAGCTTATCACAATCTTATTTCTCAATACAAAAAAAGTATGTTTATGTTTCCCTACTTGCTTATCACAATCTTGAATGTCCGATCTACTTGCTTAGTAATTCAAGCACTTTATAAGGAATAAGTATGTTCTTCAAGTCGTATCAAAAAAAAGAAAAGAAAAAAAAAGTATGTTCTTCAAGAATGTAAGGAACTAGATCCTTCTATTGTGATTGATCATAGTGAGTTTAATCTTTCCCTGCATTTTATTCTCTTTTTCGTGTTTATGTTTATGTTTATGTTTATTTATTTAAATTTTATCTTTAGAAAAATAAATCAAGTTATATACTTATAAAGTTTTAGATTTTTATTATATATGGAAGTAATTATGTTTATGTTATTAGCAAAAAACTATGTTTTTGTTATTAGCACTTTCACCTTAAGTCATTCCAGAATCTACTACTTATGGACAAATGTGGGTGTGAGGTAGATATATTCAAGGGTTCATACCTAAATTTCAAGATTGCTTCAACACTTTCTCCTCTTGGACGATGATTTTGGCCCTTTGCAAAGAATAATAATTTTGTAGGAACCTATTTTGAAACAAAAAACCAAACATGGAAGAACAAACAATGTTGGTTAATCATATACAAAATCAAACATAGAACCCATTTGAACCCACATTACTGAGCTCTTTCTCAATGAGCAAAGATTCCATTTGAAATACAAAAACAAGTATAGAAGCTTTAAGGAAAAATGGATGTATCACTAAATCCAAAGAAGATGAGAATTTTATTATTGGATGTGCAAAGGCTTTTATTTATTTTTATTATTTTATTATTTATTATTTATATTTTTTTTTTAACAAGCAAAATCTAGTACTAGCCGGAATTTATGTTTTGGCCGAAATGGGCCGAAATTTGACCCAAGGTGGACTATGAGGTATTCTCCTATCGATACGAAATATTTTGGTTGTTCCGGCTGAAACGACACGAAATCAATAACATTGCTTTTTGTCACAACACAATACAAGACCCAATATATGAGGAACTCAGTAACAGATGGTTGATTGCTTGCTCACTACAGTTTATATTCATTCATTTAATTTTATTTATTATCTCTTTTTCAAACAACTTTCTTTTGTCTTTGCTCCACTCTCAAAGCTACTTCTCATTTGCAAAAAGAAACCACTATGTTCAATAACAGTTGTAGAGGATATGATTATCTACACTAATGGATGCTTAGATTTTTGTAACAAATGTGGAGAAAAAGGGACCACTACTTGAAACCAACAGTAAGTATATGGCACAAGAGAAAAAACTGATGAAAAGAACAAAGGATAAGAATAGAAGAAAGAACATAAGAGAAGGTTAAAGTTTTTGGTACGTTGATAAAAGCATACATTTCAGGGTATTTTAGGTATTGACACCTACTGTGTGAAAACATGATCTTGATTTACAAAAAGCATTTCAAAAAATATCATTCTTTGATGTGGGCTGGCCCCTTGACTCTTGGGAACATCCAAAGGCCATTAAAAAGTTTTGAAAACTCTAATTTTAACTTATAAACACTCATCTTATGTCTCCAATCAAAACGCTAGCTAGAGAGAGCTATTCTTTTGCCTCAATTTTCTCTAAAACCCTATTTTCTCTTTTCAAAACCCAAACACAACACCTAAGCACTTTTTTTACAAATAAAAAAACTCTCTTTAGTTAGTTCTAAGGCAGAAAGTTTGTTATCCAAATTGTTTTCTAAAACCTCTTCAAAACCTTTTGTTCTTGAGTTGTGATTACTAACTATTGTTGTGTTCTTTAATTATTTTTGTTCCCTCAATCTAATATTTGTGTTGTAGGTACTGAGGGGTCAGTTAAACTATCTCAAATCTGTGATTCCAAAGCAAGGTCAGTCTCTTTTCCATGATCTCTCACTTTACTACATAGGATTCACACAGTTCTTTGTTTGATGTTATAATGAGTGTTCTCATCATGTATGATTGATGTTATGATCTTTCTGATATGTTCTAATATGATTTTAGGTTGTTTATAATCTGTTCTTGGTTTGTTATTTTAGTTTTATGTAAGTTTAACATGTTTATTTGATGCAGTTTACTACTCTTTGATTTGTTTCATGTTTGTTCATTTATGTTGATGCTTTGTGTTTTTGTTTTATGTTAGTTTAGTTTTTAGGGTTTCTAATATGCTTGTTTGATCTCACATGTTATATCTTTGAATGATTAAATCAATAAAAATGTAATTTTTTGGATCTGTGCTAAAGGATGCATGCGCATCCATCGAGTATGCGCGCGTATAGCTCAACCATGCCTACGCATAGTTGAGTATGTGTGCGCACTTTGAACCCAGATTAGGGTAAAAATATTGTTTTTATTTGTTTAATCATTTTTCATGTGTTCTTTGATTTTGTTTGACTCTATTTAGGTTAATTAATTGTGTTTAATTATTTTCCATGTTTGTTTGAGTCTTTTTGCCATGTTTGGTTTATTTAATATTTTTTTCTTATGTGTTTTGTTTATTTGTCAACCTTCCATGTTTAATTTATTTTGTTTGATTGTATTTTATTTGTTTCCTTTTATATTGTGATGTGATCTAGAATATATTGTGTGTTATTTCCTTAAGCGCATGATGTATGTTTAGGTTAAGGATTAGAGCTTTCTTAATAAACTCTTTAATTAAATATAACCTAGCAACACATAATGGAAGCCGGCTCACAAGTTGGATGGTCTTGAATGCCTAACACTTTTTCAAGCTGTAACCAAATTCCGGATCCATAATTTAGTATGCAGACCCGTGTATATAAGTGATTGACTCAAAAGGCTCAATATGGAGCCTAGACTTAATCTAGGTGGCGACTCCAATTTTCTCTGCCACAGTACACTCAGCTGAGGCATAGGCCCTTGTGCCCACACATGGCAGTTGTGAATGATCACCCCAATACCTGCTCTATCTTCCACCTTGAACACGGCGCCATTGAAGTTTATCTTGTAAACTTCCCCAGCAAGGCGGAGACCATCTAGAACGTGTTCTGACTGGCATTGGTGTCTTCCTTGGATGGGCAGCCCGATATTCTAGCTGAGACTCGACTGCACGCTGATGCACTTCGTCCAATGAGAAGCCCGGTAGTGCTGTTCTGACCTTGTTGCGTCTGAACCAGGTGGTCCAAGCAACCATTGCAAAGAGTTCAGCATTACACACAGATTCTAGGACATGACCACAAAGAATGGAGATCATCTTCGTGTTGATTGGAGCATTGGGGACACGTGAAATCTGCAAGTACACAACGACAAACCAGAGAGAGAAGTAGATACTAACCAGAGCACTGGGGACATTTTTTTTTCCCTTCAGCATTACTGTATCTGATGTGGATCAATTTTTTATTTTTTTTTCAAAAGTACCCTTGGCATTCAATGTTAATTCACATATGGGAAAACCTTAGAAAATGACTAAATTCGTATCATCCCCATCTCACAGACTGAATAAAACCCAACTTTAAGGAGTACTATACTAATGTTGTTTATCAGTAAATTAGTCGGCTTATCCTTTACGAGCTCAGTTTTAATTTGTTGGTGTTGGGCACCTTAACATTGTGCAATTTCGAAACTGAATATTTAAATGACTTGGTAGCAAATAGTCAATGGTGGCCTTAGATATACAAGCAAACCAAGTTACCAAAAAGGAGTTGAGAAACATTCGGATTTACCAGCTTTGAAAATGACTATTAGTTGATGATAAGTTATATGATGGGCTTTAATCAACGAAACAGTTACGCATTAGCTCTTTGCATAGAAGTCTATGAATTATGAAGCTGTTAGATGAACTGCAATTAAAAAAGGACCACCATATGGATGAACAGTGCATGAATTGCTACTAAAATGAACAATCCATTAGTACTTGTAAGTCGTGCCATGAAACTGAAGATTAGTCCATTTATCATAAAATAGGATCGGTTGACAAAGACACAAGCCTAAGTGAATGGCATATGTAAAACCTTTAAACTTAGAAAGTGTCCAGTTGATTGAGTTACTTCATAATGATGATCATCTAGATTTCAATAAGATTATTAGAACGGATTAAATTAACATTTTCATATTAAGGTAATCAAACTTATACAATAAGTTATAGTTAATTAAGATATGCTAAATACAAACAAGTTTAAAAAGAAAATTAAAAAGAGAATACCAAAGCACGCAGAAGAACACAAAATTTATGTGGTTCACCCAAAACTAGGGCTATATCCACAAACTTAATCAATATTTATTATGATGACGGCAAAAAGATTTACAAGTACTACTTATCATATGTATCAAATTAACATGATTCTCAAAAAATTTTCTCACCCCCCTCAGCTTACGAGCAGGAGGTGCTTTTGCATGTAAACTCCCTACAAAAACCTTGCCTAGACACAATTATCATGCCAACAAGGATGAATTTCAAGTCCTTGCTAGAAACAAAGAAGAAATAGAAAATATAAAAATTTTCAAAAACCGATGGACTCTTGAGCTTGTCCCTCTCACAGCATCAGAGAGTGATTGAGTAGAATCATCTTGCATATGGGGCATTTGACTCAGAAGATTTGGCCGTACCACATGGCATTGAATTGCTTCGATGAGGAAGGAAACGTACGCTTGCATTAATCTGGTGTGAGTACTTGGGTGTGTTTACTTCAATTTCCACATCTTCTTTCTTCCAAAACAGCCACACTCCATCATCAAAGACAGCCGAGTCTATGAAGTATGAACCAGTGAACTTATTTTTTTCTAAAGCCTGAATTACGTCATTGCCAATACTTCTTTTTCCAAAAAGCAGTACCATGGAGAGATTTTTATGCTGCTGAAGACATTTCCATGTTTGGATGAGAATGATGTTGTTAGGCTCAGCTCCAACATATAGTAGTTTCTCCAAAGTAGATTGTGACACAATATCTGAATCGGTTGGGCATTTTGGCAGAAATCTTATTACATGCTGGTTTGTCATTCCAGTTTTTGAGACACCAATGTCAAGACTCACAACCTCTGGTTTGATGCTGTAAAGAGTAGGCTGAATATCTGTGCTGACTTCCATTACTGGTGTGTTGCTTATCTCCTTTTCTTTTGGCTGATGTATCCCTTTGGAGTTTCGCTGAATGCTTTCCTTTCCCATTGGAGAAGGTCGAGGCAAGGCAGTCACTGAGGAAGAGGCCTGTGGCTGCTTCCCCTGTAGCTCTGTTTGTATAGTGTGGTATGCTTTTTTGACCATTGCGTGTGCTGGCTGGTGACACAGATTTTGTGTATAATATTGAGGCAAAGTATTAGACGAAGCTGCAATGGAGAATTCATCTGGAAACACTTTTTTAGGCTTTAATGACTCAGTCATAGAAGGTGGTATGTCCTTATGAGCTGGATGGATTTGTGTTCCTTCATTTTTTGGAGACAAGGAAGTACCTTCTCCAGGTAAGGGATTCATTCTTTGCATCAATGGCATAAAACCTGACAAAATTAAGCTTTTAAAATTTCAAAAACATCAAAAAATAAAATGGCATAATTTTATAGGTTTGAATCATTAATTAATATCAGCCGAAATAATTGAAAACGATTGCAATTGATGCAAACACGCCCGAGTTATTTAATGCAACCCCTTTTACAAAAAAAAGGAAAACATACCTGAATTTTGAAGGAAAGGGAAAGGAGAAGTTAGGTTTTACATTTTCAATTCAAATTTTGACTATTTTATAAGGAAATAAAAAATATATTGTGATAGATTGTGATTTATAGAGTATAAAATAAAAATTCAAAGTGACAGGAAGATTTTAGACTTTTTAGTTAGTTATATATCAAATACCAACTTGCACTAGCCACTGTAAATTAGTTGTGCCTTAACTTGAACCAGAACATAGGGTATATTTATTTTTACAATGGATAGAAAAAATTGATAACTATGAATCATTGTATTACTCGTAAAAGAAGGGATAAATTTTTATTTTATTTTTTCATTCAATTGGGTGATTTTTGTACTAGATCTCTCCATGTTCTATTCTGTTGATTGGCATGGTAATGAAGTTGAAATTTCTTTTTCTTTTTTGGTAAATAAAATATTATTAGAGGGGGCTACTAGTGTGACTTTATTACCTGAGTGTAATTATAATAGCACCATAACTGCTCTTAGACTAAGAAATGTCTTTACTAATAAAGTTATATTTATTTTACTATTTTTATGGCCTTCCATTGCCATTGATTGATGACTTGAGGAAAACATCAAATCTTCCTTCTTATGATTGTAAATGAACCGAGCCGAGTGTGCATAAACATGCATTTTTTTTTTTTTTTTTTTTTTTTACTGGGCATAATTGGGATTACCAGCTTAAGCTTTGACCTAAGTAGCATGTGAAATCATGTGTGAATTAGCAAGAACATCTTGGAAGACTCTGACTTAGTCTTGAATGACCTTACAGAGTAAAAGTTTTAAGTTTTTATTTTTTTATTTTTTTGAGAAAAAGCCTCGAGGGGTAAGAGTTTTAAGTTTAACTTCGATGAATGCGGTACAGATATTATCCTATCTTTGGATGTAGTTTATTTTACTACATAGTAGTTAATAATTGAAATATATACTAAATTGTTGATGATCAAAGCTTTATTTAAATATGGATGACATGCTTTTAAAAAAAAAAAAATGATGTAGCAAAATTCAATTAATTTATTTCAAAATAAATAAGCCAAAAATATTGCTCTTTTTACGTGTCAATAGTTGTCCGAAAATGCACATGGGTAGGATGATTAGAGTCAACGTAGACTCACGTACGGAGGAAATTGCAACCAAAAGAAAAGTAAACCTTCATAAACTTGGTACAATATTTGAGGGAAAAACTGAGAGAAATCTTTCAAAACTTTCTCATCATCTCATTTAAAAGGAAATTCATGATCTGAGTTGCTGAACTCAATATAAAAAGGGAAAGACATGGCTTTTTTTTCTTTTCTTTTTTCCCTCTCTCTCTCTCTCTCTCTCTCTCTCTCTCTCACAGTTATTTATTTATTTATTTATAATTGCCTATACATTGGCTACACACCCATGGTGGATGGGAGTAATCCTTTAACCCCAAGGGCATAAAGCTTACTTGGACATACCATAACAGCCATCTTATGCATATAAGTTTAGAGATCTGCATAAATTCAATTATTTTAATTCCCCACTTGGTAACAAGCATACATGATTATGCTTAGTAAAGGGAAAGATATGGAATTCGTGTAACGGAGGTCAATGAAAGAAACAAATGGTGGACAAGTTATCCAAGGCATCGGTAGTAACCGAGGTCAACAGAAGACCGAGGGCAAATCTACGTATGTTTTCCATCATTAACTCTAATTCTTTAGATAATTCTATTTTTCAATGTCAAGAATAAATCCTCTAGATATGTTTGATTTTATTATCTTAAGAAATTAATAATTTTGAAGATTTTATTCAATTTTTTTAGGTAAGGTTTAGCCAACTAAATTAGGGGCAATTAACACCAAAAAAGGGACAATTTCTTTTTTGAATCCAAATTAGGGGCAACTAATAAGTAGGATTGTAAGATATTTCAAGAGTTTGATATATTTTCATATGATGTGGCACTAATAACATTAGCTTATAGGGAAGCCCCACTTCAAGTTTCAACAAATATGTAAATAGGCTTTCAACCCAAAAAAAAAAAAAAGCAGCATCCCAATGGATGTATATTACTGTAAAAATTAACCATTTAGGACTTTATACAGTAAGTAGGTTAAATTAAATCATGTTAATCCTCCATTCTTTCTGTAACTCATCTTTTCTCATCTTTTTTACCTTTTTACCTTTTTTTTTTTTTTTTTCTTTTTTTAATAGTAGGGGATTTGAATCTATGGCAACATTTTCATTATAATACAAATATTTTATAGTTGAGCTAAGTGGAATCCATCTTCTTCTTTTTTCTTTTTTCTTTTTTAATTTTAATTTCATTTTAATATTTTGAAAGCTAATATTTTTCGTTTTATTTCTCAAACTTTGACGTTCGTTCCTATTGATGATTTCATCGCCGCACAACATTGCCACATTCTTGACATTGTCTCATACAAGTGCCTTCTTTACGGATGAATCCATTGTTGTGCCACACTATTTCACCCACCATTTTCATTGAGACATAAATGACACAATTTCATTAGCTAGCTGATAGATGATCTACATAGCGTTGGAAACCTCGTCGTAAAAAGGCTCCTGCTTACATGCCTTACGCACATCACATTGTCTAGCCATTGGTGCTACTGCAACTCTAACATCGTCCGACTACCATTTTGGTCACCATCCATGTGCCTTACACACCGGTCCAATCCAGTTTCTCACGCATTCATGTGTCTATTACAAAATTTTATGAAAAAATTTAAATTAAATTTAAAAAAAAAAAAAAAAAAAAAAGGCAAGAAATTTGTTTCTAAAGGAATAGGTAAAGTTGGAAACGAAAAAGAGCTAAGGCCTCTTGTACCATTTGGGTTCATCATGTAAAACCCCTCTTGATTCACCTCTAGATAGAAGCATAAGAAAGATCCTCCCCTCAAACCACACTTGATCCTCATCAACTATATATCCCACCCAAAACTGAGCAAATCTCCAATAAAATCCTCATCCAAAAATACATTAATCTACCTTCTCCCGCCTTCAACTCTCCAAAATCCCACTACCCTGAAAAGCTCTCCTCCCTCCTTTGCAACCATCCTTTCCATTAAAATGGAAAATTTCCTCAATTTATCTCATACACAACTTAATTTTCTACATTACTTTACCCCCTTTCTCACTCTTCTATATGATCTAACTTTATTTTAATAACTTAAAGAAAATATTGTAAAATTCAAACACGAAGAAACGAAAATGGAAGAATTAAAAGAGAGATGCCAGCTAGTGCCTATGGGCTTGCAGCCTAATTGGTACTTATTCTCTTCTCAGGTCACTGATTTGATCCATCTTTCTTCTCTCCTTCCCAATATATATATAATAAAATCAAAAGTCAGATAGCTTAGTGACATCTAAAAATCAAATTCCTTTATATACGATTAGAAGAAAAAAAAGGGTAAGATATGTGTAAAAGGCAGTAATTCCCAAAGCAATAATCAAATTAAATCAAAAGTTAAAAGTCATATAGATTAGTGACATCTAAAAATCAAATTCCCTTATTTACTGTTAGAAAAAAAAAAAAAAAAAAGTAAGATCTGTATAAAAGGCAGTAATTCCCAAAGCAAATCCATACAATCATTAAGTAAATAAGGAATGATAAATAAATATTACCCTTGAATATATAAATATATATATATATATAAATCAAATTAAATCAAATCAAATCAAATTAATAGTGGAAAGTCATATAGCTTATTGATGTGCATTGATAATAGCTTAATTTTGCATATTTATATCATTGTTAGAAAGTATTATCATACTTATTTTGAGTTAATTCATGCATTTTATATTTGATTTTGGAATAATGTTGAATAATTAATTTTGTGCTTAATTGAATCTTATTGCATGAATTTGTCTTTTGTAGGAGAATGAAATTAAATAAGTGGATTTGTGCAAAAAAGAAAGCTAATGGACTTTACTTTTACAAGGGTCATGATAAAGTTAAATAAGACCAACCCAATTAAATTTAAGCCCAATTGGAGTAAGGAATCAAAGGAAATTTGCACCAAATCCAAGTCCAATTCGGATTAGGTTTCCAGCCTGCACATCAGTTAGTATTTTCAGCATAACTTTCGGTTCAGATGTCCAATCGAAATGATTCAAGTTGGGCTGGAAAGTCAACTTAAAGGGCTACAACTTCGTAGTTTTCCAAAAGTCCGAATTCAGACATTAAATGGGCCAAAATAATCGGTTAAGTGAAGCCTAAAAATCTAGGATTTTCTCCAAACGGGAATTCAACTTGTAATAGGATTCCTTGACCTATTTAAAGGCTCATTAGGGCAAAATTCAGGGAGGCTAGTGCTAGGGCTGAGGGCTGAATGTATAAAGAGCTGCGGCTGTGGCTACTTCTTTGGTTTTCTTCCATGACAGTTAGTTTTATTTTATTTGTCTAGTTTAATGTTTGGTATTTTATTTTTGTGTTTTATTTCAATTACCATGAGTAGCTAAATTTATAATTAGAGTTGAGGATGAAACCTTGTTAATGATTATTAGTAATATTTATGTGATTTGATTTTTCCCACAATAGTTGTTCTTTAATGATTTAAATTGTTCTTGCTTCATATCAATTGACTAAGATGAGATTCTAGATATGAGTTCAATCATGTTTTTCTCATGATTTAGGATTTGTCTTAATTAATTGAATGCTTGGTTTATTATTTCTTGATTATAAAATTGGATATCGCTTGTGATTTGTTTGTCAATGGATACAATTTATGATTTGATTTTTAGAATTGGATATATCTTGTGATTTGTTTGGCTACGGATACAATTGATGATTTGGTTTTATACTTAAGAAGCGAAGAAGAACATGCTTTAGATTTTTAAACATAAGTTTTAATGATGATATTTTCCATGATAGTAAGATTGATTTCTGGATTATCATGTAGTGAGTTGGGAAAAATTAATGATCATAAATATATGCTGATATGACTTACAAGGTGGATTCTAAAACCTTAATTCCCTTCCCTTGATTGTTTACATCTTTTTATTGCTTTATATATTTTGCTTAGTTTAACTATTTGTTTAATTTTATTATTTGCTTAGTTTATTTAATCTTAGAAAAACCAATTGATTAGGGTTAATTTGGTTAAGATTTAATTTAATTTTCCTACATTCATTCAAGTCCCTGTGGGTTCGACCTTGTTCTTGTCAAACTATACTTCGGTACGATTCGTACACTTGCGAGTATTTTAAAATTTCACAACAGTGACATCTAAAGCCGCGTTTTAGACACGCGGCTTCAGACTAAATTTAAAGTTGCATTTTAAACATGCGGCTTCAAACTAAATTTAAAGCTGCGTCTATAAAACGCGGCTTAAGGCAAGCTAGAGCCGTGTTTTTTAAATGCGGCCATAGTTAAGAATAAAATAAATAAATAAATAAAATACGCAGGTCCTATGGCCACGTGTTTTAAATGCGGCCATAGCTCCACCCCCAAAAATGTGGCTATAGCTTAAGAAAACGCGGATTTAGACAGGTTCTATGGCCGCATGTTTAAAACGCGGCCTTTGTTGTTTCTTTAAGCCGCGTTTTTTAAAAACGCGGCTTTAGCCCGTCTGGTGTTCGAGTCAAAATCACATTACCACAATTCCAATAAGCAAGTCTTTCAAAGAGATCAAATTAGAAGACCACTCTTTTATAATCACAGAGAACTGTACCACACATTCATCAACACAAATTCACATTTGTAAAACTATTTTATTTGTTTGATTTATTTCGAACTATAAATTTAGTCGTCTACAGGTGTTTGTAGGGGTGGATTCAAGAATGTCGTTTCAAGGGGTAAGGGGTAAGATTAATTGAAAGCAAAGTTGAATTAAATAATGTAAATTAATATAAGTAACAAAATAAACAGTAAACAATGAACAATACAATGTAAATTGCAGTTTATTTTTTCATGTCAAGTGTCAATTTACAGAACTGCATTTATAATCTTTCTTATTTTTGAAATCATTGCTTGATTTCTTCATTTTTGAGTGCATGTCCTAAAAATTTGACTTCAAATGTAGCTTGATGATAGAAACCTGGATGATTCAGTATTTCTCAATGGGCGACGAATTTCCTACTTGATTCTAGAACAGAATCCAGATTGACTTGGTTTTGAAAAAGTTATTTTTGAACAGAATTTCCCACTAATGATGCAATATTGCAGCAGCACGTCGAGCAGTCTACTTCACTCTTGAACTTGGTTTTGAGAAAGTTATTTTTGAGGGGGACTCAGAGACTGTGATAAGGCCTTTTTCAGGGAGGATTCACTTCTTTTAGCCATAGGCCATATTGTAAAAGACATTAAGTCTATGTTGGGTTCTTTTAGATCCCATTCATTCTCTCATATTAGGAGGCATGATAATTCTGTTGTTCATGCCTTAATTAGGAGAGTTAGACTTTCTTTTTACAAAAAGTTTGGATGAAATTTGTTCCTCCAAATATTTTTTCTTTTGTTGTAGCTGATTTTTCTGTTCATTGATTTATGAAGGTAATCGGATTGGTCTGGTTTCTCAAAAAAAAAAAAAAAATCCAGATTGACTTGTATTTATTTTGGACTGAATTTTATAGTGTAGGCTTATATTTTTAGAAAAATATCCAAATTTCAGCGTCTATGCGCTATGGAGGTCAGGTGGCCAAACCCATTTATGGTTGGCCCCATTTGAGATAGGCCACAAAGTTATCGGACACAACCCAATGTAGACAAACTCACAAAAGGAGGTCAAGTCAATGAGCCTCTGGAGAAATGTTTTTCTTGAGCAACAAAAGTGGGCCTAAAGTTAATGACACGAACTATCTAATTTAAATGACTTGGTAGCAAATAGTCAAGGTTTTACAATACATTCTTAGAATTTAATCTCTATTTAATGACTTGGTAGCAAATAGTCAAGGGTGGCCATAGATATACAACCAAAGCAAGTTACCAAAATAGAGTTGAGAAACATTCGGATTTACTAGCTTTGATTATTAGTTGTTGATAAGTTATATGATTGGCCTTAAATCAAACGAAACAGTTCCGCAGGAGCTCTTTGCCTCTTTGCGTAGAAGTATATGGAGCAGTTAGAAGGACCACCATATGGATGAACAGCTAGTGCATGAATCGCTACTAAAAATTATCAATCCATTAGTACTTGTAAGTCATGCCTTGAAACTGGGAATTAGGTCATTATCATAAGATAGGATCGGCCAACAAAGGCACAAACCTAAGTGAATGGTACATGTAAAGACCTTTCAGCTAAAAAAGTGTCCAGCTGATTAGTTACTTCACAATGAGAGTCATTTAGATTTCAATAAGACTATTAGAACGGATCAAATTAACATTTTCCTATTAAGGTAAGATAATTAGACTTATCAAATAAGTGATAGTTAATTAAGATATTGTAAATACAAACAAAATTTTAAAAAAATTAAAAGAAAAGATCAAAGCACACACAAGAACACCAAATTTACGTGGTTCACCCAAAACTAGGGTTACATCCACAAACTTATTAATGTTTATTCAAAACTAGGCCACATCCACAAATTTATGTATTTCACCCATAACTGGAGTTACAAATACTACAATATTATACTTACGAAATTAACATGACTCTCAAAAAATTGCCTCACCCTCCTCACCTTAAGAGCAGGAGGTGCTTTCCATGTTAATCACGCCAACAAGGACTAATTTCAGGTCCTTGCTAGAAAGAAGCAAAGAAAATGTGAAAATTTTCAAAAAACCGATGGACTCTTGAGATTGGATTAGGTTGGTCTTGCTTAAAACTTCTTGTATACTTCAGAAGACCTGTTAACAGGTCTTCTGAAGTATAAAAGAAGTTTGTGCCCCATGATAGAGAGAGTGATTGAGTATATCATCTTGCATATGGGGAATTTGCCTCAGAAGATTTGCCCGTACCACATAGCATCCTATTGCTTGGATGAGGAAGAAAATGTACTGTTGCATAAATCAGGTGTGAGGTGAGTGAGTTTACTTCAATTACCACATCTTTCTTCCATAACAGCCACACTCCATCATCAAAGAGAAACGGGTCTATGAGGTATGAACCAGAGAACCCAATTTCCTCTATAGCCTGATCTGCATCATTGCCACTACTTTTTATTCCAAAAAGAAGTACAATGGAGGGATTTTCATGCTGCTTTAGATATTTCATTGTCTGGATGAGTGTGATGTTGTCTGTCCCATTATACTTCCAGCATAGTAGTTTCTGCAAAGGAGTTTGTGGCACAGTCTCTGCACAGGTCTGGTATATTGCTTCTTGCTGATTCTGAAGTGGGTACTTGGTGAAATCACTAACTGTTGGCAGAAAATTTATTAAGTGCTGGTTTCTCGTCGCAGTTTTTGAGACACCAATGTCAAGACTTGCAACCTCTGATTTGATGCTGTAAAGAGTTTGACGAATTTCAGTGCTGAATTCTGTTATTGGGGTGTTGCCTATCTCTTTGTTTACCATTGCCATACGTATTCCTGTAGAGTATAACTGGATGCTTGGCTTTATCACTGGAGAAGGTCGAGGAGAGGCAGTCCCTGAGGACAAGGTTTGAGGCTGGTTACCATGTGGCTGTGTTGGTATAGTGTGGCATGCTTCTTTGACAATCGTGTGTGCAGGTTGGTGACACAGATGTTGAGAGGAGTCTTGAGGCAAAGAGTTGGACGAACCTGCAATGGAGAATTCAGATGGTAACCCTTTTTCAGACTTCAATGACTTTGGAATATATGGTGGTTTGTCCTTAGGAGGCTGGATTAGTGTTCCCTCAGTTATTGGAGACAAGGAAGTGCCTTCTCCAGGTAGCGGATTCTTTCTTTGCATCAATTCTGTGCTGGATTCAGCAATCACCTTAAGATGAAGAGAGCTTTTGTCAGAAGATATAGCACATTGAATGAACAATATTTAATATCATCAAAAACTATTTACAGAAAAGTAATATGCAAATGCAAGTGCTTGTAACTGATATATAGTGACATTTTTACAACTAGTAATGCTAGCTAGGTATACAACATTTTTACAAATTTTTTTCACAACTGACATGGTATACTGTGATTGAAGCAACATATCACTATCAGACCTTGAATGCACAACTGACACCAATTTTATTATGTAGCAATCACAAAATACCATATTAACAACTTTGAAAAATTGTGTCCCTAGATGGCTAGACTTTATTAACAACTTCGATACATCACAAAAAGAAATTTGAATCACCAAAAAGTTCCAAAAGCTTAAACTTACAGAAGCTTTAAGCTTGGATTGATCAATCAGCTCAAGATCACTTTCAGTTCCAGCGGCCATGTTCTGATTTTGAACGTGTGGTCTCTGTGATCCTGAACTCTCTCTTTGATGCTGCTTGAAATGACGAGCTTGGGTCCAAGAACTATTATCATCACTTGAGGAACTGTCCGCACTCTTGGACATCACAATCTTTGATGTATGATCTGCAAGTCTCCTATGACCAGCAGAGTTCACCAATTCATTGCTTGTAGAGGCTTGACCTCGAGAAGCATTGATGGTAGCAGAAGTTAACAGCTGGTCTAGACAATTATGTTTCAAATGCCCATAATGCCTGCACAGAGAGCACACCATATCCAACCCCTCATACTCAACTCGCTGCCATATTTCTCCAATCTTTATATGACCAGGAAGTGGACGTGTTAGATCAACTCTAACACAAAACCTTGCAAACTTACACATCTTCCTTCCTTCAGTGATGGGGTCAATTTTCAGAAGATTACCACCAATAGCTGCTGCAATTCTTAACAGAAAGCCATAGTATTCTATTGGAAGTTCTGGTAACTGAACCCAAACATCTACTTGGGTGATAACAGTCTCTGAAGGCCTAAAGTTTGGCTTCCATGTCAACAAAGTGACACAGTAATTCGAGATCGATAAAGGGTACTTGTGAAGTACCATGTTATAATCCAAAAACTCTGAAATATTCAACAAGAAGAAACCAAGACCAAGATCAACGAGCTGGTAAGGTCCAAAAAGAGCCAATACACGAACAAGGCGTGTGTAGAGATTATGATAACCTATCTTTTTGCCATGGACATAGATGATAAGAGAGTACCGGAATTGATCAATGATCGGAGCCAACTCCCTGGGGTTAAGCTCAACCTCAATAGTTGTTGAGAACTTGTTTGCATCCATGTCATGATCATGACCTTCCTGGCTTGCACGGAGGTTGAATTCAAGTGCACTCTCTGATTCATCGGAGGAAGAGGTCATAGGTTTCTTGTTCTTTCCATTATTTTTCCGAGCTCGTTCAGCATACTCATCATCAGTGTTCTCAGGGTGATGCACATAGTAGTGCCTGTTTGCCATCATACCTTTTCCTGGAAAGAGAGATAGGAAGAGATGTTCAGCTAAGTTATAAATTTCTAATCGGTTTCTCTGGAATGAAATATGAGATGTTCTTTTTTGAGATATGTAGATAGTAAGAAGAGAAAGGTTGGATTTGAATTACAAGAGCATCATGTTAACAATTTTCCAAACTTTAGGTAACAGAACTCTTATTAAAATGAAATGATGATACCTGAAAGTTGAGGTTTAAAAACTTATTTAATTATTATTATTATTTTTTTTTTTTTTTGAGGATTAGAAACATAACTTTTGGACTTTATTTTATGCACAGAATATTATTGGAGATATTGTATTTGTTTTAAAAAATAGCTTTTTTAGAATTTCAAAAACATAAAATATAAAATGGCATAATTGTGTTGGATTGATTCAACTATTTCAGCCCAGATAGTTGAAAACGATTGCAATAGATGCAAATTAACATACCGAGTTTTTTGTACGCCATTGGGTATAAAACGTTGGTGACTAGTTTATTTATTACAACCAATAATAATAATAATAATAATAATAATAATAATAATAAATCATACATGAGTTTTGAACGAAATGAAAAGGGGAAAGTTAGATTTTACATTTCAGGTCTAATTAATTGGCTTCTTTTTTTCTTTTTTTTTTAGATAAGATAGAATTATACTTATGGGATTCGCTCTATAATAATTTTTCTTCACCATCATGTCAAGACACCCATTAACTTTTTGGTGTAAGTGGGATATTTTAAATCTTAAATCTTTGACATTAAAAGACTTTACTAATTGATTTAATTGAAATCCACTATTTAATGAGTTCCTTATGTACAAATAAAAGTTTTGTGTCTGATTCTAAAAACTAATTAATTGTACAATACTATTGTTAATCTCTTGGCACTTGTGCCTTAACTTGAACTAACATAAGGCATTTTCTTTAGTATTTTTAAAATAAACAGAAAAAATTGGTCAACATGAATCAGTGTATTACTCGGAAAAAAGAAGGGATAATTTATTTATTTATTTATTTAAAATTTTAACACTAGATTGAGAAGAGCCATGTTCCATTCTACGATTTGGCATGGCATATGAAATGAAGTTGAACTACAATCATATTTCAGTTTAAAAAAAACTTTGAAATGCCTTTATTTCTTATAAAATTATATTTATCTCACACTTTTTATGTCCTTCCATGAGCATCCAATGATATAGATCCACTATTTTACTTTGTAAGAGAAGGTGTCATTCGTTTGACCTATAGCTCATTGAGAACATGGGATTTTAAACTAATACTTTTTATTGCCTATAGCCTTTTAGTTTATTTAGTTATATATGTATAACTTTAGAAAAGAATCGCAATGTTTTAACAAATAAGCTTTCAACAAAAAGATGCATCCAAATGGACGTATAATAATGTAAAAATGTAACCATTTATGCCATTAAATGATAAATTCTAAGGGTTAAATTGAATAGTTAATCTTATATTCTTTCTGTCTCCCATATTTTCTTTATTTCTTTTATAGATACGATAGAATATTTGAACCTACAGTATCCTCTTTATTATGATTCTTTACTATCAAGTTAATACATCAATGATCTTCTACAAAATATTTTATATATAATTGAGCTAAATTGAATACATTTTTATTTCTTTTTAAAATTTTGAAAACTAATAACCCTCTTTTTTCTATCTCCAACTTTGACATTCTCTCCAAAAGTATCCCTTCTTGTTGACGATTTCATCACCGCATGACATTGCCTCATTCTCGATATCCTCCCATACAACTGCCTTTTTTACCAATGATTCCATTATCATGTGACATTGTTTCTCTAAATATTTTTAATCATTTAGGCCATTAACTTGTAAAAATGTAACCATTTAGGTCATTAAATTGTAAATTATAAGGGTTGAATTAAATAGTTAATCTTATATTCTTTCTGTCTCTCATATTTTCTTTATTTCTTTTATAGATACGATAGAATATTTGAACCTACAGTATCCTCTTTATTATGATTCTTCACTCACCATTTTTATTGAGACAAACCACAAAATTTCGTCAGCTGATAGATGATCTACACAAAGTTGGAAATCTCATCATAGAAAGTGCTTGCTTTCATGCCTCATGCACCTCACATTGTCTAGCCATTGGTGCTACCGCAACTGTGCCCCACACGCTGGTCCAATCCAAATTCTCAAGCACTCTATGTGTTTATTACAAAATTTTAAGAGAAAAAATAAAATTTAATTAAAAAAGAAAGAAAGAAAATTGTTCCTAGAGGAATAGGCAAAGTTGGAAATAGAAAAGAGCTATAAGGCCTTCAAAGTACCTTTTGGGTTCATCATGTAAAACTCCTCTTGAATCACCTCTAGAAGCATAAGAAAGATCCCTCCCTCGATCCTCATCAACTTTCCCACCCAAAATTGACAAAATCTCCAATAAACTCTTCATCCAAAAACCATCAGTCTACCCTCTCCCACCTTAACTCTCCAAAACCCCACGACCCCAAAAGCTCTCCCTCCCTCTTTTGAACCCTGCTGGCTCCTCCTTTCCTTTCCACCTGCAAATGGCTCTCCAGCCCTTCTCACCTCTCCCTCCTCAACCCTTTTCTCAGTCGCCAAGTTAGGAAGGAAAATTTCCTCAATTCATCTCATATACAGAGCAATTTTCTATTATCTCGTCACCCTCTTTTTAACTCTTCTACATGATCCAACTGAATGAATTTAATAACTAAAGGTAACAAATAAAAGCCAAACAAAGAGAGACGAAAAGGGAAGAAACAAAAGAGAGATTCTAGTGCCAAACCTACTTTTAGCCCGATCAGCATCTACTTCTTCCCTGTATCATGGATTCTACCCGTTGTTCCAATCTCTTTCAGGAAAGAAAGAAAGAAAGAAAGATTCTAGTAATATTCCATGAAATAAAAAATAAAAAATTACTTATACTCAAAATCAAAGATCAACCGATCATATGTTTTATATTTACCTCTTTTGGTCAGATTTAGATCTGAAGATTGAATTCCCTAATTATTTATCGTTAGGAAAAAAAAAAGAAAAAGAAAAAGAAAAAGGAATTGACATGTGGGAATTCGCAAGGCAAACCATACCATCATCTAGTAAAGAGTTAATAATAAGGAATGATAAACAAATTATCAACCATGAAGCTTGTAGTACTAATGACAATAAGCATAAACTTAGAGAATTCACATGTAGTTTGACCTAAACCAATACAAAGAAAAAGCGGAGTGAAGCATACCGCGAGGTTGCATATAAGATGAGCAAGAGCATAAGCCTCCTCGAGCAGTTCAACAAGTACTCTCTCAGAAGCGTAACCTGTATAAAACCTGCAAAAGTCAAGTCAAGAACAGAGTTATTAGTGATATGTGGAAGGTGAGAGAGGACAAACCATACATATATATATATATATATATATATATATATATACACTAGTCAATATACTTGGAAGTTTGAGTTCAACATGCTTACCTAAGTCTCTTTCTATACACGCATATGTTGGACAATTCTCTGAAAACAAAGATTGAACAGAACAGACTGAGACAGAATTTTTTTCGATATAAACGACTCAGACAGATTTTTAGACCATAGAGGATTTAGACCTTGGGGTATATTTCTTTCATCTATAGTGCCTCGCCTTTTGTATAGATCATACAAATGCAGAAATTTCCTTGAAATAAGTCCTCTAGAGTTTTCTTGCACGGAAAGGAAAAACATTTTCTTCGAAAGGTAAAGGGAGGAAAATTCAACGATGACGAGTGAATAATTGAATTGACACTTGAGGGTCACCGCTAAGTTAACAAGAAAATGTACCATTTAAAAGGAATGACAGGCTCTATCAGGGAATACAATAACGATGCATTTAAAAATAGTTTTTCTTTTGGTTTTACATAGGATAGAGACGACTTTTATATTTTTATATTTGTTTCAATGAGACCAAGCTACACTTCACTCATTGCTCCTTAGCTTAAAACACAGTTCAAACAAAGATTCTGTATCTCTTACTAGCATCTTATTTAAATACTCTTAGTTGTTATTAAATAAAATAATAATAAAAAGAAACCTCAAACAAGTTAACCGAAAACAACTATACCAACCAAACAAACTCTTACAAAAATTCTCCAAAAAAAAAAAAAAAACCTCTTTCAAAATTACAACTCATAAAAATTTCAGAAAGAAAAGAAACACTACCATTGAACACCAAAGATTTTCCTCCCTTACAATATCCTCGGATGTAGTTTTAGCGGTGTAGCGCTGAAGAGAAGAAAAAATTTCTGAAACAATTTATCAAGTTACAAGTAGTAGACAGATTCTACTTGTCCTCCTTATGTGGATACGTAGTATAAAAAAAAAAAAGCCACACAACACTAATTTTATTTATTTTTTGTCTAAAGGCCTACACAGTGAATAACTTTTTGACTACGGGTCCTTGGCCCCATGCTACAACTAGCTAAGTTTAATGATTAAGTAATGCTACCAAAGAAACTATTTATCAATAAATTTCATAGTTTTATAAAGTAAAATTGGTGGGTTTATCAGTATTGATCATAGTTAATTATTTCACCAATAATGAAATTTATTGTGAAATTTATTATAAGTATCAGTTGTGTCTATTACTTCACATTTTCATTTTGCTACATGTCAATATTTTGTTAGACAAACTAAACACGCGTAACATGATTATGTGGTACTTAGAGTGCTCACGTCAGTGGGTATATGATAGAAAAATGTGTGAAATTGATACCCTTTTACTCAAAAACTCTCCACATTAGTATATTTATAATACTATAGATTTACATTTTTTTTTACAGGAACCGTGCAAATATACACAGCTATAATAGCTTTGTATCTAAATATTTTATTAATCTCTCATTTCATCTCTCCCTTTTCTTCTCTCTTCTTCACTACCTTGTGTCTCACACATAAACTTAACCACCACCAAACAGCCACCACCACCACAAGTCACAACCCATTACAAAATTTTATCATCTTATAGCCAAACCCGATTGACCCATCAATCGAAAAACCCAAACGAAACTCAACAACGGATGTCTGCGTTTGAGATGTTTGTTGATGACTACTTTTGCTAAAAGTCCTGCAAACCCGTAGAAAACAAGAACCAATTTGAACCCAATCAACTAGAAAAGCGAGTTTGAATGGAAGACACTATTATAAGTCACAAAAATATTACAATTTGAGTACTGGTAGTTTTAGTCAAGTGGCACTGCCCCTTTGATTAAAGGTAAGAGGAATAGATGCTATCAAAAAGTTAGAGGGACGAATTATAGGGGCAACAACATATGTGGGGGATAGTAAAGCATGAAGTTGGTTATTTGTCTATATCTACCAAGATTAACAATGCCATTATAATTCAAAAATTGACCAATGCAATTATACGAGAGGTGGAAATATTGCTGGGAGAAGAATAGGGAACAAATTAGGAAGGGACCAGGAAGGAGTACCTGTTGCACAATTCAGTACTTCCTAGCCTCATGATAATATCTATCTTATATTTTATTGGCACAACTATCAATGTCATGGTCAATTTTGTTTTTGGTCAATTACTTCCATTGTTAGATAAACAAGGAAAAAATCTAAAATATTATACTTGGTTGGTAAAGTGGCATGGGAATCAAATGTGTGCTAGTATGAATCAGTTGGCTATGGTCTTAACAAAGAGAAATTTAACCACTGTTTCTAAGAATTGTAATTTATACTAGTCCATCATTACCTGATTGAAATTTCTGGTCTTCCATAAGATATTTATATTTATATTAAAAAAAATAGTGTATAACATAGCTTAGCCTTTAAGCCAATGATGATTATTGAACTTCAAAAACGGCTTTATGATATAATAAATTAATGACTTGAAGCCTTGAAGGTAACCCATATATATTTTGTATGTTTCAAAATATATGATCTTGTAGCAAATTTTTGTTCCAAGTATTTATGTAAACAAAGAATAAGGATAGTGATATCTGGAAAATTTATCTGCAAGACTAAATCTAGGAAATGGACCCTCTAAGCCATGATAATTAAGGTGCAATCCTACTATCACCATATTATCTCTAAGCTTTAATTGTATTTAGGCGGAGCTTTGCCTAGTGGAGGTCTCAAATCTCATGATTATGAACTAGCATTCTTAGAATTATTTACAACAGTCTTCGTGGTATATATAGTAATATATGATAAATGGATTAAATTTGAAGGTTCAATTAAGCTTGTCTAATTAAAGTTGATTTTAAGAATTCAAGTATCGAATTGAAGGTTGATTCTAATTAGTTTAACTAGTAAAACTATCTCAATTTATATATATATATATAGATATATATATATATATATATATCGAATTAAAGTTTTAAGAATCTAAGTATTCAAGTACGATAAAATAATGTTAACACAAGCCATGGCAACAATGAATTGTTTTTGTTTCCTCTCATAAAGTTACCTAGATGATTTTGAACTTGTTGGGTTTCACTCAGAGGTAGGTGTTTGTTGGGGTGGATTCAAGAATGTCATTAAAATGGATAAGATTAATTGAAAGCAAAGTTTGAATTAAAAAATCTAATATGAGTAATAAAATAAAAAATACAAATCATAATTTAAATATAAATTATTATTTATTTTTTCATGTCTAGTTTCAATTCATTGAATTGCTCTCGATACCTTTCTTTTTTTCGAAATCATTGCTTGATGATAGAAAGTTGGACGATTCAGCATTTCACATTGGGTGTTGAATTTTCTACTTGATTCTAGCACATAATCCAAATTGAGCCCCACCAAATTCACTTGTATTTATTGGACAGAATTTTATAGTGCATGATTATATTTTTAGAAAGAGTCATGTTAATGAGTTTTTTTAGGGTAATGATTAATTAATTATTTTAAGAAAGTTTATATATTATTTTTATAAAAAATTGTCAAAAAAATTAATTAATTAATTTATTTATTTTTACATAAAATTTTTCTAAGAATATTTCATAAACTAATGAACAAAATATCCAAAATAACGGCCACAAAGTTTTCGGGACACAAACCCAATGTGGACAAAATGCCGTTAAATAAATGGGCCTCAGGAGAGATTTGACAGAAAGTGGGCCTAAAGTTAATGACACAAACTAAGCTTTCCACTGATCATTAGGTCCTGTGATCATATTCATTTGTGGTCCTCTTACTTTGCAACTAGGTAGTAGGCTAGTACTAGTAGTTTTTGTTTTTATTTTTTTGAGAAAAAGTCTAATACTTTTTAGATATTTATGGCATGTTTAGTACCGTGATTTAAACCATCGTTTTTGTTGTTTAAATAACACAATACATATTTTTATAATAATATTTTATTCATACGTATTTTCACAATACTTAAACAACGTTATTAAAACAATATTATCAAACAGCCTCTTATATTTTGAAGAAAAACCTAGTACTTATAATTCAAAGAACAAGTTAACGTTTGTTAAAATGATATTAATTTAAGAAATATTTTTAAAAACTTTATAAAAAAGGACCCAATATTCTTTGCCCAGCTCATGAAGGTATCCCATGAATTGTCCAATTGAAAAAGCTGCTATTTTCCTGGGGTACTGAAATAAGTTAATTCAATATATCATCTGGGTCTAAACAAAACAGGAAATTTGAGAACTGAAAAAGCTTAAATCGGATCAAGCTTTGGATATTGTTCAAATCTAAATCATTGAAAAGCCTAGAATACTATAAACACGGTGTTTTATACAAAAGTAGATAAACTGTCAAGGAGGACTAAAAGCAATAGAAAATGTAAAGTCTTATGAACAGGTTTTTTTGAGGTGTATAAAATGTTTTGGAATAAATATTGTTGCACACATATTAATGCACACACATTTATACACAACTGAAAAAGAAATAAACTTTAACTTCAAATCACGATTGCAGTTACTTGTTTAATTATGCATAAGTGTGTGCAATAAACATTACTTAATATTTTAAATGTTTGAGAGTAGATTGATCTTTCTTCAAAGTACCTCTAGTTAGATCAGATACACGTAGAAAAGTCTTATGAACAGGTCTCCCAATGTGTATAAAACATTTGTGCCCCATCATAGAGAGACTAGTTGACTATGATATTGCATTTGGGGCATGTGACTGGGAAGATTTGGCCGTTGCGCATAGCATAATTGCTTGGTTGAGGAGTGAAATGTACTATTGCATAAATACCGTTTGAGGTGTATCTATATACTTCAATTGTCACATCTTCTTTGTTCCATAACAGCCATACTGCATCGTCAAGCAAAACCGGGTCTATGCGATATGAACTAGAGAATCCAATTTCTTTGATAGCTTGAACTGCATCATCACCACTACTTCTTATTCCGAAAAGCAGTACAATGGAGGGGTTTTCAAGTTGCTTAAGATATTTCATTGTTTGGATGAGCATTATGTTATCTAAGCCATTATACTTCCAGCACAGTAGTTTCTGCAAATGATAATAGTTGGTCATGACATCGCTAACTCTTGGCAGAAAGCTCATTTTACGTTGGTTTATCATCCCATTAGGCGCGACAACAATGTCAAGACTCGCAACCATTGATTTGATGTTGTAAAGAGTAGGAAGAATTTCAGTGCTTACTTTTGTTATTGTTTTGTTGCTTATCTCTTTGTGTACTATTGCCTTATGTATTGCTGTGGAGTATAACTGGAAGCTTGGAATGACCATTGGAAAAGGCCTAGGAGAGTTAGTCGCCGAGAATGAGATCTGTGGGTGGTTCCCTTGTGGTGGTGTTGGTATAGTGTGGCATGATTTATCGACCATTGTATTTGAATTCTGAGGCAATGTGTTGGATGAAGATGCAATAGAGAATTCAGGTAACCCTTTTGGTTTTAATGGTTTTTCCAGTGGGCTAATGGCAGCTTCATCTTGAGAGTTCAATGACTTTGTCATAGAATGTGATGGTATGTCCTCACGAGGATGGATTAGTGTTCCTTCTTCCATTGGAGACAAGGATGTACCTTCTCTAGGTAGGGGATTCTGTCTTTGCATCAATCTGAAGTTCGATTTTCTATTCACCTTAAGATGAGAAGAGATTTTGTTGGAATATATAGCACAAAATGATCTGTAACACTTTTTGTATTTTACTTTATGTTTTATAAATCATTTATTGTCATGAATTTATTTACCTTCTTTATAGAACAATTAAAGTTTAATATGAAAAAAAAAAAAAAATTAGACACATGATATATTGTGTTGGTGGAATATAAAGAAGAACACAAAAAGTTATATAAATAATTTGTATTTAGGTTTATTAAAAAAAAAAAAAGAATTTGTATTCATTTAGTATATAGTATCAAACAATATTATTAAAAAATAATATAGTTAGAGGCGTGACATATTGTACAAGATATATTTGAAGAGGATATTTTTCACCCCTAGAATCCACCCTTTTTATAATAATAAAATTCCACCTATTTATATATAATGTCTTTCAAATTATCAATTTGTTCTATTGACATCCTAATTTAAATGAAATATAGAAAATTTGTCCTCAATCCTAGTTTTTTTTAGGGAGAAAGTCAAACCAATTGAGATCAAAAGCATATTGAAGCCTATATTAAATATAGAATAATATTAGGGATATAATATTTCAAATAACTATATCCATGTGCACTTTCGGTCTTAATTGAGAGTTAATTGAAATATGTATGTAGTGTAATTTCAAAATTACCCTTATTGGTTATAATGAAAAACCACAATTTCCATTTAATTTAAACCTCAATTTAGACAGTATGAGGTATATTGATACAATTGTCACAAATTGGGGTATCATTTGAGCAAATTGATAGTTTGAGAGGGACATATATATATAAATTTGGTGGAAATTAAATTGTAATTTCCCTTAATATGAGCATAACTTTTGTTAGAAAAAATAGAACACTTAATAATGAATAATATTACTTAATATTATAAAAATGTAATTATACAAAAACAATATGCAAGTTCTGATATTAAATAACATTTTATATAAAATAAAATAAAAACATAGAAAGGAAGTTTAAACTTACAGAAACATTGGCCTTTGGAGGCTTGTGTTCATCATTCTGCTGAAGATTGCTTTGAGTTTCAGATTGTTGAGCACAGCTAGTACTGATGTAATTTGAAGAAGAGTGGTAAGGACAATTCTTCTGTAGATGCCCATAACGCCTACACATAGAACACACCATATCCAAATCAAGTCCCTCATACACGATTGCTTGCAGTTTCACACCAATCTTTATATGATCATGAAGTGGACGGTTTAGATCAAGTGTTACACAAAACCTTGCAAACTTACATGTCTTCCTTTTTTCAGTGTTGGGGTCAATTTTGAGAAGTCTAATACCAATACATACTGCAATTCTGGACAGAAAATCATAGTATTCTATTGGAAGTTCTGGCAACTTAATCCAAACATCTACATGTTTCATATTGGTCTCTGAAGGCTTGAAGTTTGGAACCCAATTCAAAAGAGTTACACAGTAATTTGGGATCGAAAAAGGGTGCTTGGAAAGTACCATGGAATAATCTGAAAGCTCTGAAACATTCAACAAGAAGAAACCAAGACCAAGATCATTGAGCTGGTAAGGTCCAAAAGGAGACAATAGGCGAGCAAGGCGTGTGTAGAGGTTGTGATACTTGATCTTTTTGCCATGTACATAGATGAAAAAAGAGTATCGAAATCGATCAATGATTGGAGCCAGCTCGGTGGGGTTGAGCTCAAAAGTTGAGAACTTGTTTGCATCCATGCCATGATCATCACCACCTTCTTGGCATGCACTGAGTTTGAGGCTAAAAGTACTCTCTGATTCATCGGAAAGAGCTTCTTCAACATATTCATCATCTCTATCTTTATTCCCTAGGTGATCATGGAACTGCTTGCACATGGTGTTGCTACGATTTTCCTTTGGGATTTTGCCTACAATGTTGTATGAGAGCGAGAAAAAGAGTGTGTGTGTTAAGGGATAGATGTTGAAGCAATGAATTTAGTGGATGTGTGAAAATTAAAACCCTTTATAAATATGGGTAATGAAATGACATGTTCTTAGCAAAAAAAAAAATTAATTAGCAATGTCATAATCCATTAGTTAGCAATGTCAACATTTCATCACTCAGCTACGTAAGGACATGAGAAATAACAGTATGAAACATGCCTCAGTTTTTTAGTAAGAAATAAAAATTAAAAAAAAAAAAAAAAAAAAAAAGAAAGAAAAAGAAAGTGATGAGTAAAGTCAAACCTTTTTTTTAATACTATATTATAAACACAGAATAATACTAGGAAAATTGTTTTTTTATTTATTAAAAGTTGACAAAATCATGACTCTTTTGAAAACTTTTAAAACTTTAACAAGCTATTCATTGTAATTTGCCATTTTTTTTTTTTTTTTGATAAGAAATACTTGCACTTCATTAAATTGCAGAAAAGAACATAGCATCCTAAGAAACCAAGGATGTGAGGAAAGGTGGACACTCTTCCATCCATGTTACAAAAGAGTCAATATTCTTATTAAAAGCTGCCAAAGTATGAGCTGGTTTATTCCCCTGTCTTCTCACGTGTGATGATTGGAAAGTATGAACCTCACGTAGTCTAGAGCAAATTCCTAAGACTATGGTAGAGATAGAGACCGAGGCATCAGTGGGGCTCTCAATAGTTAAAGTGCTTTTTAGTCAAATCTTTTAAAACTTAGTGATTTAATTATTTATTTTTCAAAATCTTAAGGTTTAATTTGTTGTTTCTAAAACTATAGTATGTATAGAGTTAAGAGCCCAAATCCTATATTGGGCCTTGGGCCTAGGGCCGAGAACATGAATGGTCCGAGGAGGATAAACAGCTATGGGTGATTCCAGTTTAGAGTCTCATAAGTAAGGAATGAGTGGAAGGTGGTCTGAGGAGGAGTTTATCCTCGGGTATGATAAATACAGCTCAAATATGTATTCCAGCAATCAGGGTGACCTTCCAAGAAGCTCCAGTGATAAGGACGTGCATCATGAACATGCGAGAAGGAGGGGAACCCAAGAATATCTAAGAGAAAACTGCTACCACTGCATTGAATGTACTGCAGCTACTTTTCTGCCGCATTTATGTAGAGAAGACACCTAAATAGTGCTGCCTTGGCTACCGCAACTCACAGAAAGCCAAAGATAGTGTCTGATGGGACAGACACTCAAGTAAGGGCCCAGATGATCAACAAGTGTAGGATCAAGATGGTCCAAAGGGAGCTATATAATGTAGGAGACCCCCCATGAGAAGGGGATCGGAAAAAAGAAGGAAAAACACTGTAGCACTCTAGAACAAAATTTGTAACCTTGCTTAAGTAATAATAGAAGAGAAGCAGTCTCCTTGGATTTGGCCGATGATGTTTTTCTCAAGCCCTAACTTGTTTATTTTTATTCTCCTGTCATCAAGTCCTACCTCATTGGTTGGTCAATTCACTAAACCTCAGTTCTTCGACCCATTCTCTATAAATTTATTATTTTGGGCCTAGGATTCGAGTCGAGTCCTTACAATTGGCACCGTCTATGGGAAGAATTTTGGTGTTTTAGTGAGGTAAGCGTTCAACCATGGTAGGCTCAGGTCCACACCAGGTAGAATCTATAGGGTCCCAACGTGAGAATCATTTTGTCAACCTCGAGCGTAGAAGAGACTTGGGAGGGGAGTGTGCATAGTGTCCGAACTGATAGGAGTCAGTCCCGAGGGAAGAGCCACATCTCTCATAAGGAGGGTACCAGAGCCCTGCAACTAGAGGTTGATCGATTGAAGAGAAAGCTGCGCCATGCACGATGAAGGCGAACCCCCTCTAGCTCTGACGTTTCCTCTGATGCTGGAGAGGATGCCAATTACCAACGAAGTTCAAGGACCCCACCCAACGAGACTTTCTCCTACGAGGAGGAGCACCATCACAAACATAGGTATAAAAGCCCGCCTCGCACAGGACTGGGAAACGATGCAATGAACAGAGCATTGAACCAGATTTCCAAGTTACCCTTCACGTGCAGGATTGAAGGGGCAACTCTTCCTCAACGTTTCCATCAGCCAACGTTCACCATCTACAATGGACGAACGGACCCGGTGGAGCATGTGAGCCATTTTAGTCAGAGAATGGTTGTCCATTCTAAGGACGAAGCCTTGATGTGCAAGGTGTTCCCATCCAGTCTGGGACCCATAGCGATGAGATAGTTCGACGGCCTAAGGGCAGATTCCATAGGTTCCTTCAAGGAGCTCACCTGGGCTTTTGGCTTTCGTTTTATTACGTGTACTAGGGTCCATCGGCCCATAGATTCCCTACTATCCTTATCCATGCGAGAAAGGGAGACTCTGAAGGCGTACTCGGACAGATACTGGGAAATGTTCAACGAGATTGATGGTGACTTTGATGACGTGGCCATCAGCACCTTCAAGGCCGGACTCCCAGCCGAGCACGGTTTAAGGAAGTTTTTGACTGGCAAGCCTGTCACCAGTGTGCGCCAACTCATGGAACAGATTGATAAGTACAAGCGGGTTGAGGAGGACCAACAGCAAAGCAAAGGGAAATGTAAGGCTATCCCCCAGGAGAGGGCGGATTTCAAGTCGGACCGACACAACCATAACAGACCCCAGAGGGATTTTGCTGGGCAATCTGGGTCTACGGCTCCTCAGGCGGTTAATGTGGTGTTCCGAGAGCCATTACATCAAGTCCTAGAGAAAATCAAAGGTGAGCCATACTTCAGATGGCCAAACAAGATGGAAAGGGACCCTACCAAGCGCAACCAAAGCCTTTATTGCCAATACCACCAGGACTGAGGGCACACAACCGAGGACTGCAGGAATCTTTGGAATCATCTGGAGCAACTGGTCAGGGATGGAAGGTTGCAATGATTTTTGTATCGGCCCGACGAGCAAAGAGACCAGGCAGGATCAAGGGCTCAGGGGAACGCCTCTTTCGAGCCCCCTTTGGGTACAATCAACGTCATCTTCGCCGCTTTAGGGAGAACCGGCTCACAACCCTCTAGGGTAATGTCTGTAACTCAGCTACCAGCCGAGGACTCTAACCGATTGCCGAAGAGGGTAAGAATGGAGGCCCGACCAGCATTAAGCTTTTCGGATGAAGACAAGGCGGGAACCATACAGCCACATGACGACGCATTAGTGATCACCCTCAAGATAGGAGGGTATGACGTGAAGAGGGTGATAGTGGATCAAGGCAGCGGAGCGGAGATCATATACCTTGACTTATACAAAGGGCTGAACCTGAGGCCCGAGGATTTGACAGCCTATGATTCGCCTTTGGTGAGCTTCGATGGGAAGGTTGTCATTCCAAAGGTTCAGATTAGGCTACTCGTGCAGGCAGGATTAGAGGTAGTGGAGGTGAATTTCATTGTGGTGGATGCCTATTCTCCCTACACGGCCATCGTGACAAGACCCTGGCTTCATGTCTTAGGAGCCGTCTCTTCCATTTTGCATCAAAAAGTGAAATGCCCGTCTGGGAACCGGATTGAGGAAATAGTAGGGAGCCAATCGGTGGTGAGGCAATGCTTGATTGCAACGATAAGGCATCAACCAAGAGAGGAGCCCTCGGACTCCGCAGGCAGGGGCTTATAGCAATCAAAGGGCCCGACATTACCCTCGGATAGGACAGCCGAGGAGACAAAAATGCGAGGATTTAGAAAAGGTTGTTGTCGGGGACGACCTAGAGAAGTTCTTTCAGGTCGGAGCCTGGCTGCCCCCTTAGGAGAAGGAAGAACTAGTAAGGTTCCTTAGAAGGAACATAGACGTGTTTGAATAGAATGCTTACAAAGCACCTGGGGTGGACCCAAGCTTCATATGTCATCATTTGAACGTTAGTCCATCAGTTACCCCTAAAAAGCAACCACCTCGGCGCTCTTCTAAAGATCACTCTGATGCTATCAGAGACGAAGTGGCGAAACTTAAGCAGGCTGGGGCTATTAAGGAGGTGTTTTAACCTGAATGGTTGGCCAATACCGTAGTGGTAAAAATGAAAAGCAAGAAATGGCGAGTATGCGTAGACTTCACCGACTTGAACAAGGCCTGCCTAAAAGACCCTTTCCCCATGCCTCGAATCGACCAGTTAGTTGACGCGACAGTTAGTCATCCACGGATGAGCTTCCTGGATGCCTTCCAAGAGTACTATCAGATACCTTTAACTTTGGACGATCAGGAGAAAACAGCCTTTATCACCCTTATAGGGAACTAGCACTACAAAGTAATACCTTTTGGTTTGAAGAATGCGGGGGCCACTTATCAGAGAATGATGACCCAGATCTTTGAGCTACAGTTGGGGAGAAACATTGAGATTTACATAGACGGCATGGTGGTTAAGAGCAAGGTGGAGACCGATCATGTCAATGACCTTGGGACTTTCTCCATTGCACTTATACAACCTTCACCATTTGCCCTATCCTTGGAAAACAAATCAAACAGCTTCTCATAATGTTGAATTGAAGTTCTTTTCCATTTTTTAGCATTTGGGTTTGCCTATAAGAATACAATATACACTTATTAGTATTATTATTATTACAACAAAGTACCAAATCCATGTTCCATTGGGCCTATTTCCATTGTTTTGTTCCTCCAACATGACGTTAAGTAAAAAGCCATCCATGTCATCAGTCCATCTCATGTTAATCGCTTTAGACTCGCTATCAATTGTCTTCTTCAATGTCTTAGACATCTTTAAAGACTGCATGTTAAACATATTATTCTTTACAAGATTACATACAACTACTACAAAGAAACCAATAAGATTTACATACAAATACTACCAACAAAACAAAATACGACATAACATAATGTTACTATAAATAAACTAGTAATTGAACATTCTTCTAAAGCATTAATAAGGTACACATAATAGTTGTACAAAAGCAACTACTGTTAAATGTTCAGCAACAATCATTCCAAAATAACTATTCCATAGAGAAATATACACATAAGCAAGTCAAATCTCATAACATAATGACTAAAATTATTGATCATGCGATATATAGTCATTCCATTGCTATACTAGTTTGTAATATTGGTCCTCTTTCTAGCATCTGCATCACTATCATTTGTACTATTTCTAGCTTCATTATGTATGTCACTATTCGAAATCTCTTGATCAACTTCTACAATCAACCTTTCATCCAGATCAACTCCCATAAGATAGTTGTGCAATATACAACAAGCCAAGATAATATCAGTAATTGTATCAACTGGGAAAAAAGGTTCTGTCATTCTAGATATAATAGGAAATCGTTTCTTCAACACACCAAATGTCCTTTCAATGACATTGCGCAAAGAGGAATGCCAATGATTAAATATTTCCTCAGTATTTTCTAGGCCACGTGCTAAATACTCTTTTAAATGATAACGTACACCCCTATATGGCGCCATAAGTCCACTTCTCAGCATAAAGTCCGCATCTACTAGATAATATTTGCCTATTAAGAAAATAATTTATATAAGTAATTCACTATATATATATAAGTAATTCTCTATATTTTTTATAAGTATACTTTGTATTTATAACTTAACATTACCTCTAGGGATTATAAGTTTGTCTTCCCTACTTAAAGCATTTTAATTATCCTCGAATCAGAGGCAGTCCCTTCCCATCCAGGTAAAACGTATGTAAACCTCATGTCAAAATCACATGCTGCCAATACATTTTGAGTTGTGTACTCTTTCCTCCCTCAATATCTAGGTGCATCTTTTGATGACACTTTTACACGAATATGTGTCCCATCAATAGCCCCTACACAATCCTAGAATTAAAGTAATCCATATAGTTGCTTAAAAAATCAATAATTTTTTATTCATATTAAAGCAATCCATATAGTTGCTTAAAAATATGTTTACCTTAAAGTTTGGGTAAAATCTATGACTATTTCGTATATGTTGAGGAACCTCTGCCCCATTAGGTTGTACAAGGAACTGATCTTCTAAGTAGATGATTGCTCTCAACACATTGTGAAAATGATGGCTTATGGTCTCATTAGAACGACGGAAGAACAAGGAAACCGTACGAATTCTCTCATTATGTGCTAAAATGTAAAGAAACTTGGCTACTTGCTCTTCAACAGAAGCATTCCTAGTTTCTTTAAGACGGTAAGTTCCTCGAAGAATTTCACACAACTTAGCAAAGGCATAAGGCCCCATTCGAATTATGTCTCGACATTTCTTACTGCATCTAAGTTCGCTTAGTAGTTCTTGCCAAACATTTTCTCTTTCCCCACTACTTTCGGTAAGTACTCCATCCACATAACGTGGACTACAATATATGCCCATCATCCATATTCCATGCACCACATGTATAAGAAGTTGCAAAATTGCAACATCTCGTATTCTTTGCCAATCAGTCAAAAGTTGCAAACCAAATTGGTTCAATTCATGAATATTCCTTAATTGATCTTGACAATTTTCCTCTCAACTCTTACTCAAATCTTCCGGTGGACTACTATCCCAATTAGTTGGATTATCCATCTACCAAATATCCATCACAAGTAAGAAATAATCAACACATTGGTCATAATAATTACTAATTAAAGCACCATACCTTTGTTTTTTTGTTCTTAACATCCCAAACATAACTAGCAAAGAAACACTACCAAAAAAAAAAAACTAATACACATAACTAATCATGTAAAATAGACTATTTATGAATAATAATACAAATAAAAATCATTCCTTACATCTATTTGTAGAAAGCTTATTGAAATAAGTCTATATATAATATGAAACATAACCAAAGACATGAATCTTAATCAACAAGTGCTGCTCTTGCCACTAACACTTGCACTAATAAATCAAAAGTTTGCACCAACAGATTCCAAAAAAGCAAAACTGAAATTAGATAATAAAAACCAACTGCATCCGCATTAAACAATCTGCAATCTCTTTCACACACAAAACACAACCACTAATAAATCAAAACCTTACACCAACATATTCTAACAATCACAACTAATACCAACCAATAAAATCCAACCTCATCAAAGCACATGAACCTCTCTCTTTCACACATAATACACGGATTCTTTATATGCTTAGATTCAATAATCCCAAATGGGTTTGCAAAAAATAAGAAATAGATAATAAAAATAGCACAATGGTGTGTGTGTATTAAAGGAAAAAAAATTAAAAAAAAATATAGGAGAAAGATTCTAGGAAGAATGGAAAAAAAAAAAAAAATCAAATAGCGAAAAAAGTGGAGAATGTCATACCTGTCTTGGCTGGAGAGGAAATACATGTCTTAGCTAGAGAGGAAATCAAAAGACCCATTGGTTGGAGAAAAAAACAAACGGAAACTAATGAGGACAAGGTAGATAAACGAATGAAAAAAAAAATTGAATGTCATACGAAACAAAAAAATCAACATGAAACAATAGATTAATGAGGAATATAATGAGGAAAAGAAACAATAGAATAAGGAATATAATCAGGTCACGTTGCTGTGCTGATTAAACAAGGCAAAAAAAAAAAAAAAAAAAGAAGAAGAGAAGAGAACCTAGAGTAGTTCACGTTGCTGTGTTGTGAAGGTGCTAAGAAAGTGATAAGGATGAAGAGGCAAAAGTAATCAAGTCACAGGTGTAATGAGAAAGTGAGAGGGGTAGGTGTAATGAGAAAGTGAGAGGGGTAGGTGAAATGAATAATGGGAGGGTATTTGTGTAAATTATATCATTCAGTACTTTTTCCTCCCCATTTTCCTCCCAAATTGGGAGGATAAAAAAATGTGGGCCTGGAGGGATTATTTTCCTTCCTATTTTCTGTCTCTCTTGTTTTCCCTCCTGAACCAAACAGTAGAAAATGCCATTTTCCACCCTATTTTCGTTTCCCTATTTTCCATCCTCCCTGTTTTCAGCCCAACCAAACATACCCTTAGTTAGCTTGGTAAAGTTTTTAATGGTTGAATAAGACATCTGAGATCCAATCTCCACCTACACCAAAAATCAATTGGTATCTTGATCTGATAATAAAGAGATATCATCAAAAGCGGACGCTATAGGTTGAAAATCTCTAAAAGAAATGGCTATTATATGTTTTGTATGTCATTGGGTTAATGTTGAAAATTTTGTGCATTTTTCGAAGAAGGTACCTAATTCTACACTTTCAATGTGCAAATTTTTTTAAAAAAATGTTGAAAATTCTGCGCATTCAACAAATACTATTACTCAAAATTTACATAATTTTGTTTGTTCCAAATACGTACAATTGCCCTTTCCAAAAATACAAAAGTATATAAGTAATTGTCGTTCCGTAAAACCATAATGAAAACACAGTTTCTATTTTTCTTCTAAACGAATACAATATTGAGATTTTTTACTGGAATGTGATTGGTTTCTAAGATTGCTTTCGGCTTATGCCTTTTACTAGTTAATTCCAGTAAAGCCCTAAGCTGTTGTATTTTTTTGAAACAAGGCCCTCTATAACGTGACACCAAGACTCCTTATTTCATTAAAATTTCATAAACTTAAATCAAAACTAAACAAAATGATAAATGAAGAGACATCCCCTAGAATATTTACCACAAAGAATAATTAGATTAATTGGATAAATATCCGAAACGTATTGGATTTGTATGTTTCTAAAAATATATATTATTTTGTACGTCCAAAGTAAGCAATTTTTTGAAGAATACACACAACTTTGTACGATGATTGTACATAATTTTTCAAAAAATGTTGAAAATTCTACACATTTAATGAACTCTATTACTCAAAGAATTTACATAATTTTTTACATTCGAAGTATGCAAATTTTCAAACAATGCGCAAATTTCCGCAAGATCAATCTACATAATTTTTCAAAGAAAAATGAAAATTTTCGCGTTCAATGAATACTGTTACTCAAAGAATTTATATAATTTTTTACGTTCAAAATATACAATTTTCCAAAGAACATACACAACTCTACATGATGAATGTACACAATTTTTCAAAAAAATATTAAAAATTATGGGCATTTAACGAATAATATTACTCAAAGAATTTACATAATTTTGTACGTTGGAAGTACGCCATTTCACAAAAAATGTACACAACTCTGTACAATGAATGTACACAATTTTTCCAAAAATATTGAAAATTCTGCGCATTTAACAAACATTATTGCTCAAAGAATTTACATAATTTTGGGCCAAAATGGCCATATACCACTATTTGGCAAACTATGTAACAATCAACCATTGTTTTTGAAATATATGGGGATCTACCATTCTTTTGGAACTCGAGTTCAATAAGGTCGAGTTTTATATGGAACTCGAGTTTATGAGAATCGAGTTCCAAAAAAAATGACATGGTGGCACAAGCTGACCTAGAATTTTTTTTTAAAAAAAATGCCACTAGAGTGGTACAAGCTCAAGCTCTATGTAAGGTGGAACTCGCTTTCTTTAAAATTGAGTTCCACTCATACACTTTCATCAAACACTCACTAACAGACACTTCCTCTCCCCACTCTCTCTAGAACCATCACTCTAGCTCTTTTCTATCTCTTATGGAGGCCAACGCAAGCTATGCTTTCAATGGAAAGATCATGCTAGCCACAGTGATCACTTTCTTTGTTGTTGAGAAACACAAGGCCTGTGGAATAAGGTAGTTGGAAAGAGGTGTGAAAGTTAATCATGTCAGACATCTCTTGGCCTTATGCTTATGCGTATGGGACACACTGAAGCGAAAGAAGAAAAGCTAGAGGGACATGCCATAAATCTGCTGCAGTTTTAGAGATATAAACCTCAGTTTTACGGTACTCGAGTTTTATAAACTCGAATAACTCATTAAAAGGAACTCGAGTTCCACGTGGCATTTTTTAATTAAAATAATCCAAGTCAGCGGGTGCCACCGTGGCATTTTTTTTGGAACTCGAGTTACATGTCAAACTCGAGTTTCATGAACTCGAGTTTTAAAAGGGTGGTACATTGCTAAATATTTCGCAAATAGTGGTAAATTACTAAATATTTCAGCCAAAAATGGTATTTGGCCATTCTGGCCCATAATTTTGTAGTTTAAAAGTATGAAATTTTTCGAATAACATACAAAATTATGCACAATCAACGTACACAATTTTTAAAAGAAAGTTGAAAATTATGCACATTCAACAAACACTATTACTAAAAGAAATTATATAATTTTGTATATTTGAAGTACACAATTTTTTGATGAACGTACACAATTCTGCATGTTCAACGAACACAGTTTTTAGAAGATTGCACGTTGTTCCTTATATTCAACGTACACAATATTTCAACTAATATACAAGAATCTATAAATTTAACATACACAAATTTTCAAACAATATTTAAAATTCTACGCATTCAAGTAACACAAGTACTTAAATAATTTACATAATGTTGTACTTTTTAAATATGCAATTTTTTGAAGAATGCTTGAAATTCTGCACGTTCAACATACAAAATTTTTCAAATAATGTTGAATATACTACACTAGCACAATTACTCAAATAATTTACATAATTTTGTACATTCAAAGTACGCAATTTTTTGAAGAACAATCAAATTTCTACATGATCATCTTATACAATTTTTCAAAGAATGTTGAAAATTCTACGCATTCAACAAACACCATTACTCTAAGAATTTACATAATTTTGTAAGTTTAAAGTAAGTTTCGATGAACATACACAATTCTGCACCTTCAATGAATGCAATTTTTAGAAGAGTGTAGACTGTTCTTTATATTCAACATATACAATATTTCAATGAATTTTTTAATTTTTTTAAATAAATAGTAAACAGTACACGAAATCTTTGACAAACCCGACTGTGGGGGCTCGAGGACCGAGGAAGGGATTGTTGAACTGTTAGCGCTAGTGTTGGGGCATCACATACCCGAGGAGTGAATTCACCCGAGGAGAAGGGGAGAAGAGACAAAAGATTCTTAGGAGCTTCGGGTGGGAAGGGCTGGTTGAAGAGAGAGAATCATGAATGTAGGTAGGGGTGTCCACGGGTCGGTCCGGGTCGGGTTTGTGCCCAACCCGGAACCGACCCGATGACATCGGGTTTCCGGCGAGAAAACCCGCCGCCGACCGCAAACACCAACGGGTCAGGTCGGATCGGAGTTGTTTGATCGGCGGTCGGATCGGTTGAAGCCGATGATGATGCTGCCGGAGATTCCATTTTGACGGCGATCTGTATTTTTCATCGGATCTTCGCTGGATTTGTGCAAAAATCACTAGATCTAAGCAAAAAAAATCAAATCGTCACCTGATTTTTGCAAAACTCACAATATCTGGGCAAAAATACACCAAATAGTCGCCGAAATCTTCAAAAAATTCGCCGGAATCTGCAAAAACCCAGTAGATCTGCACCAAAAATCGCCGAAATCAGCCTAGATCTCCTCGAATCTCGCCGGATCTCACCAAATATGGTCGAGATCTCGCTTGGATCTCCGCGAATGTCGCAGGATCTCACCAAATCTCGCTTGGATCTCCCCGAATATTGCCGGATTTGTATATAACGTCGGTCGGGTTGGATGGCTTGGGTTTTGGAGAAGAAAACCCACCACTCGACCCGCCGGCGTCGGGTCTTAGGCTTGGAAACCCGTCACCAACCGTCGGAGTGGTCGGTTCGGGCTGTTGCCGGTTTGAGTTCGGGTGGGTTGCTCGGGTTGGTCGGGTTCCGGGTTGGGTTGGACACCCCTAAATGTAGGGGAAGTTTCCAGCAAGAAGTAGCCTGTTACCTCCGCATTAAATGGTGGGCAACAGCTTTATCAGCTACATTGATGAAGAAGTGACCTGAACAGTGTAATTCACAGCTAAATAGCTCCTTCTACTACCTTTATCAAATGTTTAAAAGGGTAGGTGTCAGACTGAGAACCTTGTTAGGTAAAGATGAGGGGTTAAGATGAAAGTATGGGAGAGTATATAAGAGAAAGAAAGTTTTCAGAGAAAGGGATCCAAGCAAAAAAATATTAGAAAAAGGAAGAGGTAGAATAAGAACACTGAAAGAAGAGAGTGAACACTGCATTATTCTTTGTATCAGCAGCCTCCTCGGGCGTACTTGTATTAAGGCATTTACCTACATATTTTATCATATCAAGTCTTTCTTCCTTATTCTCATTCTCGGGTGAGGCCCTCTCTTGTTGTTTGATCTCCTCTCTTATAAATTCATTGATTTGGGCCAAAGTTGAACTGTACAAACCCACTGTTTTAAGTGGGCTTGGGTTGTAAGATTTCGAGGTCCTTACAATTGGCGCCGTCTGTGGGGACATCAAGGTGCTGTGGTTTTGTCCTAAGTAGTCATGGCTAACGTAGGCCAGGATAAGGAAGAATCGATTGGCTCATAAAGGGAGAACCAATTTGTTAACTTGGAGCGAAGGAGAAACAGGCAACGTACGCCAAGTGTTATGGTAGAGTCGTACCACATAGATTGTACTGAGCGAAGCCACTCAAGGACAAGGAGTCATGTTTCATATGATCAGGAGACACGGAAGTTGCAACAGGAGATAGATCACCTGAGCAAAAAGTTGAGATGTAGGGAGCGTGATAGAAGGAGTCCATCACCATCACCAAGTGATGGATCAGGGGGAAGCAAGGATCGCTCATATCGCCATAGGTCCAAAACTCCATCTAGCGAGTCATATTCAGTGTCTTCACGCTAGGACAAGTTGGAAAAGGGTAGGAACAAGCGTGAGAAAGGGTCTTCTCACCATGGCATGGGGAATGATGCGATGAGTAAAGCCCTTCAGCAAATTTCCAAATCACCCTTTGTTAGGAAAATTAACAAGGCCAAGCTCCCTCATCGGTTTTCTCAGCCAACCTTCACCATTTACAATGGAAGGATTGACCTTGTGGAGCACGTTAGCCACTTCAATCAAAAGATGGCAGTTCATGCTGGCAACGAGGCCCTCATATGCAAAGTTTTCCCTTCCAGTCTCAGACCTGTAGCCATGCGTTGGTTTGATGCCTTGGAGGAGGGGTCAATAAGGTCTTTTAAAGAGCTCACAAAGGCATTTGGTGCTAGATTTATAACGCGTAGTAGGGTTCCCAAGCCGGTAGATTCTCTTTTGTCCATGACAATAAGGGAATGAGAGACCCTCAAGACTTAGTCGGACAGATATTGGGAAACGTATAATAAAATAGATGGAGATTTTGAGGATGTGGCAGTGAGAACCTTTAAGGTTGGGCTCCTTATGGAGCATGAGTTGAGGAAGTCCTTAATGATGAAGTCCGCTCTGAATATGCACCAGCTCATGGATCGCATAAATAAATACAAGCGAGTAGAGGAAGATCAAGTACAGGGAAAGGGTAAGGCTAAGATGTTCCTAGAGAAGAAGGATCCTCGGGAAAGAGGATATAACAATAATCGTCCCAGGAGAGATTTTCCCAACCAGGCGCCATCCACGGGGGCTCAAGTGGTTAATTTGCTGTTTAAAGAGCCAGTCTATTAGATACTGGAGAAAATAAAAAATGAACCATACTTCAAGTGGCCCAATAAGATGGGTGGGGATTCATCCAGGAGGAACCGGAGCCTCTATTGCCATTATCATCAGGACAGAGGGCACACGACTGAGGACTGTAGGACTCTGCGTGATCATCTAAATCAATTGGTGAAGGCAGGGAAGCTCAATCAGTTCTTGCATCAGCCTACAGGGCAGATGGGGCACTCGAAAGCTTGATTTCACAGGGATGATGCTTCTCGGCCAGCGTTGGGCACTATTAACGTGATCTTTGCCAAGCCAAGGGGTGATGTTGGGGCGAGTACCGGGGTCATGTCCGTGGTTGGGGGCCCTAATTTAGAGGACAGGGGTTAGGCTCCTAAAAGAGCTAAGGTGTTGGCCACCCCTACCTTAAGTTTTTCTGAAGAAGATAAGGAGGGAACATTCTAGCCACATGATGATGCTTTAGTAGTCACCATAAGGATTGGTGGCTATAATGTAAAAAGGGTGTTAGTTGACCAAGGGAGCGGGGGCGGAGACCATATATCTTGATTTGTATAAGGGGTTAAATTTAAAACCCAAAGAGCTGGAAAGGTATGATTCACCATTGGTGGGTTTTGATGGGAGGATGGTGATCCCCCGGGGAATGATAAGGTTACCCGTGTAAGTTGGGGACGAGGAGGTGCAGGTCAACTTCATTGTTGTAGAAGCTTATTCCCCATATACAGCTATCTTGGCCAGACCCTGGCTTCATGCTATGGGTGCGATGTCTTCAACCTTGCATCTGAAAGTCAAGTATCCCACGTAAGGAAGAATGGGGGAGCTGGTCGGTAGCTAGGCAATGGCTAGGTAATATTTGGTGTCAGCGATCACACAGCATCCTGTGGATCATATTGTGGTGGAAAAAGAGCAAATCCCATAGCAACTAAAGGGTCCTCTAGGAAGATTGGAGGCAGAGACGTGTGGAGAGCTATCCGAGGAGCTGGAAAAGGTGGTAATAGGGCCAGAGGAAGAGAGATATTTTCAAGTGGGGTCCTAGTTGCCACCATTGGAAAAGGCTGAATTGGTGAAGTTTTTAGAAGTCAACATAGATGTGTTTGCTTGGAGCACTTACGATGTACCAGGGATTGATCCTGAGTTTGTATGTCATCAATTGAATGTGAAACCCGATGCTACACCACGTAAGCAACATCATCGGCGTTCATCAAAAGAGCATGCTGAGGCAGTAAGGGTAGAAGTAAACAAGTTGAAACAGGTTGGGGCAATTAAGGAGATTTTTTACCTCGAGTGGTTGGCTAACAATGTAGTAGTGAAGAAGAAAAGCAGAAAGTGGCATGTGTGTGTGGATTTCACAGATTTGAATAAGGTTTGCCCAAAGGACCTTTATCCCATTCCTCAGATTGATCAATTGGTGGATGCAACAGTGGGGCATCCTTAGATGAGTGTTTTGGATGCCTTCCAAATGTATCATCAAATACCTTTATCGTTGTCTGATCAAGAAAAGACTGCTTTTCGTGCCCCTGATGGGAACTACCATTATCATGTGATGCCTTTTGGCCTTAAGAATGCAGGGTCCACTTATTAGAGAATGGTGACGCGGATGTTTAAGTCCCAAATTGGGAGGAACATGAAGGCGTACATAGATGATATGGTGGTGAAGAGTAGGCTAGTTGAGGAACATTTGGCAGACCTGGAGGAAGTATTCTCAATGTTAAGGGGGCATAAGTTACTCTTGAAAGCATCTAAATGTTCTTTTGGGGTTAGCTTGAGAAAATTTCTGGGCTACATGATAACACATCGAGGAATTGAGGTAAATCCTAATCAAATTAAGGCTATTAACAGCTTGCATCCTCCTTGGAACCCTAAGGAAATGCAGAAATTGACTAGGATGGTAGCGGCTTTGAATAGGTTCATTTCTTAGTCGGCAGATAGGTGTCGTCCTTTTTTCCAGCTTCTTCATAAGTGGAAGGACTTTCATTGGACCGAAGAGTGTGTAGTGGCCTTTGAGGAGATCAAGCAATATTTGTCAAGCCCCCCGATCCTCTCTAGGCCCGAGAAGGAGGAGGTGCTATATGCGTATTTGGCAGTTACAGATTATGCTGTCAGTCTGGTCTTGGTCAGGAATGAGGATGGGGTCCAAAGGCCTGTCTACTATGTCAGTAAGTCCTTGTAGGAGGCTGAGACACGTTATTTACCCCTGGAGAATGCAGTTTTGGCCATTGTGCATGCCACTAGGAAGCTTCCTTATTACTTTCAGGCTCACACCATGGTGGTGCTAACCCAACTCCCTTTACAAACTCTTTTACGAAAATCAGACTATACAGGCAGGATTGCTAAGTGGGGAACCATGCTGGGTGCATATGATGTCAAGTACATGCCTCGAACTGCCATAAAAGGGCAAGTCCTCGCTAACTTTATGGCGGAATTCACCGAGGGTACAGTAAGTGAGGAAGAAAAAGCATTAGGTGTTATGACCACCTCAGCCTTGGTTATTCCCCCTTGGGAAGTTTATGCTGATGGTGCAGCTAATCGAAAAGGAGCAAGAATAGGGATTGTGTTGATCACTCCTGAGAAGCTGGTAATGGAGAAATCATTGTGGTTGGGTTTCCTAGCCACCAACAATGAGGTTGAGTACGAAGCTCTACTAGCTGGAATGGCTATGGTCAGTCAGCTAAGAAGAGAAGTGGTAAAGTTATATTCTGATTCTCGGTTGATGGTAGGCCAGGTCAATAGGGAGTTTGAGGCCTAAGATGAGAGGATGCAGGGATATCTTGCTAAAGTAAAGCAGGCTCGGGCCCAGTTTAGGAGCTTTGTTTAAAAGCAAATCCCTAGGGGACAGAACTCCTATGCCGACTCTTTAGCGATGCTGGCAACTTCTTTGGGGTCAAGTCTTCCTCAGATTGTTATTATTAAAGATATGGCTAATTCTAGTCTTACAAAGAGGCCCTTGGCCAGAGTGCATAGCATCCAAGTTGGGTCGAGCTGGATGGACCCTTTGGTAACCTTTTTGAAACAGGGTTTGTTGCTCGAAGACAAGGGGGAGGCTGAAAGGGTGCGTAGGAAGGCTCTACGTTATTGGCTATCTAAAGAACAAAAGTTGTACAAGCGCTCTTACTTAGGGCCGTATTTATTGTGTGTGCATCCTAAAGCAGTGGAGCCCTTATTGAAAGAATTACATGAGGGGATATGTGGGAGTTATACAGGAGGAAGATATTTGGCCCACAGAGCCTTCACCTAGGGATATTGGTGGCCGAGCATGCAGAAAACCTCTCAAAATTATGTGAGGAAGTGTGACCAATGTCAAAGATATGCCCCAAATATTCATCAACCAGGGGGAGTCTTAAATCCACTTTCCAACCTTCGGCCATTTGCTCAGTGGGGCTTGGACATAATAGGACCATTTTCTTCAGCCATAGGGAACCGAAGGTGGCTTCTCGTCAAGACGGACTATTTTACCAAGTGGGTAAAAGTTGAGCCACTTACTAACATCAAGGACGTGGATGCCAAAAGGTTTATCTAGAGGAATATCATTACTAGGTTTAGAGTCCCACATACATTGATCTCAGATAATGGGCTTCAGTTTGATAGTAAGGCCTTTCGAAGATATTGTGGGGAGTTGGGGATTAGGAACAGGTATTCTACACCTGCTTACCCTCAAGGAAATGGTCAGGCTGAGGCTACTAATAAGGTCATAGTATCTGGGTTGAAGAAGAGGCTAGATGATGCAAAAGGGAAATGGGTGGACGAACTGCCCCATGTGTTGTGGACCTATCGTACTACACCCCGGAGATCAACTGGAGAAACTCCTTTCTCAATGACTTATGGGGCAGAAGCAGTAATCCCTTTTGAGTCAGGATTCCCAACCCTAAGAACTGATCAGTTCAGTGTTAAGGAAAATAACCATCAGCTATCAGACAGCTTGGATGTGGCTGAGGAAATGAGAGAAGTGGTCGTAGTAAAAATGGCACATTACCAACAAATACTTAAGCAGGGGCATGATAAGGGAGTGAGGTTAAGGCCTATAGCTCCAGGAGATTTGGTTTTGAGAAAGGTGATAAGAACAGCAAAGAACCCCGCCTGGGGAAAGTTGGGGCCCAACTAGGAGGGGCCGTACAGGATAACTTCAGCATTGGGGCTTATTACTTAGAAGACTTGGATGAAAGTGTAATTCCTCGTCCTTGGAATGTAAATAATTTGCGGCGTTATTATTATTAATGCTATGAACTTCTTTGTTATTCATGTTAGGTTTATTTGTGCTTCATTATGGATGGGTTTGCTGAGGTAATCATTATGTATGGAAAAGTTCTAAGTGTTAAACAGAACCTCGGCCTTGTTCGACTCCTCGGGTCACAAGCCTTGGGTAAATTAACCTTGTACAGAAAAGTTCTAAGTGTTAAATAGATTCTCGGCCTTGTTCGACTCCTCGGGTCATAAGCCTTGGGTAAATAAACCTTGTATGGAAAAGTTCTAAGTGTTAAACAGAACCTCGGCTTTGTTCAACTCCTTGGGTCACAAGCCTTAGGTAAATTAACCTTGTACGGAAAAGTTCTAAGTGTTAAACAGAACCTCGACTTTGTTTGACTCCTCGGGTCACAAGCCTTGGGTAAATTAACCTTGTACGGAAAAGTTCTAAGCGTTAAACAAAACCTCGGCCTTGTTCGACTCCTCGGGTCACAAGTCTTGGGTAAATTAACCATGTATGGAAAAGTTCTAAGCGTTAAACAGAATCTCGGCCTTGTTCGACTCCTTGGGTCACAAGCCTTGGGTAAATTAACCTTGTATGTTGAAGTTTTAAGTGTTAAACAGAACCTTGGCCTTGTTCGACTCCTCAAGTCACAAGCCTTAGGTAAATTAACAGTTCTAGAAAAAACTTCTAAGTGTCGGCCATGATCTAGGTTTGATGTGGCTCCTGGGGTCACAAATCGCGAATGAATTGGTCTTTGCAGGAAGCTGCCTAAGTAAGGAGTGAAGTTAAGAAGTTTGAGTACTTCCTTGGGTTTCAGGATTAGTGCAAATGGGTGTGCTTTGGGATTCCAAGTCCAACTTAAGGTAAGTTTTGATTCACATTTTTAATAAGTTCTATGACTTAGTCTAGTAATTGTTTTATAAGTCGATCCAGATTGAATAGAGGGATAAGAAGTGTTGAGTAAGTTAATCACAAGTTAGTGTGGTGCAACTGTCACAAGGAAAATGAAATAACATGAAATGCAAGCTAACAAGTAAAAGTTAAACAGACCGAAGAGCATAAACTAAAGTTTAACTTTTTTCATTAAATTTTGAGAATTAGAGTACTGTAGGAAGAAAAAGAGGGCATCAACTAGATTTAAGCCCAATTACAAAGTTAGCTATTAGCTTTTAAGTTTAAAGCTACGCTATGTAAAGGCTTCTTTTTCTTTCCCTCCCTTCTTTTCTTGTTCCTTCTCTTTCTTTTTCCTCTTCAACTGGGCCACTTCAACTGTCTCCTTCGCCTCCACATCCACCACATTTGTTAGAGTTGGCTACTCTTTCTCTTTGTCCTTAGCTGGTGTGGCAAACGAGGTGGTGGCAGGCTGGGCCAAGAAAGAAGTAGAGGCTTGGCCGGGGTCAGTTGAAGGCTGGAAAGGACTGGGGGCTAAGCGCAGGGCTGAAGGATAGTAAACCTTGTCAGGAGCCCTGAGCTCTGACTCAGTGCTGATCCTAGCTGCATTCAGTGCTTGACCCCATACTTCCAGGCAAAAGGCCCGAGCACGTCCCTGAGTTGGGCAGTTAGACTTTCTGTCGTCTTAGTCATGCTTGCATCATAGGCCGCCTGCTCGGCCTTAGCCTTCTTAGCATCCTTGGCCTCCAACTGTTTCTACAGCTGTTTCAGCTCCACCATGTTTAGTGCCAGCTTATTTTTGGCCTTCCTCTGGGCCTCTAGGGACTTTGCAGCTTGTTTTTCAAGGCTGTTCAGGGCAACTTCAGCATTTTTCTGAGCCTTTTCAGCCTCGGTCAGTTGGGCAAGGGTTTCTTTAAGCTTCTTGTCCACCTCGACTCGGGCCTTTTTAGTTGCTGTCAGCTTGCCCTTAGCCTGCCTAGCCTAGTCCAAAGTGCGGTCCACCCATTCCTTGGCCATAAAGGCAATTTGGACAAACTGCAAGATTGATACCAGTTAGTGTTCGTACATATATTATCTTACTTCAAAAAGAAAGAAAAGAAAAAAGAGAGAAGGTGATCATGTACCTTCGCCAAGTCTCGTTTCAACGATAAGAAGACTTCGCGTTTTCTAAAGGACCTGAACTCCTGCATGTCCTCAGGTAAGCATAGAACTTTCTCCAGGCATTCTGCCACAAGACCTAAATTGCCTTTCTGATGGTCCCTCAGGTTGGCATCATCCATCACAGGATTGCCAGAGCTCAGCGTGAAGGAGGGTCTCCAAACAAAAGGCTTGGGTGGCCGGTCCCCCTCAGGTTCTTTTGAGGTCCCAGAAGAGGTGCTTTTCTTCTGTTGGCCCCTCGTTGTTCGGGCTTCCTTGGTTGGGGGCTGGTGGGAGGAGTGGGTGACTTCTCCTTCCTCGGCACCTTTAGTGCCTTTACCTCCTTGGCCCCTCTTCATTTTCTTATTAGCGGCATCAATTAAAGATGCGCGTGTCAGAGCAAGAGTGGTTGGTCGGGGCACCATGGGGACAGCTGAAGAAGAGCCCCCAACGTGGGCTGTTAGTAAAGTAAGGAGATCCAGGGTCTTCTCTTCAAAACCCATTCCCTCTGAAATGTTAGTCCCCTCTTGGTTAGAGCTGACTTGGGCAAGGCGTAGAGGGCGGTGTAAGGTGCTAGGAGCGTCTTTGGGGTTTTCCTGCTGGTAGAAGACCTCAAAGTCTTTGTCTGTTACTTCCTGCTGTACAAGTTCTGGTGTGGGCTCCTTAGCTTCTTCGTCCGAGGGAATGGGAGGTTCCAGCAAGTAGAGGAGTTTCGCTGCGAGTGGAGTTGGGAGTTGAGCGTCTTGGGTTCCGACTAGAGGAGGTTCATCTAGTAGGAAGCCGGGGACAGCAACGTCAATTAAAGCTAGTCATGCGTCCTTGGCTTTGATGACGTTCTTTGGGCTTTGAAAGCATTTTGAAAGGGGTTTGAATCTGAGGATGACGTGCACCGCTCGAAGCTGACTGTCTGTATGCAGAAAAATCTCAGACTTAAGGATCCGGTTTAGGTTAGCAAAGTTCACGAGATTCTTGGATGGGGTGGTGTGTTACTCGTCTGTCATTAAGGAAACAATAGGAGTTATAAATCAAATAAAACAAAAACCTTATAAAGATTAGGAAAGGTCCTATGTGTGTCTATGGTTTGTGGGAACCCTACCTGATTCCCCTTCTTGGGTGGGACAATGCAATCCATCATGCTAGTCTCCCGAGACGATGAGGAAGTCCTCGTCCATACTCTTGCTTGAGTCAGGTAGGCAGGAGATTAACTTAACGGCAGGGACTCTACATTTAATGTAGTATTTAGTATTTTCCCCCTTTTGGCAATTGTATACCCAATTTACATCGTGCCATGTGAAGTTGGTCCCTATTTTTCGGTTTATCATGTCTACACACTCGAGGACCCTAAAGACATTTGGGGAGTATTGGGTGGGGGTTAGCCTATAATTCATTAGGAAGTCTCTGGTGACCCTTCCCATAGGGATTTCCATCCTGCCTTCTATGAAGGCGATCATCGAAATAACTACAGAGCCAGAAGGTCTGTTCATAACCAGCCATTCACCCAGTTTACAATGTTGGAGTTCAACACCATTGGGGATCTTATACTAAGTCCTAAAGGCAGCCATACCTTCAGAAGTGTCTACTAATCTAGCGAATCTATCCATGGAATTTATGGTATAACAAATACAAACTTGTGCAAAAGACTATGAATTTGAACACACCTATAAGCGATGGAAGAATCTCTCCTCGGGCAGTTGCTTGAACTCGAATTGACAAATGCGTAAATGAGCTCCAGCCAGCCCTAAGCTCTCCTTATATAGGGGTAAAAAATGAGCGGTAATTTTCCCGCCCATAAATGAGAGAAAACGAGGACCATAGGATCCTCATCGCACCATAAAACGTGGAGGGACAAGTAGCCGCCTGACGCCATAAATGTGAAATCGTGGATACTGAGGCGTCAGGAGCGTGCTGGAGATAAGTGAAAGGACGTCACCACATGGGAACGCATATGGCACGTACAAGGCTCACTCGTGTAACTAAAACCTTGCTTTTATCTTAGAATTAATAGCAAAGTTTTAGGGGGCTATTGTGGGGGCCCGAGAACCGAGGAAGGGATTGTTGAACTGTTAGCGCTGGTGTTGGGGCATCACATACCCGATGAATGAATTCACATGAGGAGAAGGGGAGAAGAGACAAAAGATTCTTAGGAGCTTCAGGTGGGAAGGGTTGGCTGAAGAGAGAGAATCATGAATGTAGGGGAAGTTTCCAGCAAGAAGTAGCCTATTACCTCTACATTAAATGATAGGCAACATCTTTATCAGCTGCATTGATAAGGAAGTGACCTGAACAGTGTAATTCACAGCTAAGCAGCTCCTTCTACTATCTTCATCAGATGTTTAAAGGGGCAGGTGTCAGACTGAGAACCTTGTTAGGTAAAGATGGGGGTTAAGATGAAAGTAGGGGAGAGTATATAAGAGAAAGAAAGTTTCCAGAGAAAGGGATCCAAGCAGAAAAATATCAGAAAAAGGAAGAGGTAGAACAAGAACACTGAAAGAAGAGAGTGAACAGTGCATTATTCTTTGTAACAGCGGCCTCCTCGGGCGTACTTGTATTAAGGCATTTACCTACATATTTTATCATATCAAGTCTTTCTTCCTTGTTCTCATCCTCGGGCGAGGCCCTCTCTAGTTGTTTGATCCCCTCTCTTATAAATTCATCGATTTGGGCCAAAGTTGAACTGTACAAACCCACTGTTTTAAGTGGGCTTGGGCTGTAAGATTTCGAGGTCCTTACACCGACTATAGATTTTCTCTTAAACACAAAAACAGATCTCCTCTGGAAAAATATTGAAAACCCCAAACACCCACATGCATAAAATCCTAAAGTTCCAATTACTTCCTTCTTTCTCACTCTAGTCTCTATCTCCAAGCCTTGAGGTATGCTTCTTTTCCTATTTCTTTTTTTCTTTTTTTCTTTTTTCTTTTTTTTTTCTTTTCTAATTTTAAGTTTTTAGTTTTCTCAGTTTGATGGTAGAGAAAACATTAAAAAAAAAAAAATTGTCAATTTTTTTTTTCCAAATTTGAAAAGAAAATAATTTTTAAAATTTTAAGATTGAAAATGAAGTAATTCAGCCAATTCTTTTCATTTTTAATTTTAAATGTTGACAGTCGTTAATTCCTAAGCCCGAATTTTTTTGTGTGTGAATTTAAGTTAATGGGTTGTTGTTAGTACTTGGTAGTGGTGGTGGTCATCGCCTTGCCCTTCATGGACATGCTTTTCGATATTTTTTTTTTGTGAATTTCTACTGTATTTTGGTAATTAATGTTATTGCTTGAATATTTATAATGGGTTTAATACAATCACCACCACTAGAAGTATCTCTAATTTTCATGAGATGAGGAGAGCAGTATTGAGATATACATTTTGACAGAACCTCCAAAATATTTTCAAAAATTCCATCTAGGTTTCACTGTTTTTTTGTAGATAAGCTTTGGCTTTGGGGAAAAATTTTTCTATTAATAGAGTTGTCTAACTTGGTAAGTGCTATGCTTATATGTCTTTTGGAGATTAATATATATGCCTTTTGGGGATATTCAGATTTGCTTAGGAATTCTGAATCATGGGAACTATTTGCCTATGTCATAACATGCCACCAATTAATTAATTTGCTAATTTAGAAGAATAAAACTTTATTCACAGTGATATGATTTTTGTCCTTAAGTAATTGTGTTTTAATTCTTAACCAAATTATTTGACCCATGAAAATTAAGGCTATTTCTTTTTTCTTTTTGTTTCAAATCTACATGAAGCTGCAAGAAAGTTGAATTCAAAGGCATCATATGGTAAGGCATTGCAACTTTGATGTTTTTTATTTATTTATTTATATCTTTATTTAGTTAGATCTGAACACAAAAAACTACTCCTGCATATATACACTTATGGTAGTGTGTATATATATTGCACATTTTTATATGAAATTGTTGCTACTTTGTAAACAACTCTTATTCAAGAATTGTGTATCTCTTCTTATTTTGGTGAGTCTCTATTGAGTAAATTAAGAAATTTACTATCTTCCTCCGACAGTTTGGATCCTCCCCAAGCATGTACAGATATAATCTCGTGCATTGCACGGATTAACGACTAGTCTCAATGAATAAACAAAAAATTATAGATTCAACATAAACAAATTTCAAAGAATGTTTAAAATTCTACGCATTCAGGCAACTTAAATAATTTACATAATGTTGTATTTTCAAAGTATGTAATTTTTTTTAAGAACGTTCAAAATTTTGCATGTTCAAAGTACAATATTTTTCAAAGAATATTTAAAATTCTACGCATTTAAAGAAAATGAACACTATTACTCAAAGAATTTAGGGGTAATTACACTAAACCCACTTGTGGTTTGGGCGAAAATCACTTTGCCTACCCGTGGTTTGAAAAGTGTCACTCAACCCACCTGAGGTATGTACCGTTTGTTTTCCGTAACCCACATCTGTTAAAATTAGGGGTAAATAGATATTTTTGCTCAAATTTTATGTCTCTCTCCTCCCAAAACAAAAAATAGCACAAAAATTGTGAGAGAAACAAGATCAAAATGGAGGGTTTTGTGAAAATTAATATTTGGATGACAAGAATGTGATGATCGCTGTGGCTCAAGGCGTGGTGCCTGTGTTGGTGAAATTGCTTGATTCAAGCTCGTTCGAGATGAAAGAGAAAGCTGTGAGTTTGATTTCGAGGATTTCATTGGTGGATTTGAGCAAGCACGTGGTGATTGCTGAGGGTCTTTTGCTTTTAAACTATTTGTTGAGAGTTTTGGACTCTGGGAGTGCTTTTGCTAAAGAAAAAGCATGTGTGGCACTTCAAGTTCTGACCTTTAGCAAAGAAAACGCACGGGCTAAATAATAGCACAAAAAATGCGAGAGAAACAAGATCAAAATGGAGGGTTTTGTGAAAATTAATATTTGATTTGGTGGGTTCACTTTGCAGATTTCTCCTCTCTTCGCCTTTGCTGTGGTGGGTTCGCAGTGGTTTGTGGGTTTTAGTTAGGACCGGATCCCTTCCTGTTCCTCGCCATGATCGCCGCCGAGAAAATCGCACCCATCCTACCTGGCGCTTTAGCGAAGTACCCTCTTGGCGCGTCGATCATTATTAAATCCCACTTGGTCTCGTACACCTCGTCGGGAAGATTCTCAAGCGCCAAACGACACCGCGTGTTGCCACGTAGGTAAGCATCGGACGGCGAGCAGGGGCGTTCGAAACGGTACGAGGAGAGGAGATCGTCGGCTTGGGAGAGCTGGGTTTGGTACTTGACCGTGTGGGCCTTTAGTTACGGCGAGTCCTTGAGAACCGTCTGGAACCACTTCGGATCTTCCTCGAGGAACACCATTTTGCCACGTGGGTTTAGTGAGGTCCACATCAGCGAGTCGTAGCCGAGTGACCTGGAGCTAGATCGACGTCAGAGAGTGACCGCTCGCTGCTGCCGTTTCTCACAGCGGCTAGTGAACAGAACATAGAGTTTCCCGATCTTGAGCCGATGAAGCCGGAAATGAGAAGCGTGCCGGCTATAAGACCAGACAGAGCTGCTCCGAATAAAGATTTTCCGGGAATCGAGTTCCGATGATTATTATTGTTCTTCATGTTTTCTCGTGAACTGTTGTTACTCATTCTCCGATGTTGTTGGGAGATTTGAAAAAAAAAAAAAGGAATGGGTACTGCAAAGGATAGAATGAGGATATAAATACAAAGTGTTTTTTTACAGCGTTAAATTTTCTCAGATTTGGACATGTATTCTTATATTCTTATTTTTGTAGGTTGATCTAGGTTTTATTTTTTTGGGTATGTTCTTCATGTTCAAGATTTATGTGAATTGAGAGAGAGACCAATCCCACTTTTTGATCTTGTTTCTTTTGTATTTTTGTGCTATTTTTTGTTTTGGGAGGAGAGAGACATAAAATTTGAGCAAAAATACCTATTTACCCCTAATTTTAACAGAGGTGAGTTACGGAAAACAAACGGTACATACCTCAGGTGGGTCGAGTGACACTTTTCAAACCACGGGTAGGTTAAGTGATTTTCGCCCAAACCATAGGTGGGTTATGTGTAATTACCCCAAGAATTTACATAATTTTGTACGTTCAAAGTATGTAATTTTTCAAAGAACATACACAATTCTACACTTTCAATGTACACAATTTTTTTTAATTGTTGAAAATTCAACGCATTCAACAAACACTATTACACAAGATTTACATAATTTTATATGTTCGAAATAAGCAATTTTGTAAATTCTACACACTCAACGAACACTATGACTTAAAGATTTTACATAATTTTGTCCATTTGAAATACATAATTTTTTGAAGAACATACACAATTCTGCATGTTGAATGTACAACACATTTCAAAAAAATGTTGAAAATGCTGCGCATATAACGAACTCTATTACTAAAAAAATTTACATAATTTTGTATGTTCAAAGAACTCAATTTTTTGAAAAACTCTCAAAATTTTGCACAATCGATGTACACAATTTTTAAAAAGGAGGTTGTTAATTATGCACATTCAACGAACATTATTACTCAAATAATTTACATAATTTTGTACGTTCGAAGAACACAATTTTTCGATAAATGTATGCAATTTTGCACGTTCAACGAAAACAGTATTTAGAAGAGTGCACATTGTTCCTTACATTCAATGTACACAATATTTCAAAGAATGTACAAAAATCTATAGATTCAGCATACAAATTTTTTTAAATAATGTTTAAAATTCTACGCATTCAAGTAACACTAGCACTCAAATAATTTACATGTACTTTCGAAGTATGCAACTTTTGAAGAATGCTCAAAATTTTACACATTCATCGTACAATTTTTTTTCAAAGAATGTTGAATATTCCGCACATTCAACGAATACTATTACTCAAAGAATTTACATAATTTTGTACGTTTGAAGTACACAATTTTTCGAAGAACAGTCAAATTTCTGCACAATCAATGTATACAATTTTTCAAAGAATGTTGAAAATTCTGTACATTCAATGAACACCATTGCTTAAAGAATTTACATAATTTTGAATGTTCGAAGTATGCAATTTTTTGATGGGCATACACAATTCTGCACCTTCAATGAACACAATTTTTAGAAAAGTGTACATTGTTTCTTATATTTAACATACACAATATTTCAACGAATTTAAAAAAAATCTATAGATTCAACATACACAATTTTTCAAAAAATGTTTAAAATTCTGTGCATTCAAGGGACACTAGTACTCAAATAATTTACATAATGTTGTACTTTCGAAATATAAATTTTTTTGAAGAATGCTCAAAATTCCGCTCGTTCAACGTACAAAATTTTCCAAGAAAATGTTGAAAATTAACTGTATTCAACGAACACTATTATTCAAAGAATTTACATAATTTTGTATATTCAAAGTACGCAATTTTTCAAAAAATGTACAAAATTTTGCACATTCAACAAACAAAAATTTTCGAAGAATATTTAAAATTTTACGTATTCAACGAACACAATTACTCAAATAATTTACTTAATTTTATACATTCAAAATACACAATTTCTTAAAGAACGTACACAATTCTGTACTTCAATGTACACATTTAAAAAAAAATGTTGAAAATTATGCGTATTGGATGAACTCTATTACTTAAAGCATTTACATAATTTTGTGCGTTTGAAATACGTAATTTTTTGAAGAATGTACAAAATTATGAACATTCCACGTACACAAATTTTCAAAGAATTTTGAAAATTTTGCGCACTCAACAAATATTATGACTTTAAAGATTTTACATAATTTTGTACATTAGAAGTATGTAATTTACGAAAAACATACAATTCTACACGACGAATATACATAATTTTTCCAAAAAATGATGAAAATTCTACGCATATGAACTCTATTACTCAAAGAATTTACATAATTTTGTACAAAATGCTATTTTTCGAAAACTCTCAAAATTCCGCAAAATCAATGTACACAAGTTTTAAAAGAAGGTTGAAAATTATGTGCATTCAACGAACGCTATTACTCGAAGAATTTATATAATTTTTTACATTCAAAGTACACAATTTTTCAAAGAATGTACAAAATTTTGCATGTTCAACGAACACAGTTATTAGAAGACTGAACTATTCCATATATTCAACATTCACACTAATTCAACAAATGTACAAAAATCTATAGATTCAACACAATTTTTGAAAGAATGCTTAAAATTATACGCATCCAAGGAACACTAGTAATCAAGTAATTTACATAATGTTGTACTTTCAAAGTATGCAATTTTTTTAAGAACACTCAAAATTCTTGATGTTCAACATACAAAACTTTTCTAAGAATGTTGAATATTCCACTCATTTTTTTTTTTTTGATAAACTGCAATAGCATTGAAAGAAAACGAAAATTAACAAAAACTGGCATCTTCCTTACAAGCACAAGCCACACTGGCTGGAAGATTATCCGAGACTAAACAAAAAGACTCTAAAGACACTAAAGCATACCTTGCTACCTCATGGGCAGCAGAGTTACCAATTCTATTAATCCAAAAAAACAGACAAGAAACAAACGACTTAGCAAGGAAACTAATGTCCGAAGCTAGGGAGGAGATTGACCAAGGGGGACAAGACGTGCAGTCCATGATTGCATCAATGCTAATCTTTGAGTCACTTTCCAGAATGATCTCGCTCCAAGCCTCACTTTTTGCAAGCTGCATTGCCCAAAAGATAGCTTCAGTTTCCGCAAAGAGAGGGGATCTCTTTGGCAGAATCTTGGACCAGGCCTTCAACACAAAACCATGAGCATCTCTAGCAATGACCGCTAAGGATGAGTTTGTCTGAGAAATGGCTGCATCCACATTGAGTTTGATATATCCCAAAGGAGGGGGAGACCAGTGAACTACTGGTTGTTCAGCTAAAGGTGCTTGAGGAAAGGAGAAAACCTTAGCACATTCATTCAGTTTTGTTTCAATCCTGCTTATGGATGCCTGGAGGTCAATATTACCTTCTAGGTGTATAATAGCATTGCGAATGCACCAAATCTCCTCCAAGGTAAGAGCCATATTAAGGGATACAAGCCACATATCCTGCACTTGACAGAGAGCTGGTGGAGGTTCCAAAATTACCTTAATGATGTCACTAGGTTGAGCAAAGTGAACTTCATCTGATTTGAAACCCCAGCATGTAGAGAACCAGAGTGCCTTGGCTGCAGGGCATTTAAGGAAAAGATGAGAAGCAGATTCCACCTCCTGGTTACAGAGTACACACCACGGCTCAGATATATCCATGCGGCTCATCATGTTTTCTCTTGTGGGGAGAGCATTAACAGCAACTCTCCAGAGGAACATTTTGATTCTTTCTGGACCTCTCATTTTCCAAAGCTTTGACCAGTTAACTTCAGAGACAACTTGGGAAGGGGGGTTAGGCAGCAGCTCTTTATAAGCAGATTTAACTGAAAAAAGACCTTTGGACTCTGGGACCCACACTAGCTCGTCTGGCCTCAGTCTGATAGGGATGGGGATGGAGAGGATAGCTTGAGCTGAAATGGGGTTAAAGATATCCTGAACCAAGGTAGTCTTCCAAGTGTGACGCTCGAAATCAATAAGCTCAGCTACTTTCATGGGCAACAGACTACTTGACTCCACTTTTGGGGATGGTATGAAACCTTTAATCCAAGGAACCCAAGGATCTAACCAAACATCAATTGATTCACCATCTCCAATGAGGAAGCAAGCTCCCCTTCTGACTACTTCCCTTGCTTTCTCAATTGCTTTCCAAGTGGGGGATGCATACCTAGACGCTTCCGCCCTAAGCCAATCATCTTTTACCTTATATTTTGCTCTGAGAATCCTCATACAGAGGCTATCTCTCTTGGATGCTATCATCCATACCAACTTTGCCAGTAAAGCAGAATTTATGTTTTTTGCTTTTTTGAACCCCAAACCACCACTCTTTCTTGGATAGCATAAGCTGTCCCAAGCTTTCCAAGCCAGGAATCTTCCCTCCTTTTGTTTAGGCTTCCACCAAAACCTTCTAGTTAGGGCATCCAAGTTGTTGCACACTTTGTTGGGAATAGAGAATGAGGACATGGTGTAGATCAGCATTGATTGAGCCACTGAGTTAATTAAAGTTCTTCTCCCTGCCCATGACAGACAATTGCTTCTCCATCCCGATAGTTTCGCTTCAAGCTTATCTTCAAGGAAAGCAAAATCCTTCGAAGGTGCCCTTGATAGGAACATAGGTGCGCCCAGGTAAACCGCATCCTTTTTTAGGCTTTTCACCTGGAGGATTCCTTTTATGGACCTTCGGGCATCGCTTTGTGTATGCTTTGAGAAGAAAACCCCCGACTTGCTTCTGTTAATAACTTGGCCAGACCAGCAACAGTACTTCTCCAGCGTTTTCACTAAACTTTCTGCATCTTTTCTAGAGGCCTTAGTGAATAAAATGATGTCGTCGGCATACATAACATGGGAGATCGTTGGCCCACTGATGCTAGATTTTATCCCAGCAATATTTTTCAGTCTGAGATCATGCTCTATAAGCCTGGATAGCACTTCTTGGCACAAGATAAATAGGTATGGGGAGAGTGGATCCCCTTGCCTAAGCCCCCTACTTGGCTTGAAGCACTCTGATTTGCCCCCATTAACAATCACTTCAAAAGAAACCGAAGAGACACAAGCAATGATCCACTTTGTGAAAGTTTCATTGAAACCAAAATGAAGGAGGACAGCTTCCAAGAACTTCCAATTAACTCTGTCGAACGCCTTTTGGAGATCAAGTTTGATTGCCATAAGGCCTGGTTTGGTTTTGCGAGTCTTGAAGCTATGCAGAATTTCTTGGACAACAATTTGGTTCTCTGCTATCCACCTATTTGGTATGAAGGCCGATTGGGTAGGCAATACCAATTTATCAAGGAGAGGCCGAAGCTTTTCCACCAAAAGCTTTGAGATGATTTTATAAACCACGTTACAAAGGCTGATTGGTCTGAAATGATTAACAGTGGTGGGGTTAGATAACTTTGGGATTAGAACAATTAGAGAACTATTTACCTCTTTTGGCATTGAACCCCTGATAAAGAAGGAAGAGACTGCCTTTACGACATCATTTCCTACTGTAGACCAGAGTTGTTTATAGAAAAGCGCAGGGAAGCCATCGGGGCCTGGTGCCTTTAAGTCCGGCATTTGAAACAGGGCAGCTTTGATCTCTTCTGGAGATGGGATGCTTTGTAAGCTCTCATTTTCTTCCTCAGTGATACAAGGCAGTACCAAATATTCAAGATTCTCAGGAAAACATATATCACCTTCTTTGAAAAGATTTATGAAATTTTCTCGGAATTGATTCCTGATTTGGCTAGACTCATGGATCCAAGACCCATCTTCATTTTTTATAGCATTTATATTGTTTCTTCTCCTTCGAATGATGGTAGACAAGTGAAAAAACTTTGAGTTTTTATCACCAAGTTTGAGCCACAGTTCTCTGGACTTTTGTCTCCACATCACTTCACTTCTGAGAAGCCATTCCGAGAGTTCAAATTGAAGACCACTCTCCACTGAGCCATTTTCATGTGATGGCTGTCTATCTTGCACTTCCCTGATTTTCTTGAGGAGAGAATTAATTTTGTCCTGGCATCGGCCAAACACCTCCTTATTCCATTTGCGGAGAGCATCTCTGGTTGCAGCTTGCTTTTTGTACAATTTGATGAATTCTGATCCTGAGACCCTTACATTCCAGGCGTTCTCAATAACAGCACTGCAATTTTCATCTCTGAGCCAAACTGCTTCAAACCTGAAAGGCCTATGAGCAAAACTATCACATGGGTTTGTGTCCAGAAGGATCGGGGCATGGTCTGACTTGATAGCACCCAGATGGGTGATGTTTGCTTTTGGGTAAGCCAGCCGCCATGAGATGTTTGCCACCCCCCTGTCTAGCCTCCTTTTGATTGCGGAATTGCCCCACTTACCTCTGGCCCACGTGAATTTGTTCCCTGAGTACCCCAAATCCACTGCATTTAGCTCAAACAATAATTCTTTAAGGTAGTTTGTAGAAGATGACCCTCCTTTCTTGCCTCCAAATTGTTCCTCATCATTGATTATAAAGTTAAAATCCCCAATGCAAGCCCACGGTCCCTGGTGGGATTCTAGAAAAGCAAACAAATTCCCCCAAGCTTTTTTCTTCTTTGATTTGTATGGTGGACCATAAAAGCCAATTAACAACCATTCTACACTTTGGTCAGCTACCTTAACAGCAATTAGATTTTTATCATACTCCACCTCTTTTATGGCTAGGCCATTTTTCCACATAATACATAATCCCCCTGCATAGCCCTTAGCCTCAACAACACAAGAATTATCAAACTTAACAAACTTCTTAACATAATCCATCCTATTTTTGTTAGCTTTTGTTTCAGATAGGAAGACCACATCAGGTCTTGCCCCTTTTATTTGAGCCGCAAGGGCTCGAACTGTCGCGGCTTTGCAAATGCCTCGACAGTTCCAATCGAGAATCCTCATGGCGAGGTTGGGGGCATGATAAGGCCCGCCTCCTCGGCCATAGAAAAAGCATTAGAACAGATATAATCAGATACCATGGGGATGGAATGGGGGAAGTATTAAATAGAACCTTAGCTATGTCTGGTCCCTCGGACCACCTGGTTTGGGAAAATTAATACTTAATAACATTTTTCTAAGTATCAAACAGAACTTTGGTCATGCCTGGTTTCTCGGATCATATACCTTGGGAAAATTGATACGTTAAGTTACTTTTCTAAGTATTAAACAGAACCTTAGCTATATCTGGTCCCTCGGACCACCTGCTTTGGGAAAATTAATACTTAATAACATTTTTCTAAGTATCAAACAGAACTTTGGTCATGCCTAGCTCCTTAGACCACATACCTTGGGGAAATTGATACATTAAGTTACTTTTCTAAGTATTAAACAGAACCTTAGCTATGTCTAGTCCCTCGGACCACCTGCTTTGGGAAAATTAATACTTAATAACATTTTTCTAAGTATCAAACAGAACTTTGGTCATGCCTGACTCCTCGAACTACATACCTTGGGGAAATTGATACTTAATGACATCTTTCTAAGTGTATAAACAAAACTTTAATCATGCTTAAGTCCTCAGACTAGTTGCTTTGGGGAAATTAAGCACTCCATAACATCCATTCATTTCTCCCAAGTGTTAAACCATGTCCCAAGTCGCACTCGGCTTCTCAAATCAGTACTTTAAGTAAGTATTCTTAGATATTTATGTAAGTGTTGAGCAGAATAAGGGTTGTTTGCCCTATTGTTTCTTTACGGCTGACACTTGTTCAATTTATTTGAATTGGCAACAATGCAATGCTTTTAACTTTTGTTAAAAAACAAGAGATAGCCATCCACTATTACCAGCGATCTTGGTTAATACTAACAAGAGAATAAAAGTTGCAAGGCAAAAGAAAAATTCATGAAACTAAAGGTAAAAGGAAAATCTTCTTCATTGACCAAAAGAAAGTTATGTTACAAACAGTGGTGAAAACACTACAACAAAAGGAGAATACATGTAGAAAAGATAAGGAAAGAAATCCCTATAATTAGGCCTATGCTTGTGGGGGATCTTTCTTGGTATCACCAGCCTTGGACTTGGACTCTGCATCCTTGGCCTTGGAGACCACATCCTTGATTGTGAGGTCGTCCTCAGACTGGTTGGCCTTGGTCGGCGGCTGGACCGTCTTACCCTTGCCATCCCCTGTAGAAACCTCAGCGTCAAGAGGAGGGGCCTTAACCATGGAGGATTGCTTAAGGGGCGGGAGAGGATCAGCAACAAGAGGAGGCTTTCGGTTGTCCTCAGGAAAGTAAACATTCTCGGCCCTCCTCAGCTCCGAGTCAGTAAGGACTTCGGCCCGATTGAGAGACTCTGCCCATACCTCAGCGCAATAATCTCTGTAGACCCCTGCCACCTCCTTTGCAAGCTGTGTCTCTGTTTCCAAAATGCTGCGCTCAAAGGCTGCCACCTCCGCAGCCCAGAAGTCTCCTTGGTCATCCGAGCCTCGTCCTTAGCCTTTTGCAGGTTGGCCCTGAGCTCCAGGACCAGTTGCTTTTGAGTGGCCAGCTCTATCTCAGTAATGTGGAGCTTTTGGCGCTGGTCCTCAGCCTATCTCTCGGTAGTTTTCAAACCGGCCTCGGCACTTGCACGGGCCCTGTCCGCTTCGACCAGCTTGATAGACAGCTCCGCATGTTCTTCTTTAAGGGCTCCAAGAGCCTTCTCAACCTCGAGACGAGAGTGGGCCTCAACTCTAACTTCGCTACAAGCATTCCAGACCCATTCCTCGGCCACAAAAACCTGCTGGGTGACCTACACAAAAATAGCAAAGGGATTATATATACATATATGTACATATTAAAAGTTGATGACAATGAGTTAAGGCGCTTCTTACCATGGCAATGTCTCTCTTCAAAGACATGAAAAGATCAGGCTGCCTCATGCACCTGAGAGCCTCTATGTCCCTAGGGAGGAGAAGAGGCTGCTCTAAAGCTTCAGCAAGGTAGACTGCTCTAAAGCTTCAGCAAGGTAGGCTGCATGCCCTCTTTGGGATTCCCAAATGGAAGCATCCCAAGGAATGGCGGCCCCCTCTAACTCTATCCGAGGAGCCCAGGTACGCTGCTGTCGGCGCACTTCAACTTCGTCCCGGCTCTCCACAGAGCTAGCCCTCTTGTCCTTAGGATCCTTAGTCATCCTCTGTTGTTTAGTGCCCTTTTGAGGGGCCACATCGCCTTCCTCTAGATCCTGCACTGGCCTTTTCTTCTTCAGGTTCTGATTGGCGTGCTGGAGGGGAGGAGTGGGAAGATTAGTAGGAACTTGGGTCTTAGGGACTTCCTTTGAAGTTGACCCCTTGTTCCTGTTGGCCAAAAGACCCTTTAAATCGGTCCTTTACTTCAAGTCCATCCTTTCTTCTTCTTCCTCTGAGCTAGTGTTGACTTAGGCAACAATTGACCTCGGAGAATGGGCAGCAGAAAATCTATCAAAATCGGCTTCCGAGTCCGAGAGCTCTACTGGCCTTTCTAGCGCTTCACCTTCCTCTTCAAACTTGAATTGGTCGATCTCAGCCTTGAGGGATAAGTGTGTAGAAGCTATCTCCTCTCTCAAAGTGGATCTTGAGGGACACGTTGAATGGGAAGCTCAACAGGTGGAAGGTCTCTCTGAGCCAAAAATCCTGGCTTAGAGACGTCTATGCGTGCTAATCTAGGGTCCCCAGCCCTTATTGCCTGGCCTACGTCTTGAAATGTGCGAGACAGAGGCTCGTAATCCAAAATTAAGTGAGCGGCCCGTAGCTATTTGTCTTCGCTTATGAAGATCTCGGATCTCAGCAATTTGTTGAGGCTCGGTACGTTGACCAAACTGAGTCTCGGAGTGACGTAGTTTTTATCTGCAAAAAAATCCGAGGAGGAAATTGTGGTCAGATCAATAAAAACTATTATCCGAGAAGTTGAAATGCTAAGGCATAGTTTAAAAAAAAAAAAAAAAAAAAAAAAAAAAAAAAAAAAAAAAAAAACTAAGAAGGCTAAAATCCCCTGCCGAAGGGACTAATCCTAGGGTACCCCACCTGGCTCTCTCGTCCGAGTTGGGCAATGAAGACCGTCATTCCACTCCCCGGAGACAATCAGGTAGTCATCCTTCATGCCCTTGTTAAACTTAGGAAGACACGATATCAGTCTAACGACGTCGGATTGAGACTTGAGATATTATCTCACACCAGCAAGTTTGTGGCACTCGTACTTGTGAACTACATCATGCCACGTGAGCCCTAAGCCCATCTGCTCGTTGAGAGCGTCCATGCAACCCAGGACCCTAAATAGGTTAAGGGCGCACTGATGAGGAGTCAACTTGTGATTGTGCAGGTAGTCTCTGGTTATCCTACCCATGGGAAGTGTCATTCCTCCCTCTATAAAGGCGATCGTTGGAATGACAACTTCACCTACCTCTCTATTTGTAAGTACTTGGTCCGGGGCACAATATTGTAGGCCTACTCCCTGTGGGATATGGTATTTGGCCCTAAAACCCTCCATACCGGTCGGAGAGTCTATTAAGTGTTTGAATCTACCCATCTAAGCAAACGGAGATGACGCGAAGGAAGTTTTCTAAAAAAGAAAGAAGGCTAAGGAGGTTGGCCGAGGAGAAAAAGAAAGTTTAAAAAGACAGATACTTATGAAAGCAAGTGAGTGTATAAAATCCTACCTTGGCTACCGCAACTCATAGAAAGCAAAAGAGGGTGTCTGATGGGACAGATACTCAAGTAAAGGCCTAAATGATCAACAAGTGTAGGATCAAGATGATCCAAAGGGAGCTATATAATGTAGGAGACCCCCCATGAGAAGGGGATCGGAAAAAGAAGGAAAAACACTGTAGCACTCTTGAACAAAATTTGTAACCTTGCTTAAGCAGTAGTAGATGAGAAGTAGTCTCCTCGGATTTGGCCAAGGACGTTTTTCTCAAGCCCTAACTTGTTTATTTTTATTCTCCTGTCATCAAGTCCTACCTCATTAGTTGGTCAATTTACTAAAGCCCAGTTCTTCAACACATTCTCTATAAATTTATTGTTTTGGGCTACTTGGGCTTAAGTCCATCAGTCTTTTGGGCCTAGGATTCGAGTTGGGTCCTTACAATATGTAATTTATTACGTCCTAAATTATAGGGTTTAAATATTATTATCTCCAAATGAATTCTAGATCAAAACTCACAATCTTCTTATATTAATTAAATCTCAAACATGTTGTATATATAAGTATATACAAGGATAGGTTGTAATAATGATTTAAGGTTAGAGAGTATTCATTTGTAAAATGAATAAAGTGAAAGTTCAAATTCTGGAATTTTCTTTGTGAAAATTCAAGTTCCAGGAATTTCGATCGATCGAAGCTTTGGCTCGATCAATCGAAATGGTTTGAAAAAATCCTGGACAATCTGCCATGCTCGGTCGATCTAAAGTGATTCTTGATCAATCGAAAATCGTTGAACGAAACTTTCTGCAGAATTTTCAAGTGACTGTTTTGAAAGCTTGAGAACGTTTCAGGCCTTGTGAACGGTTTTAATGAAAATCTTAACTCTCCATACGTACATTTTGAAAGGTTATGACCCAATGGGTATAAATAGAGGTTTGTGTTCACTTGAAATAGTAAGTTATAAAGAAACACAAGAAATCTTGTGAGTATTCTCCAAAATTGCTATTTGTAGAACCCAATAAACTTGGTTGTATCCTGGGGACAAGTTTGTAGAAACCCTTTAGCAACTTGCGTATGGAGACAAATATTGTCTAAGGATAACATTCAATTGTGCCTCCAAGTCAATCAGTAATTTCTATATACTTGATGTGTTCATTTGTTCTCTCATTGTTACTCCTTAATTTGGTAAAATCTCCAACAATCTTAGACAATATTTGCTACAAGACAAGGAGTAAATGATGTAGAAAGAGTAATTCGCTTGGATTTGAAGAGTTCTTCAAATGATGAATCGTTCTTCAAATGATGAATCGTTCATAAAGAAGTTTCAATGGAACAAGAAGATTCAATGGAATAAGGCTTAAAGAAACAAGTTTCTTTGTTGGCAAGACAAGGTGATGATTCTTTCACATTGTGAATCATTAAAAGCCATGTTCATAGTTTGAGCATTGAAGGTACGAATTTCTTGTTCATGGGTAATTTGAATTTCAAATTGATTGATGAGTTTCTTTGTTAGAATATTTGCATGTGTTGCGAATTTAATTTGAATTGAGAAATAAGAATGAACTTTTGACATGTTTAAATGTTATAAAGTGAAGTAGAAAATCTAAAGAATGAGAATTTAAACTCTTAAAGTGATAGAGTATATGAATATTTTCCTAAGTGATTTTCTAAACTATGTGAAAACATTAAATAACATGTCAGAATATCTCACTTTAGATCAGTTCAGAGAACATCACTGAATTGAAGAAGAATGTCGGGTTAGAGGTGTAACTAACACCGATTCTAAAGTGAATGTGAACAATGTTAAAATTGGAAGTTTTAATAAGACCAATAAACACTTGAATGTGAATAAGAGTGTGTGGTTTTAGAAGAACAACTCCAAAAATCCCAACAATGACAAGTAGAATTTGTCATGTTTCCTTTGTGGAAAGAAAGACCATTACATTTGAGAATGTAAGTTCTTAAAGAATAAGAAGGATGAAGATGGAAATGCCAATGAAGCAATTGTCATTAAAGACATTATTGCTATGGTGAGTGATATATGTAATAAAGATCACTATATTTCATATAGCTGTAATTACAAATCCTTCCGATTGGTATTTTGATTCAGGTGCAATGTTGCATGTGTGCAACTACAAGGTATATTTTAAGACTTATGAGGAGTCTTCCATATAACTAGAAGTGCTTGTGGATATCCACATTAGAGCAAAAGTTCATGGAAAGTGCATTGTTGAAGTGAAATTGAGTTTTGGCAAGAAGTTCTCTTGACCAATGCTATGTTTTTCACATACCTGATATCAAAAGAAGCCAATATGTTATTTAAGAATGATCTTGTTCAAGTATGGGATATTAGTAGACAATGGATATGCTACTAATGACATGTTCAAACTGAGTGTTATTTATCAATATGTTTTAGTTGTGCTTATATTGTTGATTTTTTGATTTGTGGCATGCTAGACTAGGACATTTAAATTTCAAAATTTTGAAGTTTATGTCATAGCATGATATAATTTATATAAGCATGATGATTTGAATAGAATGATGTATTAACTAGAGATGGTGAATATTTCTAAGTATATATTCTTCTTTGTGAGGAACATGTTTTAATACACCAAAGTGCAGTCCCTTATACACTCTAATAAAATGGTGTGGTCAATAGAGAGAACTCTATTTGATATGGTAAATGCCATAAACTTGAGAGCAATCAGCTAAGTTCCTATCTGATCAATGGGAAGAAGCTTTGCTTAGTGTATGCTATGTGCATAATAGAGTTTCATCTCAAAGGAATTTCATATGTGTTATGAAATGAGAAAGTGACCAAATGCTTATCATTTTAAACTGTGGGGGTGTTTAACCTTTTGTAAATGATAGACCAAAGAGGACTAATTAGTCAAAGAGCTATATAAAGTGTATATGTAGGTTTTGAGTAAATTCGAGAGTATGTAGTTTATTAGACTTAATGTCTAATATAAGAGTGAAATCAAATGATATTGAATTTATCGAGTTTAAATTCAAAGATGATTTCAAGGATACCCCGATACCTACTTAAACACGAGTAAATGACTCTAATCTTAAATATTACATTAAGTGATATTAAAGATTTAAATGTGGTTCACCAAGTGAACAAAGGTGGAGTCAAAGTTTAAGAAATAAAAGGGATTTTAATCCAGATTTTATTTCATGTGAAGCTCTTGTTTACCTTGTTAAAGGTAATAAAAGTATAGTCCTAATTAAATACCCATAGTACTCTTTGAAGGAAGTGATCCTAAAGTTTGAAAAGCTTTGTGCTTGTAAAAGATGTAGCTTTCTATTGTAAAAGCTATTAATGATGAAATAGACTCGATATTATTTAATAATAATTGGGCCTTAGTGGATCTACCTCTAGTTTCAAAACCAATTGGTTGTGAGTGGGTATTAGAATAAGATATAAAATCTTTTGGTCTAAGGTTAGTAGTAAGAGGTTTGAAACAAAGGGAAAAAATAGATTTTTAAAATCTATACACTAGTAACTATTTGTGTTATTAGTTTGATATCTTTAAAGCCATTCATATAATTTTAAAGAAATTCACTATATTAGACTATTACATTTTGATGTATGTAATTACTATATGTGTAAATATGTGAATTTTGGAATGGTTGAAAACTCTAAATGTGGGGGTTTAGAAACTCAAATTGTGGAATCATGATATCCAAGAAAGTGTGGGGGTATAACCCTCAAAAGAGTCTTGGACTCATAAGGATGCTTTTGTACATCAAAAATGTGCTTGTTAAAGATATTGAGAATTAACATCTAGGGATGTTAAATTCATTGTGATTAAATTCTGCCATGTGTGGTAGATGTCTCAAATTTAAACAAGCACATGTGGTGATCCTATTTGAATGTACCTCTTTGTGAAATAAAAGTAGTACAGGTAAGTTTATTAATTGAACATTCAAGGATCAATGATGAAATATTGGATTGTGTTTACACATATATTTTGAGTTTGCATCATATAGATGTATAGTAATTTTCTTAAATAGTGATCTTGGTAAGGAAGTTTGCTTGAAAGACCTGTGGGTTTGTACTTCCTTAAATAATTAAATGAAAATCTTTTATGAATGAGAATCAAGTAAAGAAATATAGTGGAGATGTGCACTATAATAATCTCATTTTGAGATTTATGTTATCTCATTTTGTTGAGATTTGAGTAATCTCATTATGTTGAGATTAATATTTTCTCATTCTATTGGAATTGTGATATCTCATTATGTTGAGATTAGTGTTGAGAACTTGCTTCTTAGATTTTATTATCTTTAATTCGGCAAAGACACTTTAATTCCAATATTTAGAAAAGAGATTACTGGAAGGGCAGAAGCACAGCTCGAGTTTGCTAGTGTATGAAGTACATGTTGCGTATCATGTATGGAACAAAACTAGACATTGCCTTCACAGTATGTAGACTTTCAAAATTTCTAAAACTTAAGGTTGATCACTAGAAAGTAATTAATTTTGATGAATATCTATTTTATAGAATATTCAAAGTTAATTCTATTATTGATGTGAGTGATAATATCTATATCTAGTTAGATAATCACTACATGTGGAAGTGCTGTGTAAGCATTAAAGAAATAAGATGTATTTCTTACTCTACTATAGAATTAAATTAAGAGCATTGATTATAATGGTAACAGGCAAGGAAAGAAATTGGCTAAGGTTTTGATAAAGTGTCATGGCCACGACCATAGTAAGCCATTCCTTGTACTGTAATTGTGAAACCACAATGCGTGTGGTATACATGAGTTGTATGCAAAGTGAACTTAGACTTAAAAGTCTAAGACAAGAATACGTAAGGCAAGTCAAATGTGGTTGGACTAGTCCATTGCCTACGTAATTCTATATATTAAATAGGTCCTTAACCAAAGTGTGTCTCGAGACTTGGTAAGGATAACATTCATTAGAATGAGACTAAAACCCTTCTTTTAAGAGAATCACCAATAGTGGGAACCCAACCTCGAACTGATTATATCTAAGAGGTTTAAAGGGTAACGACAAGCTATTGATACGTGGTTAGTAAGAGCACTAAATTTGTGTCTCATTTAGGATGGATTAGTGCAGACTGTTACGATGAAATTGAGGATGAGTTTTCAACTCTTAATGAAGTTCATAAATCATAAATGTCTGTGTAACAGGGATATAAGACGGAACTTCACCTTTGTGAACATAGAAGTGGTGCCGCTTCTAGCAAGAGTAAAAGGGTTTTCTCTTGTACATGTTCGCTAAACTGGGAAGAGCATAAGGCCATAATAGTGCTAACAACTTGGATTTCTAAATGTGTTGTGGATATTCTCATGTATGTGTTGTTTCCGATTTCAGCACATAAGAGTTTTGGTTTAAGCACCAAGCCACCATTAACTCTGTTGATTTCTTGAGCAATTATACTAAAGAGAGGTTTAAGTTGAAAGACACCTTCCATTATGCATGATAGAATATCAATCAAGTGAGACATATATTATTACAACCTAGTGGGGGATTGTTGTATATATAAGTATATACAAGGATAGGTTGTAATAATGATTTAAGGTTAGAGAGTATTCATTTGTAAAATGAATAAAGTGAAAGTTCGAATTCTGGAATTTTCTTTGTGAAAATTCAAGTTCCAAGAATTTCAATCGATCGAAATGGTTTGAAAAAATCCTGGACAATCTGCCATGCTCGATCAATCGAAAGTGATTCTCGATTGATCGAAAATCGCTGAACGAAACTTTCTGTAGAATTTTCAAGTGACTGTTCTGAAAGCTTGAAAACGTTTCAGGCCTTGTGAACGGTTTTAATGAAAATCTTAACTCTCCATACATACCTTTTGAAAGGTTATGACCCAATGGGTATAAATAAAGGTTTGTGTTCACTTGAAAATATGACTAACTCCCCAAAATAGTAAGTTACAAAGAAACACAAGAAATCTTGTGGGTATGGGGACAAATATTGTCTAAGGATAACATTCAATTGTGCCTCCAAGTCAATCACTAATTTCTATATACTTGATGTGTTCATTTGTTCTCTCATTGTTACTCCTTAATTTGGTAAAATCCCCAACAAAACACACTGTCTTCTTCCATTCAAATAGATTGAGACTTAATTTGTTATTCTTTACAAAACTCGGCATTGTTATTTTTCAAATGTTTAATTTGCTACGTTTCAAACTAGAAGATTTAATTTGTTGTTGTAAAAAGTGGGTTTTGCAAGTGTTTGAACGGATATTTTTTTAGTCAAAATAAAAGTGGCTCCTACCAATTCTATGAGGATAGTCCGAGTTGGGATGTGTTTTCCTTCTTGAGGAGATTAGGCATCATAAATATGTTCACTTGTCAAAAACCATTAAATTGTAAATGAGAAATTGACTCATATAATCCCTACTTGGACATGGGTGAAAGTAATCTTTTTGCTTAAACCCCACGTAGAAAAGGAAATAGACAATTTGTAGGTTTATATACCTATATGTGTTGGACAATGACATTAACCAAAAGCACTAGAAAGTGGAAGACCAACCCAATAGGTCTTTCACTTATCCACTCATGCCTATCACCAAGCTAAGCCAAGTTGGGCTGGGTGTGGTCTGATTTCTTTTGACATGGTACCCCTTTGGGGGTAACATGATTACCTAATTAAGCCCCTTTACATAGACGCAAATGTTGGAAATTTTTCTAGAAACAATGTTGAAAGAGATCAAGAAAACACAGATTTAAGCCAGGGTTGTCCAGAGACCCGGTCAACCCGACTCACCCACCGCCGCCGAATGGACCCGATCTGTTGTCGACCGAACCGACTTCTCCGGCGGTCGGCGACGGGTTTATTCCTCCAAAACCCGAGTATTCCGGGTCGGGTGTCGGTTTTCCTTCCTCCAAAATCCAATCAACCCGATCCGACCAACCCACAAAATTTTCGGCGATAAAGTGTAGATCTGGTGAGATTTTCGAATTTTTTCGGGAAGATTTAGGCTAGATCCGGTGAGATTTCGCTAGATCTAGCCAAGAGCTTGCCGAAAATGGCTGAGATCTCGCTGGATCTAGCGAGATCTGGCTGGATTTCTGCCTTTTTTCAAAAAAAATTCGCCGGAGTTCTGCCATTTTCATCTTTTCTTGGCCGGATTCTCACCATTTTCCTGATGATCAACTTCGACCGATCCACCCGACAGTTGTGGAAGCTCCGACCCGCCCGATCCGATCAACTACTCCGGTCGACGGTGGGTTGAAATTTGAACCACCCGATCTGGTCGGGTTAGGTTCTAGGTTGGGCACAAACCCGACCTGGACCAACCCGTGGACAAGCCTAATTTAAGCCATAAAGGATGTTACAAAGAATATTGCTTTGTTTACTCTCACTTTAGGGTACACATTTCTTCATCCACAGGACCACAGCCTACAGGTCTCAGCTTTTAGGAGAAACTAGTCGCATACCCACGCGTTGCGCGTGATAATTTTTTTAAGACGATCTCATTAAATATTTTATAAATACTATAATTTTAGTTATTAACCATTGGTTTTTCATTAGTTTTTAAGTTAATAAAAACCTTAAATATACCTTTTTTTACCTTTATACACACACACACATATATAATGAATCTTTACACATACCTTTAAGAAAACTCTATATATTCCACTTTTTTGGATGCATAAAATTATATACTACTACTTCATAATGATAGTAGCTAATTAATTTTATATATATATTTTTTAATGATCTCATTTGTAACGCTTCTTACTATTATCATATATTAACTAACTGATGATTTGCATAACAAAGACGATAAATGTGAGGTAGCATTGTTCATTAGATTTTCAAAAGTAATAGTGTATGAAAACTATATAAATATATATATATATATTATAAATAAGGTTAAATGAAATGTCAAAAAATGGATTTTTAAATTTTCTAACTTTATTTCTTATGTAATTTCTACTACTATCAGAGAATATCTATTTTTTAGTTATGATTAATATGGTTTCCATAGTTAGAGTTTGATTAGTTTTAAATTTAAATTTAGTACTATGATTGTATTTAATTTTTTATTGTTAATTTAATTTTTTAAGTGAATTAAACAGTTTATGTTAGTACACTGTAAAGTTTTTAATGTTCTTCACATGGTAATCTCTATTTTATTTTTTACTTCTCTTTACAACCTCTTTGTTTTCCAATCAACGATTACTAATTGAGGTTTGTTTTTTTCTTTTTCTACTCTTTATTACTTTGTATTGGTTTTTTTTTTTCTATACCATCTCTCTCTCTCTCTCTCTCCCATTGGCAACCTATCGTTTTCCAAAATTTGATGATGATTCTATGACATTAAATATGCATTATTAGTTGTTTTATTAAAAAAACATTTAGTGTTTCTAACTTGATTTGTTTTGTATTTCATTCTTCCTTTGATGCATTGGGTATGAGAATGAGTGTTTCCCTAGCATTACTCCACTTAATGTGGACAATTTTATTTATTTAATTTAGGCAAAATATTATATTTTAAATTTTTTTAAAATAAAAAAAGGAGTGGAAATATAAATAATTTAATGATATATATGGGGGATGTGGCTGAATTTAAATGTTAAATAAAATTATTTGAGAAAAAAATAAAAATAAAATACATAACAATAAACACTAACTTATCCAAATAATTCTACGTAATATAATAATAGTACATTCTTATATACTATTTTTAATTATTTATAATGCAATATGATAATATTTAACAATTAAAGTCATAAGAAAAAAAAATAAAAAAAAAAACTTAAAACATAAAACTAAACACCATAAACCAAAATAGAGTTCTAAAGAATACAAAACTTTATCAAGCTAAAATAGAGATGCAAGAAAAACAAAAATAAAAATCCACCAAAAAATTGGGGGAGAAAGAGTGGGAAATAACCACTTTTTGTGAGAGAAAATTATGTAAAGAATGGAAGAGTGAATGACAAATTTATACTAAGAGGATGATAATATAAAGAAACAAAATAAAGGAAGATAAAAGGAAAGAGGAAGAGTGATATCAAGGTAGAATGTTTGGGGAGATGAAAAGGTAAAGAGAATGAGAAAGGTTGGAGAAAGTGTAAATGTTAAAAAAAAAAAAAAAAAAAAGTTTGATGAGCACAATTTTCTTTTATTTGAATTTAAGTAAAATATTACATTTTTTATTTTTTAAAACAAAAAAAGAGAGAAAATATAAGTAATTTAATGATAAGGAGGATGTGGTTGAATTTCAATATTGATTAAAATAGAAGAGAAGAAAAAAAAAAGAAAAATTAAAAGATATAACAATAAACACTAAATAATCCGAATTATGCTATGCAATGGAATACTATTTTATTTTTATCTACTATCTTTAATTTTTTTATAATGTAACCGGATAAAATTTAACAATCAAAGAGCTAAATAATAATAATAATAACTTAAAACACAAAACTAAATCGTATCAACCTAAATTAGAGTTCTTAAAAACACAAAAATTTATCAACCTAAAGCGGAGATGCAATAAAAAAATAAAAATCCACCAAAACATTGAGAGAGAGAGAGAGAGAGAGAGAGAGAGAGAGAGAGAGAGAGAGAGAGAGAACCTTTTTGTGAGAGAAAACTCTACAAAGAATGGAAAAGAGTGACAAATTTATAGTTAGAGGGAAGGGATAAGAAGAGACAAATAAAGGAAGATGAAAGGAAAGATGAATATCAATATTAAAGTAGAGGGTAGTGGGGAAATGAAAAGGTAAGAGAAGAAGAAATGTTGAAGACAGTATAAATATTTAAAAAATAAGTGAATGTAAAAAAAATTATAGGAAAATTGGAAATAAAAAAGAAATATATATAGATGTTAAAACCGACAAAGATAAATATGTAAAGTCAATAATCTATTTATATATATATATATATTGTAAAAAAAATAGGAATAAATAATAAATAATAATTATGTGGCTAATGACGTGGCGATGAGGTGGTATAACAGGAGCTTAGCAACAATAAATGTCACGCTTCAACTTTTAGTAATATATAGATTATTGTGTACTCCCGGAGTATCATAAATGCATACTCCCTCCTCTCACATGAATGGTGAGTCCCACTAATTAAATTCATGGTGGGACCCACTATTCATGTGAGAGGGGAGAGTATGCATTTATGGTATTCCGAGAGTACCTAATAATTTTCCGCTTTTAGTGAATTAATTCATGCATAAACCGTCTAGTAAGGTCTGTGGAGCTATCTTGCACGAAAGGAAAACAATTTTTTTAGTGAATTCTACCATTTAATATTTAGAGCCAATGATCAGTTGGTCTAATGACACCTCCCTAACCAGGAACTGTGTATTTAGGAGTTGAAGGCGAGGGGAGGGTTTCAGGTAACAAGTAGGAGATTTCTATAAACAATATTATATGGATAGAGTTCAAGTTATATCTAGTGTAACTCTAAATAATATTACATTATCTAATAAATTTTTATTATATTAATCTTTAAAAAATTCAAGCGTTGAATTATATGTTCACTATGTTTTTAACACGTACGCCAAGTTTTGTGTCAATCAAATGTCATTTACCATTTGATCTAGAAGCCCATATTTTATGCACAATTTTTCAAGCATGTAGAGTATAAAAATATAATTTAATCCAATGATGGATTTGTTAAAATTCTCATTCAATAAAAAAGATTGAGTGGTGTAAATGTAATATAATTTAGATTTACACCGAGTGCAACTTGAACCTAACTCACATTATATATATATATATATATATATTTTGAATGATATTAACACTTGAGGGTTACTACTAATTTAAAGGCAAATAATCCATTTTTTATGAATAGTAGGCTTATCTGGGCGCTACAAATTAAAATATAATTCATTCTCCTAGGGTTTACACTTTTACTTTAGAACGACATGAGGGCCTAAGGCAATGGCATTGTCAAAATTAACGGATATTGGATGGTCCGTGATGAATATTTAATTAATTAACTAGAAGATAAGCTTCTTTTTTTTTTAGAGAGTTTCAATATATGGCGTCCGCTCCTGATAATAACTCTTTATTATCAGACCAAGATACCAATCAGTTTTTGGTGTAAGCGGGGATTGAACCCCATATCTCTTATTCAATCATCAGAGACTTTACCAGTTGAACTAACTGGAACCCACAACTATAAGATAAGCTAGATTGAATGAAATATAAAAATATTTCTATTTCCCTAAATATTCCCAAGTCACCACATCAAAATAAATGTATATATTCCAATGACACTATCCAATTTTTTTTTTTCCTAGAGTCTTAAAAAACATTTTACATGCGGAGGACCAGTAGTTTTGGTCAAACATCAAATGGCACCGGCCCTTTGATAAAATGTAAGAGATATCTCAAGGGGCAACAGCATATGGGGATAGAATGGGTTTAGGAAAAAAGAAGATTATCCCATATTTTTGTAATCCAATGAAAAACAAAGAAAGGTAAAATATTAAGTTGGATTTTTTTTTGTAAATTTAATGGATTTTCTAGGGACAAAAAATGAGTTTAGTAAAACGCAGGAAATAGGTTTCTTCCATTTTTGTATATATCATTGAGACTAACTCGTAGATTAAAAATCGTTGAAATAAATCTATTGACATATATATGGATGAACAATCATTTGAATTTGTTTGAATTAATAAGCCCAATAATTAGTTTTTTAAAGAGGTTTAAAGCATGTGCTATATATCTAAAAGTTAGGCCCTTTTGGATATACACCACTGTAAGTTTCTTTAAAAAACTTTCTCCCATCTCCCCGTGTATGTGTTAAAAAATACTTAGTATTCTAAAAAAAAAAAAAGTAAAAAAGAATTCCTATTTTCCTTGATGGACCGAAATAGACCAAAGTGGACTGAAATAGACCTAGTGGATTTAATTGGACTAAAAGGGACCGAATTAGACCAAATGGACTAAATTAGATTGAAATAGACCTTATGGACCGAATAGACCGAATTGGATTGATATAGACCAAACTGGACCGAAATGGACCAAAATATGATGCTGGTGTGGCTCAATAGAAGCATAGCAAAAATAAAAGTTACGCTACAAGTTTTAGATATTATACAGATATATATTTTCATAGATTTCATAGATGCATCAATGCATCATGCATTTCCTTAAAATGACTCATATGATGATCATAGAAGTAATCATCAGATACTTATATATACAAACCTTTTTGTTTTGTTTTGTTTTGTTTTTTTGTGATTAATATTGGCTGATGTTTTATAATGTTTCAATTCTGGACCGGATTTTTATTTTGCATCTACAGTCAATGTCATGGACAATTTCTTCCACTGCATTTTTTTTTTTTTTGGTAAACAATTTCTCCACTGCTAGAAAAACAAGCAAAACAAATAAAATATTATGTGATGTTAGTGACATGGGGATCAAGTGTGTCCTGTATGAGTTAGTTGATTATATGGTTTTAACTAAACAAATAGAAGTTGAACCAATGTATCTTATTAGATGATTGGTCATATATAAACTCGTAGTTAACTGATTGAAATCTCTGGTCTTGTTGAGTTTCACTCAAGGGGTTACAGGTGTTTGTAGTGTACTCAGAAATATTTCAATTTAAAGGGGCAAGAGTAAAAGCCAAGCATAGCAAAATTGAAATAGAAAACGTTAACTAACATAACTAACAAAATAAATAAATAAAATTCAATTTTTCATGCAAAAGTTAATTTAAATGTAAATTATAACTGATTTTTTCTTGTCCAGTGTCAATTTACACAATGACCTCTCTAATCTTTTTGAAATCACTGCTTCCTGATAAAAATTTGGACCTTGCAGCATTACTCAACGGGTGTCAAGTTTCATATTGGATTCTAGAACAGATTGACCTCTAACATATTCATTTGTATTTATTTTGAATTATAATTGTATAGTGTATGCCTAATCTTTGAGAAATACCCAAATTCCATCTTCAATGAGCTATAGAGGTGGTCCAACCCAAGTTTGGCCCCATTTGAGATATAGGCCTAAAGTTATCAGACCAGGAACAGCCCAATGTGCATAAAATGCTATTAAGTTCCTGGGCCTTAGGAGAGATTTGATGGAAACTGGACCTAAAGTAAATGACACCGAATAAGCTAGCTTCCATTGACCATTAGGCTCTGTGATTATATTATATGTGGTTCTTTTGGAAACTAGCTAGTAATGCTAATGCAATTTCAAAATGTTGAAATAGTTGACCAGTTCAGAATAGAATGTACATTCAAATGATCATGTATATCCTGTGCCAAGTGCCAACCTGTAGATGCATTCAATGCATTAACTCGAACACTTAAACGCACTTTATGATGGACCCCTTGGGCAAAGGTGAAAGCTCAAGAAAGCAGGCATCCTATGAAGTGTCCAATTGGAAAAAAAAGTTGTAAATTTTTTCTGGGGTGTTTAAATAAGTGAATTTAATATTGACATTAAGCAATATAATGAGTAATAAATTATCATCTGGGTCTAAACAAAACATGAAGTTCGAGAATCTGAAAAAGCTTAAAAGTGGATCAAGCATTGGATATTGTTCAAAATCTAAATCATTGAAAAGCCTAGAAAGCTATAAAATACAGCATATTGAAAAGTAGATGTTACTGCCATTGTAGTCTGTAGCAGTACCAAGGTTGCAGCAACCTTTAATCCATATATCAAGTTTTCATGTGTCTTTGTTTAGCAGTAGTACCTTTGATTCTACTCAACCATCCATTAAAACAATGGCTTAAATGGTGATTGATTTTTAGGGAGAGAATCGAGCTGCTACAGCCGCCTAAAGTCTGAGCAAACTGTGCTTTTGGGAAAGTGGTGCTGTGCATTGATGGATGGTCTTAGATATGTGAGTCTGTCTGATAATAATCATGGTGGTATGGAGTAAAGAGAAGAGAGATTGGAAAGTGAAGTGTTTTCCAAATTTGACGAGGTTTGTCAGCACCCTTTCTCTTGAAACTTAGCTTTCAATCTGTATAATCCCCAAGTTTCTAGTCTGTCTGTCATCAATCCCAGCACCTATTTTCTCTCTCTCTCTCTCTCTACTGTATAGTACTATGTGCATGTGAGGAGGGTATGTATGTGTTTTACAAATTTATTTCTTGCTAGATACTTGTAGACTTGTAGTTATAGTTTTAAAATTTTGTTTACCAAAAAAAAAAGTTTTAAAATTTTCAAAGAGCTGTCATCAATGAGTTGTTTAATCTTATTTTTTTTGGGATGTATAAAAATTTTTGGTTGGTTTGATTTCTTGTGAGTCCCAAATGAGCTGTGTTGCTTTCTTTATTGCTATGTTCGAAGTTAAAAACTCTTTGATTTTGAGAACCAAGGAATTAGGTTGGATGGCTCTTCAATTGAAGTTGAATATATATATATATATTTATATATATGGGAAAAGTTAATGCAATGTATTTTAATTAATGGGGCAGGGTTGAGTCCAGTGCACTGGACCCAGTCAGATGATGATATATGTCCAAAAATAAACACATGTCACAATCCCAATAGGTTTAGTGTCACTGGATACTAGACCTAATCCGGAATTTTAATTAATTGGGTCTAGTTAACAGATATGTTTAGGGTATTTATTAAATCATATTAGAAAATAAGAAATTTTAAGTACATTATTTAAGTGTTGATCTTTAGGTTCTCATTTTTAGATTCTGCCATGTGACTGCACTTAACTAAAAATACACTTTCATCCCATGAGAAAAAAGTTACATGAAAAAATTTTAACAGGGGAACCTAAGGAACAACACCTAAGTTTTGCCCTTTAGAAAAAGTTTTGATATCACTTTTATATGAAATATAAAAAGCTATTAAAAAAATTAAATACTTTTTTTCTTTTCTTATAAAAAATTCTAAATACACTTCCTAAATCAATGCCCTTAATTTTAGGAGATCTATTTGTAGGGAATTAACACGAAATTCTCAAACTTGTGAGAAACAAAATAGAGAAAACACACGCCAAAGAAAAAATAATCACACGCACAAGACAGTATTTACATGGTTCAGCAATTTGCTTACATCCACAGAGTTGCAGGGATTTCACTATTATCAGGAAAAAAATATAAGTGTGGCAGTACAATTTTTTTCTCTCTCAAAAACTACATCAAGAAACCCTAATCACCAAAACAACGGTTTTTATATCCTGCGCACATGATTCACAATGAGCTACAAAACGGGCCAAAAAATCTCCCATTAAAAACCACGCAACATTATTTCGGGTCGGGTCGTCATCCGGATCAAACACAACTAGGCTCCACAAAGCCCAACACTATTAACTTTTCCCTAATAAAAAATGTATAAGTGTCCAAATCAATCTTATATGTCTTTTTAAGAAGGATATTGTTAATGGGTGTCTCACTATTTTAGAAAAATTTTGACACCACTTTTATGAGAAATATAAAAATTCATCAAAAAATTTAATTATTTTTTTCTCCCATAAAAACTTTAAAAAAATATTTTCAAAATCAAATTTGTTAGAGCGCGATTCTCAAAAAAAAAAAAAAAAAAAAAGTTAGAGCATTCGTTAGCTTTTCTCTTTTTAGAAACACAAAAAAGTGTCAATTGAATTGGCTAATTAAAGTTGAATCTCCCAATGAAAGCAATAGCAAGTTTGAGAAATTTACTAATGTAACCCTAGCCAATGATCATTATCCTATTAAGGATGGGGATTATTGTTCCCATATTGGTTTGTTTCAAGTGAAATAATATATATATATATATATATATATAGAGGCAGGATAAAATTTAGTTACAAAATTGGTTATAACCTAATACTACAACTTTACTTAATATCTTTTTAATGAGGGTGAATTTTGACAAATCTACAATTAGATTACATTTTCTTCTTATATCCTTCATGCTTGCAAAATTTCTAGAAAATTAGAGATTAGTAGCAATGTTACAATAAATTGTTTAAATTGTAAATTTTTGTAATTTAAAATTATGCATAAAATATAAGTTTATAAATCATATAATAAATAATATTCGATAGATATGAAATTTGACATGTGTATTAAGAGCATAAAGAACATGTAATTCAACGGTTAGATTTTCAAAATATATAGTAATATTTATTTTATTGAATAAGGTTGTAGCCTTAGGCTACAACCAATTTTGTAGTTAAACTTTGTCTATATAGGCAAAGCTTATTGAAAATTCAATTAGATTTTATAATTGAAGTCCAATTTTGCGTCATGTGTCCTAAATTATTTATTTTTGGAAAGAGTTTTTTTTTTTTTAATTTTGGGGACAAATGTGGGACCACATCATAAATATTTATCTAAGTGAGTTATTGCATACAAAAAGCAAAAAGTCTAGAATTAATGAATTGAAAAAAAAAAATTTAAAAATGGACAATTTACATTTTCTACCTAATAATATTCTTACAAGAATTTTTAAAGAGTTAGAAAAAATATAAGAATGACTATCAATTATATTTAAATTATATATATGTAAGAATCATATTATGCATCTTAATGTATATCTTTTAAGTATATTCATGCATATGCATAGGGTTACAAGTTAGTTTATTTAATAATAAAGATTATATTTCTTATATTTAATAATAATATTCTTACAAGAATTTCTAAAGAGTTAGAAAAAATATAAGAATGACTATCAATTATATTTAAATTATATATATGTAAGAATCATATTATGCATCTTAATTTATATCTTTTAAGTATATTCATGCATATGTATAGAGTTACAAGTTAGTTTATTTAATAATAGAGATTATATTTCTTATATTTAGGAGTGTTCTTATACAAAAACAATGGTACCAAAGGAAATGTGTATTCTCCGGAACTATGGGTTATCTGTGTACTTATCACAATTGAGAAAGACACATTTGTGGATGAAAGCATATTAAGATCTGTACACCCAAAAAAAAAATTGCATTAATAACATTTTTTTTCTTCCGCTAAATGGATTAATTAAGTTATTTTTTTAGTATAATTAATTAATTAAGTTACATTTGGAGTAGTTCATAATCGTTTATATATCCAAAATCAACCTAATAAACACCTATGAGCACAATCATACACTTCTTTTGTCAGTTGGATTCGGAATAGTAGAATCTTCCACCCAAATTTTCACACTATTACTTATGTGAATGTGATGTTGTTGGCCCAAAGTGAGAGAATTTGTGAGAGCGAAATGTTAGAGATATAAAAAGTCTCATAATTTTTGTCATAAACTCGTCACTTGACAAGTTGTGAATAGTGGAGGTCAAATAGTGGGTTTACACTTTTACCACTCACGATTCGTCATATGACGAGTTATGAAAAAATTTGCGAGACTTTATGTGTTCCTAACATTACTCTTGCTGAGAGAGTAAGTGAAATTATATGTGAAAAATTTAGTGTCAATAATAGCACCACTGTTACAATTTCTCATAATAGTCCAATCCTCAATGATTGCATCATCACTTTATGCATAATGGTTTTTAAGGGAAAACAATTATGCGAAGCAGTAGATGTGTCATAATTTGCTTCTATGAGCATCAAATATGTGAGAATCTATATGTGCTAGGCACAATGTCAGCCAGTGGAGAAGATATTTTGGTCACACTGTCATAGATACATGCCTTCTCTCTGATATTGACACTCGGTACGTCAAACCTTTTTTAGAGTCCACCATTCAACTATTCGTTATTCTTTCTTCTAAGAATCTGAATATTTTATGCCAATGGGTTTCTATGCCTGTGATACCCTTTTTCCCTTTCTCTTCTTTTGTTACAGGTTTGATCTGCCCTCTCCCATTAAAGTTAGGGAGGAAGAAAACTGAATCACATATCTCTTTATCTCTTTATCAATGCAATGGTAATGAGAAATCTTCTGGGGGTCTCAATCAAAGTGTGAAAGCATTGAGTACATCAACTAAAATTGAAGATAATAATGACAAGTTGGATCCCAAATTCTATAGAATCTTGTCCATTTTCATATCATATAGTAAGATATTTTAAAAATCCATAGAATTGTAATGATAGTGCAAAGGTTATGCGGATTTTTAAGTTGACAAGTGTCACAAGATCTAGTGTCATGCTCTGACCGAACTATATGAGCTAAGTATGTAACAACAACCACATACAAATAAGTGCTTGCAAGACCTTACTTCTTCTTTTTGTTCTTTTTGTTTTTTTTTTTTTTTTTCTTTTTTTGCAGAGGAAAAATGAGTAGAGGAGAGCGACTTGAGTTGACGTCTTCCACCTGAATAACACAAATTTTGCATATATCTATGTTATCATTTTAGTTATAAAGTTTTTTATTACAAGTGTGTGCAAGACCTCACTAAAAGTCATTATTTTTTATAAAAATAATCAAGTTAGTTCAATAGCTTACAAAAGTATCAATGCTATTTTCTAAGAAATAATTCAAAATCCAAAACTTAAAAGCAGGACTTATTACAACTAAGGTAAAATCCACATATTATAAAACTTCCAACAGTGACACAAAAAGAAAATATTGATGTCTAACATATGTTAATGTTGTCCTAAACCCTTCTCACACCACCCTAACTAGCGTCTAATATGCTTGTATATCCTTCAAAGATTCAACTACAATCTTATCCCCTTTGCAAATTTTGAGTCACCCTCTCTCTTTAGAACCCTATGTATATATGTTAATTTGAATGAGTTCAATTAACTGACAAATTGTCACTAAGGTTTTCTTAAAAACCCCTCGAAGAAATAATAACATATTATAATCCCCATCATAACTTTCACTAAAAAAAAAAAAACATTCTACTTAATTACCTCAGTTTTATAAACTTTTATTTATTTATTTATTTATTTGCATATTACATGTAGATTTGTCGCTAGGCAAGGTAGGTCACATTGGCGTCCTATTGCATAAGTTTGTTGCTATCAAGGCATAGGTCAATGTGCTAGACCTCGAAGAGCTATGTTCCCAACATAGCCTTGTAAATTATATGGTGAAGATTAACATAACTCGTAAAATTTCGTATTATTGAATTTCATTACATAAATAAATAAATAAAACATTTATAAAGTGAATGCTATAAATTCAAATCTTATCATAATATAAAATAGTCCAAGCTTTTACCAGGTCATTCGGGCAGGAGTTTTTGCTAAAAGGCTAATTCTGGCTTTGAATTTAGATACTATTTTGGTGCCCTCATAATAAAGAAACACCCACCCCTAGGTCCAAGGGTCAATTGGGACTTGTGTTCATGAATTGCAATTGGAATAAAAATAATATCTTACACATAATAGACATGACTTTGGGTGTATGTTATATATACAATGTAAAACAGACATAAAAGCTTAGCCAAGATAAAGAGGAAGAAAAAGAGTGGGGCTAGACATAAATTGAATTGTCCCTACTAAATAAAGTTTGAAGAAAATAGTTGTGTATCATATAATGGATTATTAACGAGTGTCCTAGAGGCACTCGTTAGCATGACCTATTAATATAAATCAATTTGTGTTAGTATTATTGGTTAAGAACACAAATTTTGGTGTTGTGTTTGTCTCTAAACTCAAAAGTCTAAACTATTTATGTGTGCGTGTGGTATGCCCCATCAAAAAATGGAGGAGACAAAAGGCCACGATCTTGGTGACTGCAGCAACCCCAATAGGAGACCATCCTATGACATGGGACACATCAAAACAAGTGAGCAACATAAATTTGATGTCAGTGGTCGGGTCTGCCGTGTGTGATCCCCATCAAAACAACCAATGCCTAACATTTATGCTTGGCAATTCGAAACCCCCATGTGTCTACAAACCTATTGGATGACTATAAATGAATATTAATTCTTGAATGATTTGTAATAGTAATTAATGTAAGAACTATTACTGGCACGTTTAGGAATTTAATATTGGGGTCCTCTTTGTACCCTTAACCTTGGGATTCTAAGGTCGGCTTCCAAAAAAAAAAAAAAACCCTTGGGATTCTAAGGTTGACACGCAGTTTATATCACAACCTCAGAGATTAAACTCGTACATTATTTACCATATGTTTTGACATGAAAATTCTTAGATAATTTTGAAGTACAGATAAATAGTATTTTTCTCTCTCACATTTTTGGTTGACCTTACTGTTTTCTGTACTTTAAAAGTATCTAAAAATTACTCATTTTGATGTACTCTTTACCTTTTGACAAAGAAATTAAAGGAAATTCGAGTAATTTTAGGATTACATCTTTTATCACATCGCTATTTATAATTATCTTATAAAATAGATTATGATTAGTTGTTTGTTACTTTCACATTAATCCACTACTTTTCATCTACCGCTCATAACATGCTATATCAAAATTATGGTAAAGTTGTGACACAAAAAGGTGTAATCCTAGATTTTCTCCAAGCAATGTTGGGAAAGACAATGCAACATTTATAATCAAGCTCAATTTAGCAAAAAATAAAAAATAAAAAATGGATAAGCTCCTTATAATCTCCCAATTCTAAGTATAGAAGATTCAGTTTGAAGTTTTTAGTTAACAATTACTAAATTTATGGTGTCTCATGTTTATGATTGGAACCCCATTTCCCTCCCATCTATTTGCCTTTTTCAAAATATTTTTTTAAGAGAAAGATCATAAAAATGCTCAAACAAATAATATCGCTTCAAATGAGAGAGAGAGAGAGAGAGAGAGAGAGAGAGGTGTTGACAGTTGATCTAGTTTTTTTTTTTTTTTTAAATAACAATAATAATCTTAGTGTGTACGGAGAAATTTCAATTATTTTTGAGCCGACCTATATTAAAAAAAAAAAACCTAAGAGAGAGGTAATATTTGGCTACTAAAACATAATTCCATTACTGCCACAAAACCTTTCTCCAGCAAATGAATTTTAAATTAATTATCAAAAGTTCATTTGGGAGTGCCGCCGTTTAAATGTTATTCAATTAGAACGTTGGAGGATGAGCATCAACATCAAAATTTAAGTCAATCATAATTAATAACTTTTCTTGTTTCTCAAAAAAAAAAAAAAAAAAAAAAATTTTCTTACTTCTAACTTGCAAGTTGCAACATTTGCCCAATCTTTTTGCTTCTTTAGTATCCAGCAACAAAAATAAAGAGAAGGAGAATGCTAGAACGATAGCCATTTCTATTCTGCCTAAAGGTTGGGAACTAATGATTGACTTTGTTCATAAAATTTTTGGATTTACTCATATAAGGATCAAATTATCTTGTTCCCTAATCCTAACAAAATTTAATTAAATTTATTTAAAATTAGTTTCAAAGTTCACAAAAAAATTGATCAAAATTCAAATTATAGACAAATCACTAAACATGTATTCTCCACAAAATTCCATTTTAAGACGCTATATATACGAATTATCCAGTTTTATTTTCTCATTGAATAATGTTAATAAATTACTAATTGTCCTAAAAGTTTAAATTATTAAAAAAATTGATGAATTGAATCAATTTAATCATAACTCTAACAAATGTTTATGACCGAAACCCATTTGGCCTTATGGTTGGACAATAATTTTTTGAGGAGGAGATCTCACCAATACTAATATGTGAGGGTTCATAGTAGATAGGCTCTAAAGATTGCTTCTTCTTTTCTTTTTTTTTTTCTTTTCTTTTTTAAATTCTAGGTAAAAGGCCCTAAATATTAAAAAAAATGCACATAGAATGTTCACTTTATACTATAAAGTGAACATTCTATGTGCATTTTTTTTGTTAATATTTTGGCTATCGTTCTAGCATTCTCCTTCTCTTTATTTTTGTTAATTCCGTGAACTCCTAAAATCGGGGTTGGATCGCACGGTTCATGCAGAACTGGTGGCAAGAACCATGGGTCCCAACCCCTTAGCAATTTTTTTTATTTTTAAAAATAACTTAATACAATTTTATTCTACTTAATTAAATTATCCATCTCTTACAAGGAATAAAAAAAAATTATAATTAAAATCCTTCAAAGATATTCAACTTTACTTCAAAAATTAATTATAAATTTTAATGTTTTCATGGTTATCATTTTATTTTATTAACTTTCTTATTTAATTATTAAATATATGCTTGAAAATCATTAAATTTCCCTCACATATATAGATATATTAGTCAATTTTGCTAGTTTTATAAATTTAAAATCTATAATTAGGATTTAATTAATTATTAAATTAATTATGACATCATCACGGTTCGACCCCGGTTCAACCTCAGTTCGACCTCAAAAACCTTGAACCTCTCCCTTTTATAGTTCAATGAACCGTCTGAGTTTCAAAACCATGCTTTATAGTAAAAAAAAAAAAAAAAAAAAAGGAAAAAAAAAAGTAGACATCTAGAATAAAGGGGAAAAAATAGTTAAAATATTGACAAGAGAGGTTTTTTGCTTTTGTGTGACCCATCATCATCATACCTTAATCAGGAGGTTGTCTCTTTAAAGGGACAAGTATTACCTTTGCATTGCCTCTCCAACGAAACCAAACCCTTTTGTGGGTCCATAAAGGATTTAGAGCTAGGGTTTGACCTTGTCTGAGAAATAGCAGGCTGCACGATTGGAATTTGGGGAATTTGGGACCATTGGACTCATTTTACAGATAATTGAAAGGAGCCCTCCATTTAAAGCAAATTCCAGCTATAGCTATGGTGGAGGAATTTGCATTTCTGTCCTATGTTTTTGTTTTTTTTTTTTTTTTTTTTTATCTTATTGATATATTTTTGTGTCTTGTCCTTGTTGTGATTGTTACCATCTTTGACCAATCATTAAAGACTTCATTCCACCTCTACCCTTGCAACTAAGATTATAGAAAAAATCCATTTTGTGGTTTAGAAAATGTTGTGGAACTAGATGGGACAGTGAAATATATCCACTTTAGTTTCAAAACTCCAAAGTCTTGAAAAGTTTATAGAATTTAACATATCTTAATGGAAGATATTCTTATTGGTTTAAAAGACAATACATCCTATGATTGTTTAAACTTAAAAGCTTTTCTTTAGGGATTCTAAAAATAAAATAAAATAAACATAAGCTTCTTTTTAAGGGTTGTGGAAATAATTTTATAGAGTTCTTTAATAGGTTTTGGTCATATCTTCTATAGTTTTTATTTTTATTTTATAATTTGATACAATGGAGAGAAGATATTTGAACCTGGGATGTCTTGTAAACACTAATAAATACTAATTAGTTGAGCTACAAGACTCTTAACATAACATCTATAGTTGTTATATAAATATTAATTTTCAACCAATACTTTTCTTCCTTGCGATTTTGGTGATATCTTGTTTAGATGTTAGAATTATTTGTTATTTTTCTCATAAGTATTCTTTTAATTAGGGCTTAAACTCCTCTAAAAAAAACTTAGGGCTTAAAGAGACATTGTTATGTCAATGCTAAAAATAATCCAATCTAAATTTATCAAAAAAACAAATCCAATCTAAAAAAAAGAAAGGTAAAATAACTAATCTCTCTCTCTCTCTCTCTCTCTCCCCCCCCCCCCCCTCTTTTCTTGTGTAAAGGAAAATAATCACATTTTTTCATTCCGATATTTCAAGTAATTTAATGTTCCTTGAGATGGATGACTATATTTGGAGACACTTTTAACCTATGGAAACCACAAACTTATGGGTATGAAGGGCATCCCATAGGCTAAGCAAGGTGTTCTTGACTTCTTAGGCAACAATAGGTGCTGCCTCATTGTGGTGCATGCATGGTTGTAATCAAAGTGTAATTTTATGACCATGGCTAATGGTTCTTTGTATTAAATGAGAGAAAGAGTGACTTATTTAGTCATTTGGAAGCCATTCTTGGGGCTCTTGCACAAGAAGACCAGGGTTCAATTTTTGAAAGGTTGAATCTGAAGAATGCTGTGACAGATCATATAGATGTAGCCTTTTATCATATTGAGGAGTTGGTTGTAGCATTGGCAATGCAAACTGATATTGTCAAAGAGACAATAAGGAAGGCACTTGAAAACTGTGTTGGCCTTGTTGAAAAGAACAATCATTGGCCTTCCTAGCAGAGAGGGAAGCGTCCACAAAGATGAACATTCTTAAACCTAAGTCATTTAAGGGTACTCGAAGTGCCAAGGATTTGGAGATTTTTTATTTTATTTTTGTATGCGAGCAGTTTTTCAAGGAATAAGTAGATGGTGAAAATTTGACTATCATTTACATGTATTTTGTAGAGGATGCCAAGTTGTGGTGGTCCTGTTGGAGGACTCGGGTAGAAGATGATCATGAAAATTTATTAATTTTTAAAGTTTTACACATATTAACTAGGTCAAAACTTAGGTACGGTACTAAGATGCTGTTACTTAGGTTCTTTTCTTAAGATTCAGCTATGTAGCTGTACCTAACTAAAAATAGACTTTCATCTCATGAGAAAAAGACCACATTGTTAAATTTTAAAAGGAGTTCCTAAGGAATAACACCTAAGAGCATTCACAGGGACAATTGTAAATGCCATATGTTATCAATATTTAGCATCAAGCCTCAAAAGTACTCAACAGCTGGCCTGCTAAACTTGTAAAATTGTAAAATTTTTTGGCATTGTGTTATAGTACCATCGTAAATGTATGATGGTACTGTAGCACAATGCCAAAATATATTATTAATATTTTATTCCTAAATATCAGGCTTTCTCTCTCATTTGTCGGAAACAAATAATAAAGAAAGATTAAAAAATAATATTTTAATAAAACGGTAAAAGAATAGAGTTTTGGGATGTTGGGTGTATTGTAAAATGGTATGGTATAATTGATAAAGTAGCATTTTAAGATGGTAAAATAGAATAGAATAACATTTCCCATTGTGAATACTCTAAGTAGTGTAATTAAGTTTTGTTCTATTAAACAATAACCAATAACTCTTTTAGAAAGGAAAATAAATATCTCATGTAATGAAAATGTAATCAAATGACCGAAACAAGAACTATTACTTCATATCAAACATACCGTTAGTTATTATTGTCTTCATCACTACAAAATTTTTGTAACTGTCAATTAAACAAATTAGTTGTATTACACATTTCTCTCACATAAAGGTGAACTCCATACAATAATTTCGCATATGAGATCCATATTTTATGCGAGAGGAATGTGTTGTACACCTCTGTATGGAATATGTTTTCAATTGCCCATTAGGCTTTTAAGCCGTTAAAATTTAAAGCAACTAATTATAATAATGAAAATATAGTTTTATGGGAAAAGTATTTATTATTTTGATAAGCCGAGTGGTCCAACGGTAAAGGATGTAACTGATAAATTCTTTTGCAAAGAAAAAACTTAGAAATTCAAAATCTCTACAAGCTCATTGTTTGTTGAAGTTTGCTCTTTTTACTTTCTCCCAAGATGATAGGATTTCCAACCCACAAGTGAATGAATTATTAAAGTTTTGATTCTTCAATCATTTGGCCAAAAAAAGAAAAAAAGAAAAGAAAATAAGTAGTTCTTATTTTTTAAAGTTCTTATTTAGGTATGTGAAAGTAAATGATTCTCAAAAAAATAAAAATAAAAAGGTATTTAAAAGCAACTACTATATATGCTAAACAATGACCATACACAACATTTGACCAAAGAGAAGAAAGAAGGCTCAAATTCAGTGACAAAATCCAAATTCTCAAAGGGAGTAGGAATCATTTAGAATTAAGTTAAAATGAAAGGACATCAATGCAAAATCAGCATCAAAAGGAGAATATAGAAAATTCTTTTAAGGCAAAATCTGTATTTGTAAAAAACTAAAGACTAAAATTAGTTTGGTAGTTGCCTATTTGGCGAATGTGAAACACTAAAAATGGCAAGCACAACATCAGCACCACCATCTATCTCCTCCTTCCAACTGTTTGGTCTGTTAGTAGTTCTAGGAGGCAAATCCGGAATCAAAGAATGAATGTGTTGAATCTTTGTTCAAACCAGACCAAATAAAGAAATAGAGAGAAAGAGAAAAACAACAAAATACAAAATACAAAAAGATAAAAAAAAATAAAAAAAAAAGGGGAAAAAGAAAAAAAAAAGACAAAAACAAAAAAAACAAAAACAAAAACAAAGAAAATACACCCAGAAACAAAGAAACAAAAAGCAAGTCATTGGTACCAACCTCCCCCGTTTTTGCTTTCCCCGTCAATCTAAACACACATCCAAATTTTGGTTTGTCTGAAAAGTGAAATCTGAAATACCCATTTTGCTAAACCAACCCAGAAAGTCAGAGAAACACATAAAACAACAGTAAACTCACATAAAACAAAAACATAATCTTTTTGTGTTTTTTGTTTTTGTTTGTGTCATTTTCTCAGTTCCCTCCATTCTCCACCACCTACAGTTTCTGACAAGAAATAGTCCTTCTGCTCCTAAAGATCAAGTTTTGAGAGAGAGAGAGAGAGAGATTGACTCATGTATGAACCTGAGGAAACAAAAACAATGTGAGAGATAAGAGAGAGAGAGAGAGAGAGAGAGAGAGAGAGAGAGAGAGAGAGAGAGAGTTCTTAGGATGAGCAAAGAAAACAATGGCATTGTGAAGGCCTGGGAAGCAACAGTGCGGAAATCACAAGCTATTGCAAAGAAAAGAACACCCATGTCTGTAGCACATGCTGATGATGATGATGAGCCTGATGCAGCAGGTCCATGCCATGCCTACCATGCTGAGAGGGTACTCTCCAATGGGGACTTCTATACAGGCCAATGGATTGACAATTTCCCACATGGACATGGTAAGTACCTCTGGCCAGATGGGTGCATGTATGTTGGTGAATGGTACAGAGGCAAGACCATGGGGAAAGGTAAGTTTAGTTGGCCTTCTGGTGCCACCTATGAGGGTGAGTTCAAGACTGGTTATATGGATGGTAGAGGGACTTATACTGGTTCATCTGGCGACACATATAGAGGTTATTGGGTGATGAACTTGAAGCATGGACATGGGACTAAAAGCTTTTCCAATGGAGATTACTATGAGGGTGAATGGAGGCGTGGATTGCAAGATGGACAAGGGAGATACCAATGGAAGAATGGGAACCATTATATTGGGCAGTGGAGAAATGGGGTTATGAATGGGAATGGTACAATGATTTGGAGCAACGGGAACAGGTATGATGGGTGTTGGGAAGATGGTTGGCCTAAAGGGAATGGGACTTTTAGGTGGCCAGATGGGAGTTTTTATGTGGGGGTTTGGAGTAAGGATACTACTGACCAAAATGGTAGTTATTATCCATCAATTAATTCTAATGGGAATTTGGATTGGGACCCCCAGGAGGTTTTTGCAGTGGATTTGAATGATTGCCAGATTAGTCCTGGGGAGAAAGTGTCCATTTTTCCTTCTCAGAAGATGGTGAATTGGCCTGGTCTTGAAGGGGAGCTCTTCCAGAAGAGGAAAGGTTATGATGGGAGTTTCAGGCCTAGGAGGGAGTCCATGGATGGAATGTTAAATGATTATTTTTGGGGGAATGGTGAGGCTGGCAGTGTCAATGGAGTTGAGGGATTGGGGAATCTTCAGCATGAGGAGTCTGTTAAGAAAGGGAATGTATCACAACAGTTAAGACTAAAGCCGGTAAAAAGACCGGGGGTGACAATATCTAAAGGGCATAAGAACTATGAGCTCATGCTCAATTTGCAGTTAGGAATCAGGTATTGATTATTCGTTGGTTGTTTCCTAGTCTTTTTTCACACAATGTTTTGTTTTGTTCGGGTTATATTAGGCTTGATATAAATTTTGCTTTCTTCCCATGTTTTTAACACTAATTATGTTTCATTCAAATATAATGGTTTGAGGAAATGGAGTCAGGGGTTTTCCCACTGTTATATTCCTCTGAAACATCATGCATTTTCTGCTGTATATTCAGAGGTTCAATTTCTTTATCTGGTTCAAAGCTGAATACATGAAATGGGTTATTTTTAAATCTTTGGATGTTTCACACCAATCATTTTCAGTTGCAAAGGTTTTATGATATGTATTTCAGTCTCTTGAACCATTCCACTGATGTATAATGTTTATTCATGTCTTTAGTATCCTCAGGGTTTTAGCTTACAAGTTACAAAGATCATCCACTTTAGTTTGTAGCAAAGGTTTCACAGTATGTTGTGCTATTCACCAGTTTTGTAAGAAATTCTTTGAACTCTTAGGTATACATAGGAAACTTGGAAGACAATAATTTTGAAAAATTGTTTCAATCCCGAACTCTATATTAAATCTTCTCTAACGTTTCTAGTATAACAAATTGACAGTATTTACAACTTTGTCTCCTAGAACTAAATTGATTCAGACCAGGACTAAGGATGTGGTGAAACTTTCTTTTATGAATCTCTGCTGTTCTGAAATATCTATCAAATAATTTTTAATCTTCAATGTCTATAACTGACTTTTTGTGCCATAGCACAGACATTCTGTTGGAAGGCCTGCTCCAAAGACAACCCTTGATTTGAGGGCTTCAGCCTTTGATCCCAAGGAAAAAGTATGGACAAAATTTCCGCCAGAAGGATCCAAGCACACTCCCCCTCATCAGTCGTGTGACTTCAAATGGAAGGACTACTGCCCAGTTGTTTTCAGGTCAGCCTTTGAAAGATTAACTTCTACATTGCTAGTCTTCTTTTGGCTTTGCATTTCAGATTTTATTGCGAACTTCAGAAAGGGTGTGTCTGGTGCTATAAGATAGTGGATTCTCAGATATGTATTCACATGATTTCTACAATTATCATGTATGGGACTCAAATATGTCGATATTTTAAGTTAACATGACTCATTCATCTCATACAATGAAATGCTCAGTAATAACATCAGACTTATGATAATATTTTACCTTCAGCAAACCTGTTGTAATGTTGATTTGAAACATACAGGGCCTGATGGTCCATCGTATTCTAATTTTCAGGACTCTTAGGAAGTTGTTCAAGGTAGATCCAGCAGATTACATGATATCACTATGTGGGAATGATGCCCTACGGGAGCTCTCATCCCCTGGAAAAAGTGGAAGCTTTTTCTACTTGACCAATGATGACCGGTACATGATAAAAACCGTGAAGAAAGCGGAAGTAAAAGTAAGTTCTTTTTTCTGCTTCCCTCGCCTAATTTGAGACAAACACTGAACTTCACAATCAGCTTCCATTCTAGTTTCCCTGCAACAACTCTTAACTCTAAAAACTTTTCAAACTATGTCTGAACTCTTGATTACATATTTAGAATTTGGTCCTTCTGGTTGAATAATTCTCAAATTATCAAGTTTTGCTATTTATTGAAAAATCATTTACAGCTTCTGGGTAATTACACAACGATCACCTAAGCTTCTTGTTCTTTTGACCATGCATTACTTGATATCACTTATATTTGACACTTCTACAAATTATTGCTAACTTAAGCTAAACACTAGCCACTTTTACATGACATTTTTTCCAATCATGTCTGGAATTGTATGCAATTATAACTTGCCAACATGATTACAGGTGCTCTTACGGATGCTCCCAGCTTACTACAATCATTTCCGGGCCTTTGAGAATACTCTAGTCACAAAGTTTTATGGTCTTCATTGTGTCAAACTGACAGGAGCTGCCCAGAAGAAGGTAATGTCAAGATGTATAGAATCTCTCATTAGCAATCAAAAAAAGAAAATACTGATGCACTGACTTTCTTGCAATTCAGGTTCGATTTGTCATAATGGGAAACCTGTTCTGCTCTGAGTATGCAATTCACAGGCGGTTTGATTTGAAAGGTTCTTCCCATGGTCGTACAACTGATAAACCTGATGCAGAGATTGATCCAACAACCACCCTTAAGGACCTTGATCTCAATTATATATTCAGGTTGCAGAAAGTTTGGTTTCAAGAGTTCTGCAGGTTAATTTTTGCTCCAATCTCCCATTCTTATGTTCTAATTTCTGTTTCTCTTTGTAAGCTGAAATGTACCTTCACGCAGGCAAGTGGACAGGGATTGCGACTTTCTTGAACAGGAGAGGATTATGGACTACAGTCTATTGGTTGGTCTTCACTTCCGAGAAACTTCATCTAGGGAGTGCCTCACACCTAGAAGCCGTACCTCTGGTACTCACTCTCTTACTGGTTATTTACCATTTGGAATTTCTCTCTGGCTTCATCATTTCAACATGAATTCTTACAGAATGGATGAACTTATCTTTCAGGAAACGGAGACTTTGACAATGATGGAATGCCTCAACTTTCTAGAATAGATATGGATCAGCTTCTTTTGGATCCTACCCGGTACATCATGTTCATAAACATTGTGTTTTTAACCTTTTTGAAAAAGTCCTTAACTCCCAACTCACACATGAATTGTCCATTAGAGATCAAATTTTACCATGACTATTCAACTCCATCTTACTCACTAATTTAAGGTCATATTTTGTTCACAAATAGTTTTCTGAGTTGCCCAAAATATTCTAGACTAACATCTATCAATTTTTTTCCCAACAGAAAATACACATTTGTTCTTCCCAACTCAACATTTATCGTTGACTTTATCCCCTCTTATTGGGAATATTTTTAACATAAATCCCAAAGGCTGATCGGTGGTCATCTTGATCACAAATAGTTCCTTTATTGATTCCTTATACTGTATTTTGGTTGATTCTTGATACTCTATTACCATGCTCAAGATCCATATCTCAATTTTGCATTTCTCATTTTTATCTGATTGCATGCTGCAGGTGGGCATCCATTAAATTAGGCATAAACATGCCAGCACGGGTTGAGCAGACAGTCAGAAGAAGTGACTATGATACTCAGCTGGTTGGAGAACCAACAGGACAATTATATGATGTTATCCTTTTCTTTGGTATAATTGACATACTACAAGACTATGATATTAGCAAAAAGCTTGAGCATGCATACAAATCATTCCAATACGACCCAACTTCAATCTCTGCTGTTGATCCTAAGCAATACTCAAGACGCTTTCGTGATTTCATCTTCAGAGTTTTTCTAGAAGACACTTGAAGCTATAGAGGTTGACCCATATTTTTCAATTTTCAGCTCGTGGCCATCCATGTACAGTTGGTTTTCGAAGGAAATGACATTACTTAACAGAAAGAGGTTACTATATTTTCGCCATTGACATGCTCATTGGATTGGAGGGTGTTTTGTGGTTGCAAGAGATACATGCTTTGTAACATTCTGCATTGCAATTTTCCCCTCATCATCTTTTCAAATTATAGTTACAAAAGTATGATATGTTCAAGGTATAGATTAAAGTTTTAACCAGAGCTTTTTAGCCTCTTCCAATTGTAAATGAATTAACAAAAAGGTGAAATCTATATTGGAATCAATTCTTTTTGTATCCAAATTTTCCTATAAGGTGAGGATTCTTCCGAATTCGGTATTCAATTTTTTTTTTTTTTTTAAATGTACTGAAGCAATTCCAAATATTTATTTATGTGCAAAGATTTACATGAACAGGAATAGACTGTTAGAAAAATATTTTCAATCTCACAAACAGTTGATCTACTATATTTTTTTGTTTCTGTCCCCCCCTCCCCCTAAATGTTGGCTTGGTGTCACATATTCCATGTAATTAATTAAATGTATTAATATGATAATATCCTCTTGTTGTTTAATATAGGAGGGCTTTATTTGTTTATGTTTCTTATATGAGGTTGGAAAAGACAGGAGGGGTTGAATGTTTGAAAAAGAAAAGGGAAAAAAAAAAAAGATTATTGGTGAAGGTGTGGAAGTCCAATAAGTCAGACTCACAGCTGGGGGGTAATGGGGGAGCACTATTGATCATCAACAACATATTTTTGTTTATCTCATATTCTTTCTTGGTAGTTTGGTAATAGATTTCCTTGAAAATATTTTGGTCAAATGGACCCTTTTGCATTATTTCTTGGGGATTTGATTCTTAATTCACTGCCAAAGTGGATAAACAATACACTTATGTTTTTATCTGTGTCTCAGATTCTATATAGCCTATATAGGTATATTTTCCTATATAATTATTGGACCAGACATGTAAAGCACCCATGAGGCCGAGTATGAGTGTAAAGTATTATTATTATTATTCTTTATTTTCTAATATAATATATTTAGTTTCATAAATGTGCCAACCTCTTTATTCTAATTATTTTCTTTATTTTCTTTTGCTATATAAATATAAAGAGAAATTATATTTAATCCATCAGTAATTTGGACTTTATCATTTTATCCATTTAAGATCACTTCAATCGAACCTTCGTAACCCACCTTAACTTCTCACTGTTAAAAACATAAGAAACATAAAAATAAAAATAAAACAGATAAATGAAGTTCTAAGACATTGCATAAATGAAGTTCCACACTTGATGCTACTACATTTTGCCGAGGAAGCACTACCTTAGGATCATTTGTAGAAGCCTCCTTACTCCCAAGTACCACGAGCAGCTTGAACCCGCTGTTTCTCAGGTCCAAAAGGGTCAAAGGATGCTAGAAATAATCGGCCCAAAGCTATATACAACCACACCCCAGTGCATTTCTTTTGGGCTCGTAATTAAACCCAAGTGTTGTTTGGGTCCAAAATCCATAATTTAAAATGAAAGGGATTGGAGGGTCAAGTTTGGGTTTTGAATCCCATCCCCTCTTTGCGACCATCTACCTATCTAGAAAAAACAATGCATGGTGGGTCAATTATTGAGGTAGAGAATAAGATAGTCAAAATTATGATGTTTCCATCATTCTATATATATATATTTAAATAGTTTCAAACTATGGCGTCCGCTTTTAATGATAGTTCTTTATCATCAAACCAAGATATCAATTGGATTTTAGTGTAGACGGGGACTGAACCCTAAATCTCTTAAGAAAGAAAAAATTTTATTAGACGTCTCATTGGGAATCAGGTATAATTATAGGAGGAGAAAGGATCCAAGTCTCTTGCGTATGCTACACATTCCATGTGATGACTAACCATTTCTAACAACTATCTACATGGTAGACTATGATACATTGTCGGTCACTTTTACACAGATCTACCATTTTTTCTCTACCACTCCCAATCAACCACATAAAAAAGTTGTAGGAAAAGGTAAGCAAAAAGGTGTGGTTCTAGAATTATTGTTTTCAATGCAATTTTCATAACTTCTGGTCTATAGATCTTTGAAGAAACTCCAAATATTTTCATGCACTCATTTAGCATTCACCATATTACACAATATCCATAATTATTATGCTGATGTGCACATTTTAATAGACAAAAATGTGATGTTCACATTTAAAACATGAAAATTGGATGTGAAATAATAAGTGTGAGAGAATCATTCTCCTATCTTTCTCTCTCCTTTTTTTTTTTCCTTTCTCTCTTTCTTTTCCTGAGAACCACCTTATCTCTAACTTAATCATGGCTATCATCTACTAGAACTTTGTTCAATAGATGGAGTTTTTGTTCAATAGCCATAGCTAAGTGAGAAGCCAAAGATTTCCCGATAAAGGAACCAGAGGGATATACTTGAGTGGTCAAATATCAATTCACTTAATTCATTTACGCAAAAGACAACCAAAATAACATTATCCTGTCAAATAAACATTGGAATTGGTTTTAAAGTTTGAAACAATATGGTTGTGGTGGCTTCCATGTGAGACTTGAGAGTAGTAGGAGCATCAAAAGAGTTTCAATCTTGGTTATGGTCTACTTTTTTGGTTTCTAAGCAGAAAATGATAGTACTACTCACCGGAAAATAATAAAACTACGTGAGAAGTAAAGAAATAAAGCCTTTGAGTAGATTCAAACTATGCAAGAACAACATTATTTGTACAAAATTTTTTCCCAAAAAAAAAAAAAAAAAAACTCTTTTAATCTTGACAGAAACGATTTTTCATTTTGCAATGATTTATATTTTCATTTTATGGCAATATGTCTATGCATCACTTGAATATAAGTTTAATATCATTTATTTGTACGAAATTGTTTCCATTTTTTTTTTAAAGTTAGTCTTTCTCAATCTTGATAGAATAGATTTTTCTTTTTGCAATGATTTATATTTTCAGGGTATGTGGCAATATGTCTATGCATCTCTTGGATGTAAGTTTTATATCATTTTGTTATTTTTCTATGTGTGAGTAGTGTAATTTTCATAGGGAACCCTTTTGATAACATAAGTTTGAAGGAATTGGATGGTGCATATTTTTTTGGTTTTGGATCCATAAGAGCCGACCCAAAATTTTGGGACTAATACTTTGTTATCAGAAGTACATGTACTCTTCATATAAAAAATCTACAGAATATTTAAAATTAGCTGCTACTAAAATAAATTTAAAGACATATAAGGAAATTTCATTTAGGCATTCTTTTAAAAAAATTCAACAAAATTCATTTACAAAATTTAAACCTCATCTATTCTCACTTTCCACTGCATTCTTTTCCTTCCTCCTTCAAATAGAAAAATAAAATGACATTCTCTCATGGTTTCTACCTCAAAATTAGCCCATAAGTCTTATACCACTGAAAATTTTGAGACACTGCCCTAAAATTAAATCATTACAAAATTTCTAATTTATCTTAGATTCTCTAATTTTAAGTTTTTTTTTTTTTTTTTTTTTTTTTTAAAGCAAAACTTAAAACAAGAAAATTTCTAAATTTTTAGCTTGTAGAACAGTTCAAAGAGGACAAATTATTTCCCATGAATTTTGACCAATCCTGCAAAATGACAAAAAAGAAAAAGAAAAAAAGAATAGCAATAGTCAATAGGAAATTAAATAGGAAGTTTGTACTTATAAGCTGAAAAAATTAAAGTAAAATAGCTAAATCAAACTCTCATTTAGAAGTGGCCGAAAATAGGGTGATCCTTGTTATAGAAGTTTATTTGTGTATATATATATATATATATATTGATAAATAGCATGTGGAACAATTCAAAGAGGATAAACAAATGCTCATTTAAGTATTGCAAAGAGGACAACCAAAGCTATCTATTACATCTCTATGCACCCCAAACCCGCCACTTGATTCGAATATTAGCTAGTCTCTCATGGCTCCGCCTTTTGGAAGCAGGAGGAGGTGGTCGAGGGCAATAAAGATGACCTTGTGCTTGTTCTTTCTCATACCAATGCCATCAGCTGGAAATAGAAACACTAAAACCATCTTTGGTAAGAAACAAAAATTGGAGGTACAACAGCAATTGAAGTGCCTTAACAAGCCTGCACTTAAATCCATCAAGGTTATTAATCACTTCATAGAGCATGTTTGTGTTCTATATAGTAAGATGATGAGAATAAAAAAAGTAAAAATAAAGGAAGGATAAAAGGATAGAGGAGTGTTATTAAAGTAGAAAGTAGTGGGGAGATGAAAAGGTAAAAAGGAGGGAGAAATGTTGGAAAATAAATAATAAAACTAATGATTAAAAGATATTTTAATTTTTAAATAATTGAATTTTTAAGTCGCCTTGAATGAGTAAAAGTTAAAAATATATATATAAGAAAAATTGAAAACAAAAATGATAATGACGTGATTGCTAATGTGGCTCAACTGGAACATAGTAATAATAAATGCTACACTTCAGCATTTAGATACATATAGATAACATGTTACATTATTAGATGACATATTTTTCAAGAAAAAAGTTGGTGAAGTATATTGAGCTAAGTGTAAATTTTTATTTGATAATATTTAAAAGTCAAACAACTATATAAGTTTCGATGAAAATAATTAAATTTACCCTCATATTCAAACAATAAAACGTATATTGTTGATATAAATATACAAATACATATATAATTTTAAATCTGATTGAACCATGTGTCTCAATAGATTTTCTTATTATATATATTTTTTAAATTTAGGAATTAACATTTAACGTGAATTTTCTCGAAGTTAAATATGAGTGATAGAAATGGTTATAGCGAACGTGATTCATTTGCTTAGTTACATATTGATTCAATTTGCATATGTAGTTTATATTTGTTCTAGAGTTCACTTTGGGCATTGACTCCACTAATTTTAACTCTGTCCATTGCGTTTGGATCCAATATGCGATGAATAATTTGAAGCTATTTTACTAAGATGAGCTTGGCTTGTACAAGTATTGGTGTGGTAAGGTTGACAAATTAACTTGGGAAAACTACAAAGCAATTGTCATTGGAAATTGAAGAGTGAAAACAACACTACGTTTTCAAAGCATGTGCTGTAAGTTAGGCTATGTTTTGATTCTATAAACCCAAAGCTTAAAAAAAATGCACAACCCCAATATAAAAGGACTTTAGTTTGTAGCTAATCTGGTTTGGATTGGTGCCTTTGGTTGTTTTCAACAACATATGTGATAATTTTTTTAATTATAAATTTTCAAAAAATAATTGGAGTTGATTTTAGAAGAAGGGTGTGATGTTGTACGTATTTTATAAATAGTATACCTACAAGCAGGACAAATGGGTGGTTGTACAACATGATCTGGACTAACATAATGTATTTTATTGTATTTTAACGTTAAGTTGGTTGTCTTCTAATGTTTAAAATGATCCTGTGCATTGCATGGGTTAAATACTAGATTAAATAATACACGAATGATACTATAAATCGCCATGTAATTTGGAAAATGTTGGGTTAAGATAGATTAACTCTAGTTAATTAATTCGATTACCCAAGTTAATTAATTAGGTCAAATTACATGCAAATCGTGGAGGCACTAACAAATCACCAAATAAACTAAATGTAGCAGAAATTAAATAGATACAGTGATTTGTTGACAAATAGGGAAAACCTCTCGAAAGGCAAAAACTTCACCGGGTGAATTTAAGGTCACAATTCCTAAAAATCCACTAAAATCTTACCACTACCCTGACTTATCTCAAAATACCAACTTACAGTTGAACTTTCGCTTCAATACCTAATTGAATTTGATATTGTAGTAGCCTTCTTTCCTTTGTTGCACAAATCTCCAATTTGTGACTAACTTCTTTGCACGGATCCCAATACATGACTGACTCTAGCAACTTGAATGATATGTTCTTGGCTGCAAAGTTCTTCACTTCATCAACAATGAAGATCATGAAGCACTTGGTTACAAAACTCTAAGGTGTACAAACACAGTAGCTTCACATAGAGTATATAAGTTCTAGGTCTTTATTTTCGTACTTGATGACTTTTAAAATAAGCCATATATATGACTAGGATTGTGAGAAAAGAAACCTTAATCAAACAAGTAATCATGGGCCGAATTATAGATCTGGAAATTTTGAAATCGTAGATCTTGATAAATCGAGTTTGTGTCGAGCTTCTCCATTAATCCTCAATAGTAGTTCCTGTCGAGCTTTTGTCGAGACTTAATGACTCAACTTTTCTTCACTTGTTTCTTGGATCAATTTTCATGTCTTTAAAGATACCACTTGATATGTTTGAACAACATAGTTCTTGATATATTAATCCCAACTTAGATCTACCCAATTACAAGAAAAGTGCATTTTGTCAAAGGATTAGCCAATTACATATAAAATATAATCCTAACAATCTCCTCTTTTGGAAATCTGTGACAAAATTACAAGCATAATTATGTAGACATGGCAAAATGGGTGGGTCGGGTTGGGTCAATAGGGTTTACGGGTCAAACAGGTCGCGGGTCAAAACAGGTCATTTTTAAATGGGTCAATCGGGTTGTGGGTCAATCAGGTCGCGGGTCAAGTCGGGTCGAGTTTACCCGTATTTTTCAAACAAGTTTTTTTTTTTTTTTTTTTTTTTTTTTTTTTTTTTTTTTTTAAATTGATGCAATCTATCAATTGTTTATGAGTTCCTTAACTATGATTAGATTCTCACTGGTGATACTGTTATCACTTACCAATTACCACTAAACACTTGATACCCAAATTTGGTGCAACTCTTGTTCTAGCTTTTTAGAAGCTAATCTTGGTATAATCTTCGATCTGTTTAAAGTAGGAAGAGAAAATGAATGTGGCAAGTAAAAAATGACAAACTATAATAGAGTACATAACATATTAAGAAGAAGAATAAGTAAATATTTTATAAGAATTACATCTCAATCTCAATCTACTCAACGTTGGTAAACGTGGCAAAACGGGCGGGTCGGATCGGGTCAATCGGGTCGCGGGTCAAAACGGGTCACGGGTCAAAACAGGTTATTTTTAAACGGATCAATCAGGTTGTGGGTCAAATGGGTCGGGTAAGAAAATTCTAACCCGTTTTGCCATGTCTATAATTATGAGAGAAGTATAAAACAACAATCTCCATAACTATTATACAAAAATTACATAAGTCTAACTAATACAATGAACTCTTGAAAAATTTGCAAGAAGAGAAATTGTGGCATGAAAGACTTGCAACCTATCTTAGTTGATTCAGCCAAAAAAAAAAAAAACCTGTCTTAGTTGAAACACTTAAATAAGATCCATCAAGGCATCAAGTTTGGAATATAGAAAAGTTATATAAATTAAGAAACATGTGTATAAAGAGATAAAAGAATCAACACATGTGAAATAAAGGTGAAAAACATACATCATCATCATCGTATGTGAGAGGAAAAGATAAGACCTTCGTTTCTACCAATAAAAGAAGGTGAAAAGGCAATGAGAGGTTTACTTTTTGAGAAACACACACAAAAGAAAGAGGGAAAGAGGTTTTAACACAAAAGCACACCACAACTCCACTAAAAAGCCATGGTAACTTTTAAGGGAGACAAGAAGAGGTTTATTGGTTACATCTATTATGCATAACCCTAATCGGCTTCCAAAGACCAACGAAAAAAACTATATATTAATATGACCTATTGAAAACAAAGAACTTATATGGACAAAATAAATAAAAAATTTAATTATTTGTTGACCAATTTTTTTTTCTAATAAATATTACTAAACATGTAGTATATAATTTCATCATATTAAAGATGGGATCTTACACACACATATATATATATATATATATATATATATATATATCATGGTTTTAATTATAGCAAGGAATCTTCATATTGTACAAGTTGGTAAACCCTAACCAGTGGGAGTAGTATATGGGCTATATATGTCAAGAAATAATTGGAAAAAATATATTCAGAATATATATCAGTACTAGCTATTTAAGGTCGTATAGACGTAAAGCCTGGATATTTATGGCCATATTGACGTAATGCTTGGAATATTGATCATATTTCCAACAGGATACGAAGGTCACATACAAGTGTGAGGAAATCTCTCCAAAAACGGAGGGGGAAGGAGAGAACCCTAAATTGGCAAAAATATCCAGCTTGAAGGCTTGCATTATTTTTTTATTTTTTATTGTGATTTAAAAAATAATAATTTGTGAAATTATTGATTAAAGTATATTTTTGACCCTTAAAATTTCGGGTTATATTTTTTTTGCTTTCATATTGTCTCTACCATCCATTTATATTAGTAAGTAACCTCGCCGTCAAGTGCTCTAGATCTTCTTGTTTAATTATTTCATGCAATACTAATTCTAAAATGCTATGGAATGCAAGAGTTTAATTGTTGTAAGGCCAAAAAAAAAAACAAAAAAAAAAAATTATGAATGTGTATTTTACTAACGGAAATGGAATAACCAATAACATGAAAGTCAAAATAAAAATTTTAAAACGGTTTAAATGAAAACAATCCTTAAACAATAAAAGTGCACCTACACTATATTTGCATTATGCTTTCTCACTCACATTAGAATATATAGGTATCTTATGTGCAAGATCCCTCAAGTATAGGACCAACCTTGTATGAGAGGAGCTAGGGTATAGGACTTTACGTAGGACCACCCTTTTATGAAAGGAGGGTATAAGAGTTCAAGTAGGACTACCCTTGTATGAAAGGAGGGTATACTACATAGAGTAGCAAATAGATTCAAAATTTTCATGCTTGTATTTTCAAATTATGACTGTTATTTAATTTGAAAAATTAATGTATAACACCATTTTAAGGTCAATAAACTTCAACATACGATGCCTATAGTCTAAGAAGGCCATATATCTATTTAATATTTTATACAAGAATGTCAGACATAATGACAAATAATATCAGTTTTATACAGCTAGCCAGCAATAAATAAAATAAATTAAAAGAACAAGAACAATATGGTAAACTCAAATTTCAATAATCCAGCATAAACCAGAAAGAATAACACAATAAAAAATCATTCATATATATAATACAGAAAAAATCAAACCAGTAAAAACAATATATAACCAGTCTTTTATATATATATATAAATATATATATATAAAAATTTATTGGATAAATAGTTTTATAAAATAATTTAACTAAACTCTCTTAAAAGTTTAGAAAATTAAGTTTACCTTTTGTAAACAAAAATATTAAAATAATAATAACAAAAAAAAAAAAAAAATTGTTGTCTACAGTAGGGATAAAAGGGTCAAAAAGAGTAAGCAAACCGGTGTTTGTGACTGTGAGTGTTAGAGAAATTCAGAGAGATCGCTCATTCTATAAAAGGAGACCAGAACTATTCCATATATAGCGCATTGAAGAAGCACACAAAGAAATTAAGAAGCATTGTAGTAACACATTGGCAACACATACACAAGAAAGAGAGAGAAAGAGAGAGAGGGTGTCTTTATTTGCTGTGTACGTACGTACAAGAAAAGTTAATACAAATAGTGCTCCTTTTTTTCTTGGTTTTTCTTATAACAATGGAGGCTCTAATAAACAGTGGACTCTGTAAGGGTTCACTGTGCAGACAAGAAGATATTGAACAGTTGTCAATGGATGGTAGCCATTACAGTTTCTCAACAGGGATTTTGCCTTCTCTTGGAGGAAGTAGTGCACGCAGAATCAAGCTCAAGAGGTTCATCATATCACCCTATGACCGCCGTTACAGGTGCAAAAGTGATTTGATTCTTGGTTTTTCTTTGTGGGCTTGTGACTTTTTGTTTCCTTTACATTCATATGTCTCTCTCTCTCTCTCTCTCTCTCTCTCTCTATAAGACTGGTTATATATTGTTTTTACGGGTTTGATTTTTTCTGTATTATATATATGAATGATTTTTATTGGGTTAATCTTTCTGGTTTATGGTGGATTGTTGAAATTTGTGTTTTCCTACCATATTGTTCTTGTTCTTTTAATTTATTTTATTTATTTCTGGTTAGATTAAATTTATAATGAAACCCATCATTTATGTGAGAGGGGACGAAAATATTTATGATACTCTGGGAATACTTAATAATTTTTCTGTATAAAACTGATAGTATTTGTTAATTATGCTTGACATTCATATATTTATTTTTTTGGATTTTTTTTTCCAAACTAGAATATAATTTATTCATTATTTGTTTTGCTCTATACTTTTTTTACTGTTTATGTGTGCATGTTTAAATCTGAGTATTCAGAAAAGAAAGGTTTTGACTTTTGATTAGGGATGACCGTTAAACGGCTAAGATCAGATTTTTTTTAATATAAAATTCATAACTAATGGTATCACAAATAATTATTTATAACTAAAATATATTTTAATATCACAAATCACAATATGTCAAATAAAATAAACCATAAAAGCTAATAAGTTTAGATGCTTAGGATTTTGAAGGGTATATTGATAAATTAAAATTTAGTTAGACAGAATAAATGGATTTTATGTGTCGGACACTTGTTTATTTATTAAACAGATTAGATGTGTCAATCCAAGTATGACATGGAGGTTCATTTTAAATTTTGCCACTCCTACTTTTGATTCTTTCTGAGTTCTATAATATATATAAATATATATATATATATAAATATAAATATATATATATGTATTCTTTGTTTTATTTTCTTAATATTATTATTTTGAGATAGGTTTAAGTTATACTTGGTGTAACTTCACAAGAGTTACACATTTTTTGGACATTTGATTTGTATTAGATCTAAGGGTGAAAAAAAACACTCATAGTCATGTATTTATTGTTCCTTAAAAATTAGTAACTAAGTCATTAACTCTTCTTTTTAAAAATAGAAAAATAAAAAACAGCATTAACTCTACTCTCCATCATCATCTTCATCTTCTCTCCCTCTCTCACATGGTCTTGTGTTCTATGTATTTTCACCCTCAACAATGGAAATCAAGGGCGAGTTTAGGAAACAAGTGAAGTTTTTATTATTATTATTTTTATTATTATTATTTTTGTTACCTCTCTTTCGTGAGCTTTGACAGATTGTTGGGGTTGGTTTGTGCGCAAGTCCCAAATCATCAAATGACAATCGTCCCCCACAGACCCAAACAAATTTTCATTCTTTGAATGCCAGGATACATCTTCTACCAACATTTCATGAGCCTGTGAGATACATTCACAAGTCCCATAAACAAAGTATCAATGCAGCATGACTAACATACCAACATTAACCACCAATTGCTTCTCCAACATACAAAGTATCAAATCAGACTCACAGTCACCCCCTTGTTGCTTCTCCAATTGCTTGCTACAATAAAATACATACACATCACACCCACTTGTCTTTGCACCCACAACTACCGGGTTCTGTGGCATACACCGTGCCCTATTCATTTCTCCATCAACACGTATCTTCTGCATCACCTCCATCTACAAACATTCCAAACAAAACACATATCTTCTTCGTTCAAACACTCCCAGACATAAAATAATAATAAAAATTTCACTTGTTTCCTGAACTCGCCCTTAATTTCCATTGTTGAGGGTGAAAGTACATAGAACACAAGACCATGTGAGAGAGGGAGAGAAGATGAAGATGATGATGATGATGGAGAGAAGAGTTAATGCTGTTTTTTATTTTTCTATTTTTAATAAAAAGAGTTAATGACTTAGTTACTAATTTTTAGGAAATAATAAATACATGACTATGAGTATTTTTTTCATCCTTAGATCTAATACAAATCAAAGGTTCAAAAAAGGTGTAACTTTTGTAAAGTTACACCAGGTGTAATTTGAACCCATCTTTATTATTTTATGTATTTTCTTAGTTCTACTTTTTAGTAAATGGTTTTTAGTTGAAGTATTTTTCCAATTTGGGTGAAAAAATTCTCCTTAAATGGTTTAAAAGGTATTCTTTTTGAACTATTTAGTTAATTTTATGCCAAAAAAGCTTTATAGCTTTTTCAAAATACAATTTTATTGCTTTTCTCTCAATAATGAGTTCCTTTTTTTTCCCCTCCATATATAAGCTACAATTCAAATGACACTCCCCCCCCCCCCCCCCAAAAGATATGTATAACAATCAAGATTATTATTATTTTAAAAATTCAGTCTCGGATTGGTATTCTAAAAGTGAGAAACTAGTGGCTGGTTGTCATTAATTTGCATTTTTTTTTGAGAAATTTTTTTCTTCTTGAAATATTGTTGAAAATATAAGAGGTCAGGCCTAAAGTTTTAAATTTTAAACAATGACACATTTGGGTTTAAGTTGATTTTAAAGAGTCTTATTGCCAAAATAAGAGAGACCTGATAATAACTCTTATATATTCACGCTAAAAAGAAAGTGTTGTCAAATAAGTGAGACTTGGGATTGACTCCCCCACTCCTACTTCCACAAATTTGTGTTTAAATTCTATTATATCTATAAAATAAAACAATATATGACATGCACTCTTACTAAGATTAACAAATTTCTGTCTAAAATTTGAGATGACAATATTTTTTTGGCTAAGCTCAGCTAAGATTACATTGGTTATCGCAGGATTTGGGAAAATTTCCTTGTTTTTCTGGTCATCTATACCGCTTGGGTGTCCCCGTTTGAATTCGGATTCCATAGGAAGCCACATGCACCTCTCTCCATAGCTGATAATGTTGTCAATGCATTCTTTGCTATGGATATTATCATTAGTTTCTTTGTAGCTTACCTTGATAGAGCAACCTTCCTCCTTGTGGATGACCCAAGAAAGATAGCATGGAAGTATGCATGTTCCTGGCTTGTCTTTGATGTCATATCCACAGTCCCATCTGAGCTTGCTTGGAAGATATCTCCATCACCTTTAAGGTCATATGGCTTATTCAACATGCTTCGCCTTTGGCGTCTCCGAAGATTTAGTGCCTTTTTTTCCAGGTGTGAAGAGGTTTTTCCCATCTTATTAATGCCTTCGAGCCATTGTAAAACAATATGAAAGAACATTATTTTGTTTTTGTCTTAAGTCTTAACATGGGGTTTGTTTGTTCCTCGATACAGATTGGAAAAAGATAAGAACTACAACTACTTTTGGGTTCGATGTACAAAACTTCTATGTGTAAGTCTTTTTAAATAACTCAGAGGACTATTTTTATAGGTGAAAGAAAAAGCATGCACAATGTAATTGTATTATTATGATTTGGATTTTGTTTAAACAGGTTACACTTTTCTGGCTTCATTGTTCTGGATGTTTCTTTTATCTTCTGGCATCACGTTATGGTAACCCGAAAAGAACATGGATTGGAACATCAATGGATAACAACTTCCTCGAACAGGAACTGTGGATCTCCTATGTGATGGCGATTTACTGGGCCATCACTACTCTAACTACTGTTGGCTATGGTGATTTACATGCAGTGAATACAAGGGAGATGATCTTTGACATATTCTTCATGCTATGTAACCTTGGATTGACATCATATTTGATTGGAAACATGACAAACTTGGTTGTCAATGGGGCCAGTCGGACCAGTAAATATGTGAGTAAAAACTGTACTAATTGAGAGTGATACTCTGCCATACATATAAACATAAAGACTTAGATTTAGATTCCTGGTACATTCTTAATACCATTTCCTTGTCTTCTGTGACTAATTTCCAGAGGGATACCATTCAAGCTGCTACAAGTTTCGCTAAGAGGAACCGACTGCCTCTTCGTTTGCAAGAACAGATGCTTGCACATTTAAGTTTGAAGTTCAGAACAGACTCTGAGGGGCTCCAGCAGCAAGAGACTTTTGATTCCCTTCCTAAAGCCATCCGGTCAAGCATTTCTAATAATCTTTTTTACTCACTTGTGGATAAGGTGTATTTGTTTCAAGGGATTTCAAATGATTTGCTTTTCCAGCTGGTAATAATTCATTAAAAGCTGCATCACTCTAATCTTTGAATGCTTCTCCTTAAAGTGATTTTTGCGTGGCCTCTTTTGAATAAATGTTTACGTGACCAATTTTTTCTTTATATAAATTTCAAAGGTCTCGGAGATGAAACCCGAATATTTTCCTCCTAAGGAAGATGTGATCTTGCAGAATGAAGCACCTACGGACTTCTACATACTTGTCACTGGTGCTGTGGTAATAATTCAGTGTTATTTGTTTCTCAAAATCTTAAAATCCTGAATTTCATTTTATTTTTTAGTTAAATTTAAATATAGCTGTACTGTTTTTTTTTCGCAATTTTTTTGCAATTGAGAATTGCAATTTCCTTTCATTAATATTGCAAATAATGGCCTCTCCTCTAATGTCTGAATTGCATCACAGGAGCTATTGGTCTTCAAAAATGGAGTTGAACAGGCAAGTATGATCTCTCAAATTTTCTGAACAGCTTTAAATGGATGCATGAGAAATTCAAACATCTTTCCTGGTGTCCATGATATACAAGATGCTGACTGATGAAATAATGAAAAATGATTGCAGGTTGTTGGAGAGGCAAAAGCCGGTGATCTCTGTGGAGAGATTGGGGTACTTTGTTATAGGCCACAGCTATTTACAGTGCGGACCAAAAGATTGAGCCAGCTACTGAGGCTAAACCGTGCCACATTCTTCAATATTGTTCAGTCCAATGTTGGAGATGGGACAATAATAATGAATAATCTCCTTCAGGTCTGTAAAGTTACAGTATCTCATGACATTGAAACCTTTATCAAAGTAGAAACACTATTCCTACTTAGACTAATCTGCACCCTTGCTGCCTTTTCTAACTTAGAACTACACTTTAAATTGTGTCCTTATGGTATAAGATTTTCATCCCATTTCCCTAGTCTTTGATGAAGCTTAGTAGATGATGGTTTTGTATAATATAAAGAACTTGTGTAATGTAAAGTAATTCTGATTATACATATGACAAACTTTAACATATTATGTGCTACATGCCTTTTCTTCTTGGTGGGCAGCATTTGAAAGATCTTAATGACCCAATAATGTCACAAGTTTTAGTGGAGACAGAGAACATGCTAGCTCGTGGTAGAATGGACCTACCTCTTAGTCTATGCTTTGCAGCTCTTAGGGGAGATGACTCGTTGTTACAACAGCTGTTGAAACAGGGTCTCGATCCAAATGAATTGGACAGCAATGGCAGGACAGTTCTGGTGTGTGACATGCTTCCGCTTCTGATCTTATTCATCAACTTCTTATGATGTGAATTCTGATACTTTCTCTCTTAAATTTCTTCCCTTGTTTTATGTAAAATCAGCATATAGCAGCCACCAAAGGAAGTGAGAATTGTGTGCATCTATTACTTGAATATGGGGCAGATCCTAACAATAGAGGTACCTCCTAGCCCAACAGCTTAACCTTTTGCCTTTTTTCCGTTTTTAATTCTTGCAATGTTCTGCTCTTAACCATGTGGGACAATGATATAGCTTGTTTTTGTTTTAGGAATGCAGTTTAGTTAAATTTCCATTTATTTCATTTGATTTTGGAATTGGGGTTATTGTCAAGCATGGATCATTTTGGGGATTGATTCAATATGTAATATAAGGTGATGAATTTGATTTTGTGTATGCAGACTCAGACGGGAATGTGCCCCTGTGGGTGGCAATGCTGGGTGGTCATGAACCGGTGATCAACCTGTTACTAGAAAATGGAGCAAAATTACACTCCGGAGACATTGGTCTCTTTGCATGCACTGCTGCTGAGCAAAACAACTTGAAGTTGCTCAAGGAAATAATTCGTCTGGGGGGAGATGTTATGCGTTCTAAGTCCAATGGAACCACAGCTCTCCATATTGCAGTTTGTGAAGGCAACACTGAAATAGTAAGATTTCTTTTGGACAAAGGTGCTGATATTGACAAACCAGACTCTGATGGTTGGACCCCAAGGGCTCTAGCTGAACAACAAGGACATGAAGACATTCAACTACTTTTCCAATCTAGTGGAGAGCCCAAAAATCAATCCTTCATTGCAATGCCTGAGCAGAGAAATGGCAATCAGTTCCTTGGCAGATTTAATAGTGAGCCAACAATCAGTCCTCTATCCCAGGAAGTCTCTTTCGAAGGAATAGCATTTGAATCATGGAGCCAAACCCGTCCAAGGCGTAGGGCTAATAATTTCCACAACTCACTATTTGGCATTATGTCAGCTGCACACACTGAGGAGAAAGATCTTCTATTCCCTGCTAATCAGATAAGAAGTGCTAGAGACTCTGGAAGTAAAGCTGCTAGAGTGACCATCAGTTGTCCAGAAAAAGAACAAGCTAGTGGAAAACTTGTGCTACTTCCAGGGAGTTTTCAAGAGCTACTTGATATTGCTGCAAAGAAATTTGGGATCCTGCCTTCGAAGGTCCTAAGTAAAGATGGAGCTGAAATTGACGATATAGAGGCCATTAGAGATGGTGACCACCTTATTTTTGTCAGTTATCTTGGAATTTAGGAATCTAACAGCAAAAACTCTCAAACCAATGGATGCTTTTGGTACATGCATAGACTGAATTTTCTTTTCTTTTTTCTTTTTTTTTTTTTTCCTTTTTTTTATTTAGCATCCTTCAATGTGATGGTTAGAACCTTAGCGGACATGATCCCAAATTTCTTAGCACTAATCTCAAGTAGGTCCTTAAACTCCCTGGAAGTAGCACAAGCTTTCCAGCAACTTATCATTTTTGTGCACAACTAATTGTCACTCTAGCTAGCAGGTGTTTTAACTCCACACCATGATCATTTAGATTATTGTTTCAAAATAAGGAGAAAGAGGGAAACATATGAAGGGGAATCATTTTCTTGTTTTCTTCATGTCACTCCAAATCAATAGTATATACTATATAATAAAAGTTGGGCTTTAGTAGCCGTGGTTGTGATACGTGACTTCACCAAATTATAGAAATTTGTTAGATTTTTAAAATATATATATATATATATATTGTTCTTATCTTCTTCTCCTATAATTTCTAAGTTGATAAAATTTTTAATTTGAATACAATCCAAATTCTTCATCTAATCTTTTTTATTATTAATTTGTCTATAATTTCTAAGTGATTTATTTAATTAGCAATAGGAGATCTACTTCATTTATGATTTATGAGTTCTAGCATTTTAGGGGATTAGAATTTTAGTTTCACACTAATTGTTCATATCAACATTTTTTTTTTTCCTTCCTCAAAAAAAAAAAAAAAAAACATTAATTTAAAAAAAAAAACAAAAAAAAAAACAATCATAGTACACATATATAACTACTAATATCAACCTTTAATATTGTTTAAACACTAAAAACTGTTGTTCAAAATATACTACCAATTAAATAGCCCCTTAGTTGTTGTTATCTTTTGTTTAAGTTACATATGATTCTTAATTAAAACCATGCATCGCATGAGCATAATATTAGTGTATATATATATTAGATCAATATTAGATTTCAAAATCAATAAAAATATAGGAGCTATTTAATATGGCCTTTTAAGCAATAGTTTTTAGTTTTTAAACAATATTACATGTATTTCTACACTTTTTTTAACCACACGTATTTCTAAAAAATACAAACAATGTTACCAAACGAGCCCATAATCTGTTATATATGATGGGCTGGATTTAGAGCATTCCTATTGGCAATTGCAAATGGAAAATATTGTAGGTGCAAAGTACAATCAAGACACAAAAATGTATTGGCAACCGGACACGTAAAATGCCAGAATTGTAAATTTTTTTGCAATTGTGCTACAGTGCCATCCTAAATGTAGGATGATACTATAGCACAATTGTAAAAATTATAATATATTTTAATTGATAAAGTGGAAGAGGGATGAGAGAGAAGAGAGAGGGAGAGTTGTATTAGAATATATTATTTTATTTTAGTGAGTAATATATATTATTTTAATGAATAGAATAGGAAAATAAAAATTTGAATATTGAGTGTGTTATAAAATAGTAGGGTATAATTAATAAAATAAGTTTTTAAAATAATAAAATAAAATATATTATGCAAATTTTCATTGCGAACGCTCTTAGAAGGGCCAATTCATTATTTATTAGCAAAGATATTTACCAACCGAGCTATATTCCTTTCAATGATATCAATCATATCATGCAGTACGAGAATTTTTTTTTTTTTTTTATAAGACAGTACGAGATTTTTTGTTTCAAAGACTTGTGCCAATCCAGTATCTATATGCAAAGGGCCCTAATGAGTAATGACCGAGCTATATATTCTTTTCAAACATAACAAGCAATACACGTAGATTTGTTCAGAGAAAGCTGTTGCACCTATCTTGCTTTTGTACTTCTGAACATAAGAATTCAAAACAAAAGGAAAATATCTCTATATCCATCCTCTCATTTACATGCGACGGTTACGTCTGCACTCTGTAGATAAGACTTCATTACACCTTCTTGCCTTTATACTTTCGAAACCAACCAAAAAATAAAAAATCTTTATTGGTTTTGTCTCTTTGGTAGGATCCAGAACTTTTTTTTTTTGGGTCTAAATCTATGTATAAAATAGTTGAAACACAGTAGTATTGTTCTATTATTTGAGTATCAAATTAAATTTCTTTATTAAGCAATATTTAAGGTAACCTTTCAATTTTTTAAGACCTTGTTTCATAGCATTTGAGGTTATCTGTGTTTCAATTTGCACACCAAGTCACCAACTACTAGAGAAATAATGATTTAAAAATTCCAAATGTACAAGTCCATTGGCCCAACCTCAAGCCGTCAAAAAAGGGGATTTGGAAAGTATCTAGACTCAAGCAGTGAAGCACCTGATAGACCAAGGAGTATGTGTTACGAAGTAAATGCCACCCTTATTTTATCAATAGTGAGAAATTAAACATTTTTTGGACAAATAACGTCATTTCACCCTGTTATAATTATGTCTAATTTGAAAGCCATATATCTCACGAGAGGTGCTACATTTACAACATTTTCACAATATTTTCACAACAAATCATAAGTAGTTAGTTGTTATTGATTTTAATTTGAACTTATTACTGAAATTATTTTTTTACTCCATTAATAGCAACCCGTATAACAGCCTGCCACATAAGATTTGTTTAATTTGAACACTCTAATTTGAACACTCTAGTATTTGTTTAATTACCTAAGCGTGATCCTTGACCCTTTGTGTTAATTGTTATGGATAATGCTTCTTTGCATGTTGTTGATGATGATGAATGAACATGCCATGTGTTTGTGAAAATGCCTCTATGAATGTTTATCCTCATGCTTGTGATGATACATTGCATGACTCCTTGGGTGGTGTTAAAATTGTTAATGTCAAACTCTTGAAGAAAAAAGCTTTGAAATTTGAAGAGAAATTCAGCAATTTTTCATGTGAAAATGATGGTTTGATTGCTAAACTCAATGAATCCAACAAATTGGTTGAAATGTATAAGAAACTTACTAAACATTCTCTTGAAAAACTAAAAGAGTTTGAATGTTTGGACTTAGATGCTAAACTTATTCAATTTAACAAACTTGTTGATGATCTTAAATATGAAAATGAATCTCTTAAGATGTATGCCAAGTGTTTCATTGTCAAACCTAATGATAAAAAGGAAGAAAATCTTTGTTGCAATCTTCTTGTGAAACCCGATTTTGTGCCTATTATGAGTTCTATCTCTAAAGACAAATCTGTGTACATACCTTCTCATAAGAGAAATCCTAAAGTAGAGAGAAATCAAAATAAGCTAGTGAGGCTCGGCGGTGAAATTGGGCTATATTGCGGAATCTGGGAAGTTAGTGAAGACAAAACTCTATGAAGTTCGTTGTTAGCTAGAGCTTGGAGAGCTCAAGTACTTTGGGTAGATTAGGCTTGGATGGTCTTTCTGGTATCATTGTACAACTTATTTACTAGTGGATCATTTCGGCTTAGAGGGCTGCGAAGAGGTTTTTATGTAGTGTTTTTATTTTCATCTTTGATAACACATCACATGTTATCCTAGGTTTACTATTCTTTTCCATACTGCCCTTTACATATTTTCCTTGCACATATATGTTCATCCATGCAATTTTTTAGTGCTATGATTAATTAATTTGCTAATCACGTATATTCCGCATTTAGTGTGTTTAGATTAAAAAATAATCAAGCCAAAACTAAAATTTTGGGTTCTAAACTAGCTCTAGTATTTATACTAGTGAGCTTTTAATAGGTATCACAGCAAGTGCACTTGTTTTTGTTTAATTATCTAAGTGTGATCCTTGACCCTTTGTGTTAATTGCCATGGATAATGCTTCTTTGCATGTTGTTGATGATGTTGAATGTAACATGCCATGTGTTTGTGAAAATGCCTCTATGAGTGTTTATAGTCATGCTAATTGTGATGATACGTTGCATGACTCCTTGGGTGGTGTTAAAATTGTTGATGTCAAACTCTTGAAGAAAAAAGCTTTGAAATTTGAAGAGAAATTTAGCAAGTTGTTTTGTGAAAATGATGATTTGATTGCTAAACTCAATGAAACCAACAAATTGGTTGAAATGTATAAGAAACTTGCTGAACATTCTCTTGAAAAATTAAAAGAGTTTGAATGTTTGGACTTAGATGCTAAAATTATTTTGTTTAACAAACTTGTTGATAATCATAAATATGAAAAATGAATCTCTTAAGATGCATGCCAAGTGTTTAATTGTCAAACCTAATGATAAAAAGGAAGATAATCTTTGTTGCAATCTTGTTGTGAAACCCGATTTTATGCCTATTATGAGTTCTATCTCTAAAGACAAATCTGTGTACATACCTCCTCATAAAAGAAATCATAAAGTAGAGAGAAAGGCTCTTAAGTTAAAACCTTTTTTTTTGGCCTCATCCTAGGGATTTAAATGGATCTAAATTTGTTCTTATTTGCCACCATTGTGGTGTGATTGGTCATATAAGACCCTAATGTTCTCTCATTCACAAGGTTTGTGTATGTTAATGAGGAAGGGGTTTATAGAATCTCTATCAATACAATGAAAGAAATGGAAAAGAAAGATGGGAAATTGATTTTTCTCAAGGAAAAGCTCTCTCTTTTCATACAAGTGCTTGGCACGCCTCACAGTTGTGTATATGTGTGCACTAGTAGATGTGCAGTGGATAGGTACATAATAGAGTACAAGTATGGTGCAACTCGCGACCTGGTCACCCCTAAGGTCATAAGGTGCACGTCTACACTCTCATCAAAAGTACCTGCTACGGGGATCTCTCATGCAAGCTAGATTATGAGCAGGTCGCCTTCCAGGTCACGAGATCACTAGCTGATGTTGCTTTAATTCTTCAAGGAGAGGCTTAAGTACTCTACCCCAAAATACATGAAAACCTAGAAAACAGTACATCAACGTTAAACTTACAAACTTTTGTCACTGAATTAAACCAACAATAAAACATTACTTCTTAATCTCCCCCTTTGGCTATTTTATGACAAAACACACTTATACAGACTTTATACTTAGAGTCCATTTGGGTATAGCTAATTTAGCTGAAACTGAAAATGTTTTGCTGAATGTATTATAGATAAAGCTAAAAGGTAGCTGAAATAGTACAGTGGGACTCATGAATAGTACCAAAAAGTAGAATGGGGCTCATGAATAGTACTAAAAATAAACTGAATAGTAGCAAAAATAAGCTAAATAGTAAATAAAAAGTTGGCTTTTTAAGCCAATGCCAAACACGACTGTAATGTGAGTTGGAAACCTAAGACCAACAAGGGACTCACACCAAAACTCTAAAGACTAAAACCAAGAACTTGAACTTAGAACCAATACCTGAAACACTTGCATAAAATAGGTTAGACCCTAAAGTTTAAAATAGTAAGTATAAAGGCAGGAATAAGTAACAAGTACACTACGATCAAGTATGATATGAATGGTATGCATGAATGCAACTTGATCAAACTGTACCAAACAACCATAGAGACTATGAATGCTAATGCATCCTGCACTACTAGAACCCAAACATTAAGATAAGATAGACAAGATGCTTGACCGCTACTCTCTCTTCTTAGGGTCTAATAAAAAATATGTGAAATTAATCTTGGAAACAAGTCAGTTCTCGTGTAAAGGATTTACGGTTGAATTGCAAGATTGATGGACTTTTGACCCGCCCTTGTCAGATTATGTGGGTCATCTATGAGAATGAATAAGTCAAGGTCTATAGCTGGAGGTGATATTACATGCATAGACCCACTTACAAGGGGTCGTGCATGACGGATTGACGGGTCTCCAGTCTCCACATGGCCACATTCATTTTTCTAAATTTTCACAGTGAACAATATTCCAATCCATCGTATACCAATGAAGAAATTTCTAACATAGTAGTTAAAAAAAAATGCTTCAATTATAAAGCAATTACCATTTTGATTTTTTTATTAAGAATAGATTTTCATACTTGAGTTTACTTAACGTGAACTAGATGGGCCCTTCAGGACTTTCCAATAATAGAGTAATTATCATTGGCTAATCTATTTCAGTAGAGTTTGGTTGAAGAAGAACTTACGCTAGGTTCTGAATAAAACACCCATTAACTTTTCTAAGAGAGGCCCAATTTTTTGAAAACATAACCCATCGCCTCTTCCAAAACAAAAATTTAACTAAAAAAATTTATTATTTGGGATAATTACAGCGAACCCGTTTTTACTTTGTCTACCCATGATTTAAAACTTTACACTTTACTTACCTGAAGTTACTTCCGTTAGGGCTCTGTTACCCATCTTTTAGTTTTTCCGTTAAAAAACAACTTTTACAACAAAAACATAACATAACACGAATCAAAAAGTTAGGGTATGAATTTTTTGAAAGAGCTTGTGCTAATAACAACACTTGGACCCTCATAAAAATTACAAAAATAAGAAGTCTGTTACAAAAAACCCCATAAAGATTTCCCGAAGACTCCACCAAATATATTTTTGGCGTAAATGCATTTTTAGTCTCTACATTTTGGTTTTTTGCATTTTGGTCCCTATATTTTAATTTCACCACTTTTAGTCCCTAAATCAATTAGCGTATGTTATTTTGGTCATTTTCGTAAGTCAACAACCGGAAATATCTGACGTGGCAAATAGAGTGCATTGTTGACACAATAAATGCTGACGTGGTGAATAAAAAAAATATTATTTGTTATTTAATAAATGCCAAGTCAACATAAAATAATAATAAAAAAAAACATTTTCATTTTTTTCTAAATTCTTTTAAAATAAAATAAGATAATTAAATTTAAAAGATTTATTTCTTTCATTATTTTTTCTGAAGAACATGCTCATGTTCCTTGTGTTCATCCCTAGAACAGGAATCATATTCTTAGATCAATGAGTTAAACTTTATTACAAACCCAGAAAAAATTCACACAATCAAAATAAAAACTTCAACCCAAAACTTCCTTATCAAAAGCCGGTTCCCCCAACCCTTCTAAAACATTCTCCAAGCTTCCTCTCTCTTCCAAAACTCAAAGCTGCCTCTCTCTCTTCCAAAACACGGAGATCTCTTTCTTCCAAACCATGTTCCGCCAACTCCACCTCCAACTCCGCCACTGCCACGTCATCCTGCGAAGAAACCTCGAATCACAGAAACAGAAACGCGACTCCTCTATGTTTCCACTACTCCCAGCTCGAGCGAGCCAATCGAATTGGGAGCGGGAAGGGAGGGACTGTGTACTGAGTGATCCACAAGCCGACGGGCAGAGTCTTCGCCCTCAAGGTCATATACAGGAACCACGAGGACTCGGTGCGCCACCAAATCTGCACCGAAATCGAGATCCTTCGCGACGTGGACAACCCAAACGTGGTCAAATGCCACGACATGTTTGACCACAACGGCAAAATCCAGGTCCTATTGGAGTACATGGATCGGGGCTCGTTGGAAGGTATGCACATCACGAATGAGTGCCAGCTCTCCGATCTAGCCTGCCAGATCTTCGCCGGACTCGCCTACTTGCACCGGTGGCACATTGTCCATCGCGACATCAACCCCTCGAAGGTGGTCAGCTGGGCTCAGAGGTGGTGGATAGATCTGGATTTTTTGGTCATTAGTGGGGCTTGAAGGTGATGAATCGGTGGAGGATTTTCTTGGTCTATTGTTGTGTTTGATTGAGTTTTGATGTTTGGTGTTTGGTTGGTTGGTTCCAGTAGAGATGTTTTAGTGTTTTGATTGAGATGTTGTGTTTTGGTATTTTTGTGATTGTTGGGTTTTGGTCTCATTTGAAGATTTCTGTGTGTTTTGCATGTTTGGTTGCTAAGAAAATGTAAGAAGAGAAACAATGGGAGAATCTTTTAGATCTGAGTTGGTGTTTTTGGTGTTCTTGTTCAAGAAACTTTTAGATCTTAATTAATGTGAATTTTGGTTTTTATTTTTGTTATTTAGTTAAAATTAATTAATTAATTTTTTTTAATTTATATGCTGATGTGTCATGGGTGATGTGGATTTTTAATAATATTTAAGTCTCCGTTTGCCACGTTAGATATTTCAGGTTGTTGATTGACGGAAAGGACTAAAATAACACGCGCTAATCGATTTAGGGACTAAAAGTGGTGAAATTAAAACGTATGGACCAAAATGGAAAAAAGTCAAAATGTAGAGACTAAAAGTGCATTTATGCCTATATTTTTCGGTGTGCCCGTACATCTTGTGGATGGTCAACAATAACTTGGACCATATCTGCCAAAGGAGCATCAGGTTCAAACCAAACCAGCTTGCCATTTTTTATCAAAACAAGAGAAAGAAAAAGAACCAGCTTGCCATCATCACAAAGTGCATATATTTGATCATTAAAATGTGCAACATCCATGAATTTCAAATTCTCTGGATTGGCAACAACAACCCACTCACCTCTCCTCTTCTGTTCAAAGCAGCTCCTAGTCTCACTCTAGTAAAAGCCAAACTATTCATAGGGCCAAAAATTGCAATGACAAGGAATGTTGACTCATCGGAAGGGTCCTTTAGAAGATTGAATTTGTGTACAAGGAGAATCCACTCTTCTTGAAGAGCCAGTCTTTGAATTTGTGGAAGATTAATTCGGTTTCCTGTTATAAGGTGCACAAGTTGGGTTACATAACGAGGGCCTAAGGTTACAACCCAGCCAAGTTAAGATCCCCAAATACGTTTTCCACATGTCAGCTAGTGGTAGTTCTGGGTTTCTAGTTTTTGAATTTTTCTGGGTTTTCAATTTTTGTTGGCATAAGGAGTTTCAATTTTTGTTGTTTGAAGTATTCTGGGTTTTCAACTTTTCTGGGTTTCCAGTTTTTGGACATGAGGAGTTTCAATTCTTGTTGTTTAAACTTTTCTTGGTTTTCAACTTTTCTAGGTTTCTAGTTTTTGGACATGAGGAGTTTCAATTTTTGTTGTTTGAACTTTTCTGGGTTTTCAACTTTTCTGGGTTTCTAGTTTTTGGACATGAGGAGCAGGAGATTTGATTTGATTTATTTGAACGTTGTTGAGTTAGATTAGGAGTTTTAATTTTTATCCAATTTTTTTCATATGGCTTTATCATGCTTTCAAATGTATAATTAGTTTGTTTGTGGTTGAGATGATAAGTTCAAATACAAGTTGAAGTTCTAAGAAATTGCTGTGGACGACTAAATTTCTAGTTCGAAATAAATCAAACAAGTAAAATAGTTTCACAAATGCGAATTTGTATTGATGATTATGTGGTACAATTCTCTGAAATTACAAAAGAGTGATCCTCTGATTTGATCTCCTTGAAAGACTTGTTAGTTGGAATTGTAATAATGTGATTTTGACTCGAACACAAAATATCCTTCAATTTGGTTGAGGGATGGATCGAAGATTGCTAAAACGGAATTACAATGAATCTCTGGCTGTGAGCTTGTTAGAAATCCTTTGTTCTTCACGTTCTTCGTGTTCTTCGTATGTTCTTCGTCTTCGAAGGTTTATGGTGGAAGTTCTTCGGAGCTTTAGAAGCTTGAATTCGTGGAGCTTTACTGATTTGTGATTTGTTGATGTTTTCGGATGCTTTTGGCTTGATTCCCGCAAACTTTTGGATCTAGGCAGATAATTTTGATGATTCTGCTTCGAGTGTTCTTTGGTTTTGAGGTAGAAGTTCTTGAAGTTCTTGAAGGCTTTGAGGCTTGATTCCTGCAGAGCTTCTATACTTCTGATGCTTCTGAATCTTCTCTGATGCTGCTTGTGCTTCAGATGGCTTGGTGTGTGTCCTCCTAAATGTCTTAGGAAGGCTTCTATTTATAGGAGTTTGGGGGTGGGTGAGCGACACGTGGCGGAGTCTGATTGGTGACACATGTCACAGCCTGGTTGGTCCGCCTATGTCATCGCTTACACGAGCAGGACTGCTTGTGTCATCGCTTACACGTGCGAGGCTGCTTGTGTCATCGCTTACACGCGCTGATGCGTGATTGATTTTTGCATGACACTTGGCAAATTTTCATTGGCTTCTGAGTAGTGATAATAAAACCCTAGCAGCAATATGTGGCATTTTGTAATTGGCTGTATTTTGTGGACTTGGTAGTGTGACGTGTCAGCTTGTGATAGGTCGGGAATTTTCCCTCTCTACAATTGCATAATATTTTTTAGCAATAGCACATTTTGATCTTATTTTCTCTTAAATTTTTATGTGTTTTATGTTTTGGGAGGAGAGAGACATAAAAATGATGCAAAAATACATATTTAACCTTCTTTTAACGGAGGTGGGTAACAGAGTCCTAACGGAAGTAACCACAAGTGGGCAAAGTGTAAAATTTTAAACCACAAGTAAGCAAAGTGAAAACGAACTATACCACAGGTGGGTTTACTGTAATTATCCCTTATTATTTTTCCCCCTTAAAAAATACTAATGGCTTAGGACATTTTAGCATGCTTCGTATAATGAATTTGATCGAATCCCTAATTTTATTTTATTTTTATAGAGTTTCAACCTATGGTGTCTGTTTTTGATAATTGTGTTTTTTTATTTTCAGATTAAGACACCAATCAATTTTTAGTGTAGGCAGGGATTGAACCCCAGATATTTTATTCAACTATCAACGATACCACCACACACCTTTGGTACGATGGTCACTCCACAAGTATAAGTGCTTGTGGGGTGTGGGGAGCACGGGCCGGAGTTCAAGTCTCCAAGAGGGAGCTTTATACACATACACTTAGATTAGGTTAGAGTAAAATCTCTATCTTGTATCAAAAAACTATCAACGATTTTACCAGTTGAGCTAACTGGAACTCACATTGAATCTTTAATTAATTGCACTATCGTTAAGGTTTTTAATTATTATTTTTAAAATCTTTTGATAGTTATAACAAGAAATGAGAGATTAAAATTCTGAATATCTTTATTGAAAATAACAAAAAATTTCAAATAAGAGGTGAATTTTATTTTCATGGCATGGTGACCCAAATCTACGTGATGTTCACAAAATAAGAGAATAATATAGACAGAATGATACTAATCATAATATTTTAGACTTAATTTCATCTCTATTCTATTGGGTTCTGTTTTTTTCATAACAGAGGGTTGAGCCATGTTGTACAGATCATACCTAATCCAAAAGATTAGGAGGACAAGAGGGATTACAGAGATTTCGTTCTTTTCATTTTTTTTTTTTTCCTCTGCTTGAAAAGGGATATTTGATAATGGAACAAAGTGGAGGAACTTCGTATCTACCTCATTCAATATTTTCTAAAGCTTGTAACCCTGGTCAATTTTAAAAGTCAAATATACCAAATGCCACATTAACACCAATTTTTATAATTTGTTGAAATGCTTGATTGTAAACCGTTAAAAAAAAATGGATAAAAAGTATCCATCACTCATAGTATACAACTTCACCAAATTGTGAAATTGTGTATGAAATGAACATGTCTTAGATTTATAGAAATAGTTATGGGACATATATATTTATCTGGTTTTTATGTGTAAGAGTAATCTGACCTGCCATTGTCAGATTACATAGATCACCTTACTACCTATGAGAATGAATGAGGCAAGGTCCACAGCTGACCCTTATACAAGGGGTCGTGTTCTGTGCATGATGGATTAAAGGGTCTCGCACATCCCACATTGATTGTTCTACATTTTCATTTCCTACGATATTCCAATCCATCGATATTCCAATTCATGAAAGAAATTTCTAACATAGCAGAAAAGATATCAATGCTCAAATTGATTATTATCCGAAGATATGGGCGAAATTAGGAATTTTTGCTAGAGACAACTCCTATTTTTAAATACTATCTATTATAAAGGATTTTTAAAAACTCTTGTGAGGGCCACGGCCCCCGCACTCTTGGCTGTAGTTTCACCCTTATCAGCAGGGACAAAATTTTATTTTAAGAATAACAAATGTATAGTCCTTATCCACTGCATCTAAACAAGGTGATATTACATGTAGTCGAAATATGATAGATTATTCCTATCACCACCACGTTGTCTATTGTTGGGTGGATGTTGGTGAAAGAAAATAAATTAGATTTTGGTACTTGAGTTGACTTCATGTGGGCTAGATGGGAAGCAGAAGTGGCGGTCCATCAGGACTTAGGCTGGGTTTCAAATAATTAAGAAACCCATTAACTTTTCTGAGAGAGGCCCAATTTCTTGAAATTTCTCTCATCAGGTTGACAAGATTGAAGTCATTGATTTTTGGAGGCACTGTTAGATGGCAAATCTATGAAATTGTGAAGACTGAAGGACAGTCAAGCGACAAGTCGTGCAGTAGATTGAATTCATACAACAACCTACCTAGTGTTGGAATTATACTACAAGTCGTTGGTTGTAGCCTTTAATTACTGTGTTGTCGTTTTGTATGAAGTTAGTTACTTAGTTTGCCGAGTGTATGCTGATACCGTAAACTAGTCGCTAATCCTTTAAAAAAATCTTCTTTTTCCAAATTTAGAGCAGGATCCAGAATGTCAAGCACTTGATTGGGTGAAACTTTTTTAACAAAATCAAAATGGTTCAAACTATCTTCGAAAAAATTAATTATTTGTGAGTCTTTTGCCTGTGAACAGCTCTAATAATATTATAAAATAATTGTAGATATTATTGGGTCCTTATTTCTCGTACCATACTCTGCAATTGCAAATAAAATTTATTATTTGATTGATCTAATTCCATATTAAAAAAAAAAGAAAAAAAAAATAATCTCAAGTTTTGAAGGAGCTCTTTAGTGACATACAATAGGAACAATATTATGACAAGCAGAAAAGTTTTTTCAAGGCATGCTCTATCTTCTACAAGATATTCTTATTTGAGTTATATTTCATCTTAGAAAGTATATTAAGAAGTATTGTGAAAAAACATAATTTAAAGTTAAGAAATGGTAAAGTTATTTGAGTTACTTCATCCTTATTCCAGGGTTTTTTTTTAAAAAAAAAACAAAATTATTATTATTATTATTTAATTTTTAATTATTATTTTTTTTACTTTTTCAACTTTTCCTACATATGTATAATGAATAACCATGAAGACAAAATGGCAGAGCAACCAGCACCAAAAGTGAGCAATTCAATGACATATAAACACAAGAAAATTATAAAATATTTCGGAAGTACAAAATATACACTTTCTCATCTTTTTCGATGTTATTAAACCTAAGTCCCTCTCACTTTTTGTTGAGAAAAAGAAAGAGAAAAAAAATAAAATAAAAGGGCAGGTTCCAACTACACAACATTGGATTTCTAATTGGAACATAGGATTGCCCTAACTCTGCCGTGCCGTTTTGTGGATTTGACATGTCATAAACTATAACATTATTCAACATTTTAGGGATGCAAGTGATTAGGATATGATAGGAGTCACTTAGCCGAGGAAAGCACTACCTCAGCATCATTTGTAGTCTTGTAGATGACATTTTAGTCCCAACTCCCAAGTTACAAAGGCAGCATGCTGGAAATAATAGGCCCCACTGTTTTTTTTTGTTTTTTTTGGGCTCGAAACTAGACCCAAGTGTTGTTTGGGTCCAAATGTTATAATTTAAAATTAATAGAATTGGTGGGTCAGGCTTGGGTTTCAAGTGATAAATGATAACCCAATAATAATGGTATTATTTATAATGTGCTATTATATCTGAGTTTTAAATCCTTCCCAAATGCCATAATTCTTTATAGTGCCCTTTCTGACCATCTACCTATTTGAAAAAAAAAAAAAAAATGGAGGGTCAATTATTGAGGTAGAGAATAAGACAGTAAAAATTATTTGATGTTTCCATCCTTCTATTTAGATATTTATTTGAAACTTAAAATAAGAAATTTTGAAACTTAAAAATTTTAGTTGTACTAAAAGAAATTAGAAAAATATAATGTGTAATAACAATAGTTAGAAGAATATGGATTACTTCAAAAAAGAATAATATCAATCAAAAACACTAAAATAATAATATTATATATTTAGAAAATAGAGATATATAAATTATTTTTAGAAATTGTTTAATTTTTAAGAAGAACAAATCATTTACAATATAATTTTCAAAATAAAGTATACATTTTATATCACATTTCAAAATAATGATATATTTCCATACATCGCGTGACCGGGATTAGTTAGAATAAAAACGGCTTACAAGTTTTGCTCCTAATCATCACAGAAGACAAAGCAAACATATATTAGCTTCATTTTGTTTTTTGAGGAAAATAATTTATTAGGAAGGATACACAGGGGAGTGAATAGAACTCAAGGTCGTCAACTAAAGCTCAAAGAGAGATGCATGTGATGGGTTTTCACGTTGTACATTAATGTACAGAAAGAGGCCCATCAAGTGTAGAGGCAGGGACTATTTTAAATTCACGACATGCAAAGTATATATTTTACTCATATTTTTTGTTTTCACTTTTGACCATTCATTGATTCTTTTCTTGAATTGGAAACTGATCGATTTCCTCATTAAGATTGAATATTACATATGTAAGATGCAACTAGGGTCACATTATTTAAATGTTAAAATAACGTTATACTTTGCATAAGGTTAGATTCATAAAATAAAATTCAAAATATGAAATTGACTCTCTCTATTTATTTCAAGTACTCTTCAAGGGATATTATCTAAAACAAAAAACAAAAAAAACAAAAAAACAAAAAACAAAAAAACAAAAAAAACAAAAAACAAAAAAACAAAAACAAAAACAAAAAAACAAAAAAAAACAAAAAAAGAAGAAGAAGAAGAGAGAGGAAAGGAGATCTTGTCAAGCATAAAAAAGGCTCTCATTACAAGATCTGCAAATTCCAAAATTTTTGTAAAACCTAGTGTTTCCGGGATCCAAATTCCAAAATGTCATAAATGGGTCCAAGGATACTGGAAATAATAGGCCCAAAGCTATATACAACCGCACCCCAGTGCCTTTTTTTTGGGTCTTGAAACTAGACCCGAGTGTTGCTTGGGTCCAAATGACATAATTTAAAATGAATAAAAATGGTGGGTGAGATTTGGGTTTCAACAAGTGATAATTCAATAATAATGATATCTTTTATAATATCATATATTTAGGCTTTGAATCCCACCCATTCTTCACGACCATCTGTCTAGTTAAAAACATAAATAAATAATGGTGGGTCAATTATTGAGATAGAGAATAAGATGGTCAAAATTATTTGACGTTTCCGTCATTCTATCTAAATATTTTGGTATGGGAAAAATGTCTTTTCTTGTAGAGAATTTGTTTTGAATTCTGTTGTTGTTCTTAACTTCTTGTTGTGGCCTAGTCTCGTTTTTCTTTCGTGAAAGAATGTCTCTTGAACCGTTAACTCTAACTTCATTGTACTACAAGACAATGCTATTATTACTATTTGGTAACCAATGGTTAGAGAGTCATTTGATGTGAGAAACAAATATATAAATATATATATATATATATATATTCATACTTGAACATGTTGGGTTCTAAGACTTTAGGTTTAAATGTATTAGAATTTTAATTTGTAATGTTGGCAAACTATGATCAAAACGTTTAGTCTTGTTTTAGACTTGCTCAAAGTATGTTTAAGTGTAAAGTTGGAATTGAGTGTACTGCAAGATTTACTGTGTAAATCTGCCTAGCTCGATCGATCGAAAATTAAACTCGATCGATTGAAGCTCGTGCAGATTGTTTTTCTGCAGAATTTTCCAACTCAGCCCAAGCCCATTTGACGTGTAGGGTTTTATGTTTTGCCCTGGGTATAAAAGGGAAAACCCTAGTCACGTTTTTATGTTATTGCAGTTGTTGATTATGTTGTGTATGTGAATCTCTTGTGAAATCTAGAGGTGTTTGCTTTCACATTTACTTAGGGTTATCAAAAATCAAGATTTATGTCAAGAGCTTAATGATCATTCAGTTGCTGCATTAAGAACTTAAAGATGCACAAGCAGGAGTGCTTGTACTTGCTGTGGATCTGAGAAAGAAGTAGTACATGGACTTGGAGCTGTCACGTGGTCGTGGTAGTAAGTTTCCTACTCGAGGTAGCAATAGGATGTTAGTGGTCTAAGTCGCTATTGTGTGAACTTCAATTCTTTCATAGTGGATCTGTTTTACCTTGAGGATAACTAGGTTAAATCTTCTCCAGGTTTTTTACCGATTTGGTTTTCCTAGGTTATCATATCATTGTGTTATTTATTTTCCGCACTGTTCAATGATATGATTTACCTGTGTTAACCTAGATCTGCATAATTTACCTAAGTTAATCACTTGGCTAAATAACTAGGTTAATCTGTTTGTGTTTAAGGGGTCTAAAAACATACAGAACACAATCAACTCAATCAATGACCAATGTTGTTTTATTATTATTATTAATGTAACCATTATCTTTTAAAATTAGGGATCATTATGTCTCATTAAAAAAAAAAAAAAAACCAACAATGCAATTGTGAATTGTTTACTAGGAAGGTTTGTCATTCCTTTTCCTACTAAATATAAGCACTATCATTGGTACAAGTGAGAGGGCAAATCTAAAGGGAAAGGAAGTATTATTGAATTATGAGAATCTTAGGAGAATCTTAATCTCTTGATCTATAGGAGAATCTTAATCATGAAGGTAAACACCTCTAAATCTCACAAAAGATTCAACATACAACTTAACAAAGACTTTAGAGAGCTTTTGGGTACAAAACCCTAGATCTACAAAAGAGGCACAAGTTGTACTCTAATCTCTTTAAAAACCTCATAAAAACGTGCTTAGAGTTTCCTTTATATATTAGGAGTAAAACACTTAACCCTACACGTTTATTGGGCTTGGGCTGAATTGGAAATTCTGCAAAAAATTAAATCTGCACGAGTTTCGATCGATTAAGCCTTGCAGATTTTGTCCAATAAATCCTACAATCACTCGATTCCAATTTTACAATAAATCACACTTTGAGTAAGCCTAAACCTAGACTCTATGTTTTGATCATGGTTTGCCAACATAATACATATTGAAGTTCTAATACATTGGTTCCTAAAGTCTTAGAACCTAACAACATCTATCACGATCAAGAATTCCTCTATACACAGATCCAAAGCTACCCACACCAATTAAATTACTGGTGGATAATGCATCTATAGCTTCTAGGAGACTTTGGTAAGATACTTTCAAAAGTAAATTTCCTGAATTATTTTAAATACTCTCTCCTTTTTCTTTTTAAAGTTTGGAGAAGTAAAAATAACATTACCAAAGTTACTCCAAGAAGGCTAGAAATTATAGAGATTATTAGCTTTACGGAAAGAGTCAACTTCTTCTTCTTGGATTTATTGTATTTACATATAGAAAGATCAAACTTAAGCATGCCTCCACAGAGTTTCTTATTTCCCTTAATCACAGTTGCACTTGTATTCTTGAAAACTCCATTTGTTGGTACCTCACCATCAAAATCGTTATAAGACAAATTCAATAACTGCAAGAAGATAAAGATCTCCAAAAATTTTGGAATATTTTCGAAGAAATCATTTTTAGAGAAATCTAAAACTTGAAGACCCCTTATTGATTCGAAAGATGAAGGAATGGCTCCTTGAAAGAAGTTGCTTCTCATTGCTAGAAATTCTAGTTTTACACAGCTACCAAGACTTGTTGGAATTTTTCCAAACAACATATTTTCAAAAGTATCAAAGTATTCTAAATTTTTTAGATTTCCCACTTTTATAGGAAAAACACCAATAAATTTGTTGGCTGAAAAATCTAGAGCGATTGGTGAGAGTGAGAGGCCAATAACTTGATATGATATGGTACCACGAATTAGGTAATTCTAAACAATGTAACTAATTACTTTTTCCAAATTCCTAGATGCACCCACGTGAAATGCACCCACATCCTGACATCCCCACCTACTCATTTTGTTTACTTAAATTTGTAACCTCTGTCTTTCTTTACTTTCTAGTTTCTTCCAGCCTCTCTCTCTAACATCTTTACCGTGGGTCTATCTACTTCCCTTCTTCTTCATCTTCCTTTCACAAGTAAAATCGTCTGCTTCATCTTGCCCCTGTTTTTTCTTTTCACCTTCTCTGTTCAGTGTTCACACTTTGAAGTCAGTTACTTAATTAGCCACGTGTAGGTATTTGATTGGTTCTAGTTTCATCCAAGGTGTGGCAAAGTGGCTTTTTCACATCTATGTTTCTTACACAATTTAAGCAGCAGGTGCTTTAACAATTCAATGAGCTGTCTGGCCTGACTATGAATCCATCAAAAAGTGAGGTTATATTCTCTCAGAGTCTAAATTTCAAACAGAAAATCTAAGCATTCAAAACTTCAAAGAGTGTTCTAATCATCTCAAATATTTTGGCCTTCCTCTCATCTCTTCAAAGAGTGTTCTCATCATCTCAAACATCTACATTATTTTTAGAAAAAAATTTTAGTTTTAACTAAATAAACTGTTCTCAAACAAACTCTTGTCAGCTTAAATGTTGTCATTGGCAGAGTGCAACTAATTCAGTAAATGCTATTTGGCATTCAAGTTTCTTAGACAAGTTCCTTCAATTTCAGTCCAATTCGTTCAAATTAGCAATCAAGGTTTTGTAACCTCCTTACTCAATATGATTAATCTTCATTCTTTATGGTCCGTTTGGTTTGGAATCTTTGGATTGAGAGGAGGAAGGAGGAGTAGAGTAGAGTAGATAAGAATTGACTTAAAATTTACTTATTTTTAGCTAACTCTACTCTACTTTCCGCCTACTCATCCTCTCTCTCTCCTCAATTCAAACAGACCCTTATGGATTACCATGCTGGATGCAAGTGATTAGGATACGATAGGAGCCATTTAGTCCAGGAAGTAGCAAAAACAGCATGCTTTATACGACAAGAACCCGGTGTTTACCAGATCAAAATTGCAAAATGTCATAAATAGGTCCAAGGATACTGGAAATAATAGGCCCAAAGTTATATAACCACAACCCAGTGCATTTTATTTGGGCTCAAAAGTAGACCCAAGTGTTGTTTGGGTTCAAAATTTCATAATTTAAAATGAATGAAATATTATGAAATTGATGGGTCAGGCTTGAGTTTCTAATAGGCTAATAGCCTAGTATGTGAGAAATATCAATTTGGTAAAAACTGATTTCTTTATTTCATTGATTGATGATGAAAACTATATATACAAAGCTAAAATACATACTCTGTAACTGACTTAACAACTAATCCTAGCTGGCACAGTAATAACTAACTGCTACACGCGTGAAAAAAAAGCTAACTAACTCTAAAAGCTAAACTACAGGTCGTTAAGTACAAGTTTCATTTACAGAACAAATGCTGCACTGCCGTTTATGCAGTAACTTCATTTTCTTCACTTGGCAACTCGAAGCTTGAGTCCCTGAAGGCTGTTCTTGTTCAAATTGCTTGGATGACTTCAACTCTACTTGTTCTGCTATTGATTCCTTAGCTGCCTTAGTTGAATCTCCAAGTTGCTTCACTGCAACTTCCTTATGCTTCACTGCAACTGCCTTCTGGTTTTGGCTTTGATATAGTAATAATGGTATTTCTTTTGGGCTATAAACTAGACCCAAGTGTTCTTTAAAAATCATAACTTGGGGACATTGCTGACCATTCATTTGTTCTTTTCTTGAATTATTAATTTCTTCATTGAGATTAAATATTAGAAATTTAAATATGCATCTAGTGTTGCATTTAAAATTTAATATAGCGTTATTTTGTGTATACTGTTAAATTTATAAAATAAAATATAATTAATTATGAAATCGCCTCTCTCTATTTATTCCAAGTAAACTTCAAAAGATATTATCTGAAAAAAAAAAAAAAAAAAAAAAAAGAGAAAAAAAAATGATCCTCTTAAGCATGAAAGGACTCTCATTACAAGATTTACGGGTAACTATTGGGTGTTATGCAATAACCTTAATGGTATGATCTTGCAAGTACGTATCACTTTTTCACTTTTTCTTGTATGTAATCATCAAATTATGGATGACAAACATCTGATTAGTGCTAATAATTTGATGACAAATTATCCAAGGATTGAAGTTGTAGCATTCTTTTGTGAAAAATGAAGGCAAACAAAAGAAGGAAGACAACAATTTTAATGTGGTTCAGCCATAAAAGCCTACATCCACGGAGTCTCTATTATTTTTTAAATTAATGTTATAGGCACAAATTATTTCATAGATATGATTACCAAAAAAAAAAAAAAAAAAAACTATGACAAATACAAAATAAACTAATAAGTGATTGCTAAAAGAAACAAAAGGAGGTTCTACAAATCTGATTATTTTTTTCCAATATTATGCAAAATCAAAACCTCATCAAGTCATGATCACACCTTCCAATGGAGTCATTGGCCCTCTGTACTAACTTGATCGCACCTTCCAATGGGGTCATTGGTCCCCTATACCTGCATTCAAGGAATACAATCATCTCTTTAAGCCATTGAATTGAGGGAAGTCATTTTTTTTTTTTAAAAAAAAAAAAAAAGGTAGCAGGGTTGACCAGTGTAGCTTCCTTATTTGGGTGTAACCATAATAGCACCCTACCTGTTCTCGAGTGAGACCCCATACCCCCGATCTGCGTGAGGAATTGGGAAGTCATTTTTATGTATAAGAAGAACATGCTTTGGTTTTCAAAATAGATTATAGAAATGGTTTTTTGGGTACTTGTGAGATAGTTAAGATTATAAACAACTATATCGTTCCCAATAAATTAGTTAAATTTCTTACCCATTAAAGTTTCTTACTTGGACATTCTCTAAAAAAAAAAGAAAAAAAAAATCGTACTAGAAGTAATTTAAGCCCATGTCTCCATCAAAGTCATCAAAGATGTCTTTATATAAAGTACAGAGTGTTAGTACAGTGCCAATAATCTCAACCACACCAATGGTAGAAATCACCAAATCGAAAATAGCTTAAACGTCATTTTGATTTATGTATATTTCAACAAACATTTTTGGGTTGGGGGGGGGGGGGGGGGGGACGGGACAAAAAAGAGCTAATTCTAAATCATAGAAAACAAATTGGACTAATCTTAATCATATGAATAGTACCATCATGAAATCAAATTTCACATGGCATCAATATTATCAATTTCACTATAATAAAAGAAAGTACCGTGACAAGCACATGACATTGTGTAGGCTATATGATCCTCCTCCCTCCATAAAGCTTAGAGCAACAAGTACTATAAGAAACAATTTACCTGTAAGTTAAAGTACTCTTTCTCCGCGTATTCTAGTTCTGAGGAGTTTCTCTCTAATCAAATGCAACTGAACTACAACATCAATCATGTTCATTCTTTCTCTTGGAGATTCCATAGAACAAGACACTCCAATTCCAAATATCAAAATCAAGCACTCCAGAATTTTGGGACTTCCTATTCGATTTTGAATGTGAGTATCATTTGTCCTTGTTTCCATTTCTTCTCTTTCCCAAAGTATAATAGGATCCACAATGTTAATGACTCGTTCGGGCAATGCTCCTTTAACAAAATCATGAAGGTTCAAGTTGTCTTTGAAAATGTTATCAGTAGGTCTTTTTCCCGTGAACATCTCCAATAATAGTATGCCATAACTGTAGACATCACCACAAGTTGACACCTCGTTTCCCAAACCATATTCTGCAATTGCATAGAACATTTACAATATGATTGATCTTGTTTCATATAAAAAATAAAAATAAAAAAAATTTAAAAATTATAATAGCACAACTTTGAAAGAGCTCTTTAGTGGCATATAAAAGGAAAAAAATTATGACAGGTGGAAATTTCTTTCAGGACATGCTCCATCTTCTAAAAGGCTTCCTTAAGCTATTTCATGCTTGAAAGTACATCAAGAAATATTAAGAAAGAAAATAATTTAGTATTCAAAAATAGAAAAGGTACTCACCTGGAGGAGCATAACCAATTGCTCCTCTTAATCCAATAAAGCTTGATTGATTAGCATGACACTCTAGGGTGGCCTCAAGAAGGAACCTTGCCAAGCCAAAGTCCCCCACATGTCCAATCATTTCATCATCAAGAAGAACATTGCTAGGCTTGAGGTCGCAATGAACAGTTGGTGCATGGCAATGATAATGAAGATATTCCAATGCATTTGCAACATCAATAGCAATATTCAATCTTTGAAGAAGATTCAAATTCTTTTGTTCCTCAAGAACCTCATTTGTTCTTGAAATTGGATGCAACCACTCATCTAGGCTGCCATTAGTCATGAACTCGTATACTAATGCTTTGAAATCATGACCTTGATAGTCAACACCTGAACATACTATGAGTACCTTTACCAAATTCCGATGTCTAATGTTTCGCAAAGTCTCACATTCAGAAATAAAGCTTTTGGAAGCTCCATGGTGCAAAAGGTTGAGCACCTTGATAGCAACTATACGTCTATCTTGATCAAGAATTCCTATATACACAGATCCAAAGCTTCCCACACCAATTAAATTAGTGGAGGAGAATGCATCTGTAGCTTTTAGGAGACTTTGGTAAGATACATTTAAAAATAAATTTTGTGAATTATTTAAAGTACTTTCTCTTCTCTTTCTTTTGAAAGAAAAGAGAAGTAGAAATGAAACCACCAAAGTTACTCCAAAAATTTCAGAAAGTATAGAGATTATTAGCTTCAAGGAATGAGTCAACTTCCTTTTCTTGGATTTATTGTATTTGCATACAGGAAGTTTGAACTTTGGCACTCCTCCACATAGCTCAGTATTTCCCTTAATTGAAATTGCACTTGTGTTCCTGAAAACTCCCTCTGTTGGTACCTCACCCTCAAAATGGTTATAAGACAAATTCAATAACCTCAAGAAGATAAAGCTCTCCAAAAATTTTGGAATATTTCCAGAGAAATTGTTTTTAGAAAGATCTAAAACTTGAAGACCCCTTAATGATTCCAAAGGTGAAGGAATGACCCCTTGAAAGAAGTTGCTTCTCATGACTAGAAATTCTAGTTTTACACAGCTACCAAGACTTGTTGGAATTTTTCCAAAAAAAATATTTTCAGAAATATCCAAGAATTCTAAATTTTTGAAATTTCCTACTTCTATAGGAAGGACACCAGTAAATTTGTTGGTTGACAAGTCTAGCAAAATTATTGATAATGAGAGACCAATAACTTGATATGATATGGTACCACTGAGATTGTTATTGGCAAGATTCAAATACATCATATTTTGACACTTGACTAGACTCAAAGGGACGCTTCCTTGAAGATTATTAGCCTCTAAATTCAAGTTTATCAATAGAGTTAAATTTCCCAGAGAGGAAGGAATGTTCCCAAAAAAATTGTTTTGAGATAAATCCAAATATTGTAACTTTCGAAGCTTTCCAATTTCAAAAGGAATACTACCTGATAATTTAGTGTTCGGCATGCCCAGACCCAGCACCTCCAAATTGATCAAATTTCCTATCCCAAGAGGAATGTTCCTAGATATTTTATTTTCTTCTAAATTCAATACAGTGAGAGTAGTTGAGAAATTGACAATGCACTTGGGCAACTCTCCCCCAAATTTATTGTAGTGTATCTGTAAAACGGTTAGATATGTAGAATTTGTTAGAGAACAAAGAAAACTCAAGTCATTTGCCCCTCCATTTCCAAGTTTGTTAGAGCATATGACAAAAACTGAAAGTCCATTTAACTTCTCCAAAGAAGGAACTCCTCCTCTTAGTTTATTTTTGGAAAATTGAGGTAACTTTAGATTTGAGGCATTAGATATTGAAATAGGGATAGGTCCAGTAAATTGGTTAATGGCAACGCTTAATTTTTCGATATTTGGTAGGGTGATACCTATATCCAACGGAAGATGCCCTTGGATTTGGTTGCTTCCAACATCAAAATATTTTAACGAAGACAAATTGAAGATTGAAGGAGGAATTCTTCCAGACAACCTATTTGAAACGACAGAAAAAATTGTAAGTTTCGTCAATTGGCCAAAAGAAGTAGGGATACTCCCACCCAAGTTATTATAAGCTGTACTAAATATTTCTAGAGAGGATAAGTTTCCGAAAGAAGGTGGGATACTTTCTGTCAAATTATTACTTTCAAAATTAATGAGTTGGAGTTTTGACAAAGTGCCAAGAATTGTAGGGATTTCCCCATACAAAAAGGTTGCGACCGAAATTAATGTGTTTGAGGTTAGTGCAATGAAATAAATTTCTCGGAATTTTGCCGCTAAGTGTGCTATTGTACAAACTTAGGATTTGCAATCTGCGTAAACGGTCAATTTCTGAAGGAATTTCATCATGAAAGCTGTTGTTTTCGAGTATTAGATTCTTCAAAAAACTTAAATTACCAACATGTGGTGATATGGAGCCTACCAAAGTTTGTAGGTCCAACTCAACGACCCTATGATGTCGACGACCACAGATAACCCCTCGCCATTGACAAAAGTGGATGCTATCATTCCAAGAGCTCATAACCTGGAGAGGATCATCAGTGATCTTGGCTTTGAACTCAAGCAACGCCAACCAGTCTGTCTCATTATTCCCACCAACAACAGAGGTGACTAACAAGCCACACCACCAGAGAAGGATAAAAGCATGCATGAAAAAAGAAGAGGACGGTGGAGATGAACTCCATTGGGAAAGCCCTATATGCAATATGGTTGAAGAGGCAGTTGGTACAAGTGTGTATTGTGAGGGAAGGCTAATTTGGCTATGTATAGAATCTCATGAAGTGGCAAATTTATAACCAGAGCGAGAGAGAAGAAATTTGGTGCGAGAATTTTGGGGATTATAGTCGGTCTGATCATCTTTAATTAATCAGACCGTGTACCCATGATCCATGTGGAATGCTATAGTTTGCCTCCTTTATATTAAACCAAAGGTGTGTTTATTTGGTGTATTTTAGCAATTAATGATTTGGAAGGTTTTAATTTTCAATTGTGGAATGCCGTTTGATGGATGTACAAAATGAGAGAGAAACAATTAAAAGATTTTAAAATTTTAATAAAATAAAATAAAAATAAAAATATTATTATGTGAATGTTTTTGAAAAATGGCCTAAAAAGAAATAAATTTTTATATTAAAATAATTGAAATTTTTGCAGGGGATATATTTATTGAGTAATGCTACAATTACAAACTATTTTACAATATTTTTACAAATGTTAATGTGACCAACTTCTTATTGGTTTTCATCTAGACCTACTATTAATATCATTTTTTCCTTTACCAATAATCACTCACTACATTAGCAATTTGTAAATTTTTTTGTAAAAAAATTTGTATTTCTAACATTATTCATATTTATTTGATTTTTATGTCTAAAATAGATATTGAGTGAATTAAAAAATTGCTAGACTTCGTAACCAAGGTCCACACTCCACATGCAAGTGACCCTTGTCATTGTCTTGAACCGCCCAATTCAATTGCTTGGAAAAGCTTAATGAGTGAGTATGAGACCCATGTATCACTGATATGTGGGTCCTACTTCAAAATTGAATCTCATTCGTCTGGTGCACAATAATTTTTCTGTCGATAAGAGATTTTAGCTTTTTAAAAAATTTGTAGTCAACCCATCACTCATGTGAAGGTGTTAAAATTCAATCAATAATTGACACATAAACATTCTAGATTTAGGTGTGGGAAAAGGTGTATTGTTAGCGTTAACTAGAGTTAGGAATAGACATTTTTTCCAAAATAATAAAGAGAAAAGAAGGAAGAGAAGAGAAGAGAAAATAAATGAATAATAGCAAGGAAATGAGAAAGAAAAGAAAAGAAAATCAATTCTCCTGTGTATGTTTGGAAATAGAAAGAGAAGAGGAAAAGAAAAGAGAATAATGTATTTCTTTTTCCTTTGTTTGGATTGTAATGAGAAAGAAAATGAAAAGAAAATATGTTTCTTTTTACTTTTATGCCCATATAAATGTAAAAGATGCATAAAAATTATGGGCAAATTAACTTCATGTCATATTATGTTATGTATGTGTTCCCCATTATTTAAAAACCATTCTCTCCCTTCAAATCCACCCAATTTGGGCGGATTGCAAAATATGTGGGTCCAAGGAAAATGGTTTCTTCCTTTTTTATTTATTTCTTCCATGGTAACCAGAAAGAGGAAAGGACTACATATCTTCTCATTTCTCTTCGCTTCCTCTCTCTTCCAGCCTTTTTAAACACATTGTAAATTTCTAATTAAAAATGGACCCACGATCAAGAGGTTTTTTTTTTCTACATGGCCACATTCAACGTTCCTTTGTGACGTGCTTGACGGATTGACTGGTCTCGCAAGTCACACATGGCCACATTCATTATTCAATCCATCGTATTCTTATGAAGAAATTTCTAACATAGCAGGGAAAAAAAATCAATGCTCAAATTGAATATTAACAATTTTTGTCTTTGCTAAGTAGTGCAATTGGTTTTTGTGTGTGTGTGTGAAGATAGACTGAGTTTGATTTCACTGCTTAGGTACTCCGAGAAAAGCACATGTTTATAATAAGGTAGGGAAGAACAAACTGGCTGCAGGGACTTGTGGGATTATAGAAACATTATTTTTTTTTTCTTTCCTATTTTTTTCCCCTCCATTTAATAAGGGACATTTGACAATAAATCAAAAGGGAGGAAACTTCCCCTATCTACCTCATTCAATATTTTTTTTTTCTAACTCTTCCTATTTTTTTTATTTTATTGAAAGTGAATTATGATAAATTTACCATTAGATTGAATTTTATTATTATATAATCTATAGCTATGTCATCAAGAAAATATTTAATTCATGTTTTTGTAGTTTTAAACTATGCATAATAAATAAGTTTTTGGATCAAATAGTAAATAATATTAAATTTGAAAGAAGTTTGACATGCATATTAAGAACATAAAGGACATTTAACCCAATTGTTAGATTTTCAAAATATGTAATCATGTTAATTTTTTAGTGAAAGTTTAAAATATTTTTCTCTAAACTAATTTGGAAAGAAAATTTATCCATCAATATTTTCCAAAGCTTCTAACCCAAATCAATTTTAGAACTTAAAAGTCAAATGTACGAAATACTATGTTCCACTGAATTTTCTTTTAGCAAGAAAATTTATAATTTGCTGAAGTGGGGGATTATAAATTATAGAAAAAACGTGGTCATTCATCTTAGATGTTATAAAAAGTGATGGATCACTTATAGTAGATCATTTCATCATGTGGTAAAATTCTGTGAGATTACAAATTGGGTGGGTCTTAAATTTATTGAAAAATATAGTTATTGTACATAAGATTTATTTGGTTTTTATGTGTAAGAGAGTTATTATTTTTTTCCCCCTTTGCCTATTAAGAAAAGGTGGAATAGTGGGAACAATTCACTTTCTACAATGACGAGTTAACTCCCGCTCTAAATAACCTTGCTAACTCTGGTACTAGTATTTTCCAAGTCTCAAATCCAAGTGCTAAGATTAGACTGACCGGCCCTTGTCAAATTACATGGGTCACTGTCAAGGTATAGACAACCCAAAACAATTTGTCGCTCACATAGTCACTGTTAAAAATAGTCCCACGTACAGTGAGTTGTGTTCTAATTCCACAAGACGTGCACGACGGATTGAAGGGTCTCCTGTATCCACATGACCACATATTCATTTTTCTAAATTTTCATTGCCAATGATATTCCAATGAAATTGTGTATGAAATTGACGTGTCTTAGATTTCTAGATATAGTTATGGGACATATATATTTATTTGGCTTTTATGTGTAAGAGTAATCTGATCCGCCATTGTCAGATTACATAAGGTCACCTTACTAACTATGAGAATGAATGAGGCAAAGTCCACAACTGACCCTTGACCCTTGTGACTAAAAATGGTCCCATGTGTAGGGGATCGTGTTCTAATTCTGCAAGACATGCATGACGGATTGACGGGTCTCTCTCTAGTCCCACATTGATTATTCTACATTTTCATTGCCTATAGTATTCCAATCCATCGTATTCCTAGGAAGAAATTTCAAACATAGGAGGAAAGATAGTTATGCTCCAATTGATTATTATCGGCATGTAGGGGTGAAATTAGGAATTTGTTCTGACCCAAGTATTGGATAAATTATTCAAATTTAGTTTAGTGATATAATAAGGCTTCCTAGATAGATTAGTATTGCTATTTATTTGTATTCAAATTAATTCCTATGTTTTAGGATAGGATTAGTTTCTATGTTTTAGAATTTGTTGATAAAGCTATCTTATCTTTAGCTATTTATGTACGTTGTATTCATTAATGAGAAGGAAACAAAAAATTAACCCAAAAATGTCTATTTTCTCTCTCAAATTCAGGATATTGGTCATCTCGAATTGACTATACTATCTTTCAATTATCCCAATTCACAATAGAATTTTTGCTTGAGGGGACAACTTCTATTTTTAAAAGTTATATCTTAAAAAAAAATTAGTAGTTATAAATATTAAAAGATTTTTAAAAAATTATGTCAATTAATAGTTTTTATTAACTTTAGCCTTTAAGCTATTTTAAAATATAAGAATTCCCTTAATACTTTTTAGTGAAATTGTCAAATGTGTGACCATTTATTCTACAAGCCTTAAACCTATTTTATGGAAAAACCCTCAATGCTCTATTTCATTACAAGAATTTGATATGAACCAATAGAAATCTGAAATTTTAATTTTGAGAAATAAACAGTCTTTCTTTTTCCTTCTCTTATTTGGTCATGTAAAGGATATGCTTCAAAGTTTAAGCTTGTATGTCCTAAATTCTATCACAGATATTGAATAGTCAATACCACACAGATATTGAATTCAAGAGTATTAGCATAAGAGAGTTTTTTCATAAAATTTTGACAAGTATTATGTCCACAACATTTTCACAACAATTCTTAAGTGGTAAGTTGCTGCTGGTTCTAATTGAACTCACCATTGAAATTAATTGTTTGTCCACTAACAACAACCAATAACAACCTAGATGCCTTATGAAAATGTTTACAACATAGCATTTCTATGAAAAGTATTCACATTGAGAAAAATATGCATGAGGTTTAATATGATGGAAATTTGGAGCTGCTTTAATTAATCGAGTAGTTTATTTTAAATTCTCTACTTTAAAGATATGCATAATGTTTAATGTGATGGGAATTTGGAGCTGCTATAATTAATCGACTAGTATTTTAAATTGTTTCAAGTTTCAGCAAGTCGGCTCTAGAGTTGAGACCATGCACAGTTGCATGCATGAGTATTTTTAGGGGATGCATTGGCATGGTGCGACCATTTGAGTATTGATTTTCTAAACCACACCAAAAATGATTATGAATTCATATTTGGTATGAATGTGTAAGGTTGAATTTAATCAACCATCTTGTTGGCTTTATTCCGTGCCAAATTTGCTTGTAATTCAGCATTTAGAAACCCTGTATTTAGGTGGGAATCATGTAAGGGTAATGTGTGTGAGAGTGTGAAGAAAAGCTCAAAAGTGTGCACTGAAACAAGGCCTCGCGACTAGCTCACGGTTGGCAAGTCGCCAAAGCTAGCACACGTGTGAAGCATGTAGGGAAGCTGAAGAGTCACGCCAGCTGGAGCACTACAGGACAAAACTTCCAGTCTGGCCAGGCCGTTAGCTCGCGACTTGAACTCGCAACTCAGTCCAGTTGCGAGGCCAAGTCGCCAGACCACTTTGTTTGGGAAAAATTGACTCTTCACATTCCAAACACACACCAGTATAAATACCCCTTATACCCACATATTGTAGAGAGCTTCCAGAGAGAATTTTGAGAGAGAAACCCTAGAGAAAAAAAAATTGACTCATCCACAATCTTCATCTTTGTTTCTCCAAATTCCTCTACTCTCACCCTCTCCATTGTTACATCCTTGAGAGATACATTTAGCCAAATCCTTTTCTCACCATATCCATATCTGTGAGAAGGCTTTTTGGTACTTTGGAAGCAGTTAGGAAGGGACCAATTGATATTAGTTGATACTATGGGTTATAGCAGAATCCGATAAGCTAAAGAAGACAAAGGTTCAGCGTAACCTCGTTGGAACAAAAAGCTTGGAGGGCTTAGGTACACTAAGTAGATTAGGCTTGGAGGGTCTTCTGCTATTCATGTATCCCAACTTCATTCTTTAGTGGATTATTGACTGCTTGGAGGGTGGCGAAGAGGTTTTACGCCGAGGACTTCGGTTTCCTCTTCGATAACTCATTGCTGTGTTGTCTTTGTATTTGCATCTCTCTTCCCTTAATCTTTTTCATTTAATTTCTGCTGTGGTTGTGATTTTATTTGGTTTAGATTGTTTTATCAATTTTGTTTTAGCTTATTTTCATATTCCGCACTTACATTGTTTGATAATAAGCTTGAATTGGTAATTTGTAATTTTGGGGTCTAAACGTTCATAGGTATTTTATACACATTTTGAACATTCAGAATGCAATTGCTTTCACAAATAAGGATAATAATTTATTAGGAACAATATAGGAGAACCAACCATCATCATCCTCAACCAAGGCCCAAAGCAGGGAGTAAAGTTGTGATTTACAACTATTTTGTGTTGGCTTTAATTCCATGTCAAATTTGATTGTAATTTTGTTCAATCTTATGTACCCTGTATTTTATGTGGGATTTCTTTGTAAAGGTTGTGTGTGAGAGAGAGTGTGTGAAGACTTAAGGCAAATTGAAGATTAAAGGAGTTTTCACGGGTAGCTCGCGAGAAGCCTTCTTGCGAAGTGAAGCATGTGCTCAGCACATGACTGGAATGCGAAGAGTCATGACAGATGGTGGCAGCTGGTTTTCGCAAGTGTCTCGCGAGTAAGGCTTTCCCGCAAGATACCCATAAAACATTCTGTTTTGCTATTTTGTCATATCTGATACACCATGTCTCTACCCACACTATATATACCCACATTATCCACATATTGAAAGGAGTGCTTTTCAGAGAGAAAACCCTAGCCACAACATTTAAGAGTTAGAGATTGTCATACCCACAAGCCTTAAACAACCCAAATCTTATTTTCACTCAAAAACCCAACTAAATCTCTAGAGTAATCATCTTCAAATCATCTCTAAGGTATATTTACTTGATCTTTTCTCTTTATTTCATAAGATTATGCCTTAGATTAGAGTATTTGCATGAGTTGGGAATTTTTTTAAATAGGGTTGGGAACTTTAAATGTTGTGAAAATTGTTTCAATTTCTTGATTGGGCTTTGTCCCACTTGGTATGTTTGTGTCTGTGTTGGCCAATTGTGGCATTCCAACATGTATTTAGGCAAGATTCTCTCATGTTCATGCATTGCCCACATGTTAGTTTTATAGGTGCATGCCAAGTGTTTGATAAAATGCCCAAATGGCATTTTGATGTTGTTTTGGACTCCAATGAGTACCAAACTTTGGGGATTACCATGATTGGACTTGTTTATCATGTTTTGATCATTGGGTGTGTGTTTTACACACTTTGACCCAAATGTGTTTAGTCATGCCTTGCACATGCATCACATATGCACACCACATGCACACTTGATGCACATACTTGCACACTTGTCATGCTTTTGCATTTCAATCATGCTAGATCTATGTTATTACATGTTTAGCTCTTTTAACATGATTTTGTGACTTTATTTATGTTCTTTTTAGGAATTTGTGTTTATTTTATGGACTAACTTGGTACTAATCAAGTTTGTGTTCTTGTTTTGTGTTTGTGCACTTGTTTCTTTCCTTTGTATTTAGTGTCTGTTTTTGCAGATGTCTCCTACTAAGCACTCTGCCACCAAGAAATCCTCAAAGCGTCCATGCACGGACTCCAAGAATTTGCGAACCATTGAGGCAGACATGGCCTACAATGTTGCTACAAAAAGGCAACGATCATCATGGAAAGGGCTGTAAGACTAGAGACCCTTGAAAACACTTCCATGCCTGAAGTGTTCAAGGAGAGAACTTGGACAAAGTTGCTAAATCCAAGTGGAAATGTCTATGTTGAACTCATAAAGGAGTTCTTTGCTAATGCCACTGTGGAAGGAGATCACATCAACTGTTGGGTGCGACAAAAAGAATTTATTATCACAAGGGATTCCATTCAAGAGTTCTTAGAAGTTCGTCCACTATCTCAACAAATCTCCGTACAATATGATGATAGATTGGACTCTCTTAAGCCAATGGTGGAACTCCTCGGTGGCTCTCTCAAGAAGAAGTCAATGAACACCATTCCTTTCAATGCGGAGATGAGGACATTAGCTTATGTTATGATCCACAACCTTTACCCGGTGACGAACTTGACAACATTGTCCACACCAAGAACTATTTTCATGTATGATCTCTTCACATATAAGGAGATTGACATATGCGGGCATATATACTACCTCCTGACCAAAAGCATCACCAAGAGGAACTCAAGGACAATATTGCAATTCCCAAGTCTCATTATGGGTCTCATAGCAAAGACAAGGCTGAAGATTCCAAGCGGTCTTACCATCGTGCAAAGGGACTATCCCATCGGTGCTCATACGGTGACCTAAAGCAAAGCCCACATCACCGGATCAAAAATCGGCATTTCTCAAATCCCAAGGGATGATGTTGAGGAAGAAGGTGGAGACACGGAGGAAGAGATTGACAGGTTCACCTCAGCCTCAGAGGGCTTTGCACAACCATCTTCCCAAGCACAAGCATGAGGACCCAATTGTCTTGATCGTCTCATTGCCAGGGTTGAGTAGATGTATGGTATGCTAGAATCCCATGTGCAGCACACCACAGATCAGTTTACCTATGTTGAAGGCCAGATTACTGCACTATCGTCTCAGATTGAAGACATGATGATGGAGCAGAGGCAGTAACAAGAGGGATTTGACTCAGAATTTGAGCAGTTCTAGCTCCTTTGGCCATTCCGGTTAAAAAGAGGGAGAAAGTTTTGAGGGGGAGTTGGGAGTTGCACAGTTTGAGGGGGAGCATATCATAGATATTGGTTCATTTTGGTGGTTTAGTGTTTTTATTCTGGTTTTTACCTTTATAGTTTTTATAACTCTTGGATATTTACATTGCTTTCTTCTAAAGCTTTTAAGTACTCTAGTTTAAAACTTTCAGTTTATATTAAGTACTTTGTCTTTATATCCTTGCTTTGTAGCATTTTTTTAAGTACTTTTAGATTTTGTTGCATTATCTTTAGTACTACACACTTGTGCCCTTGTTAGATCTTGTATCCTTGATGCAAATACTTATTGTATTTCGCATTGGTTGTGTGTTGGACATGCAATTAATTTTTGCGTTGCTCTTAATTTCATTGCATGTCCGGATGATCATTTACTAGCTAAATGTTCATTGTATTCATTCTTTAATGACTGTTCCTGTTTGATAAAGTTATGCTTCATTGTTTATATAGTGTTTATTACCTTGATCACATTTTACTTACTTATATACGTACTGTGTATTTAACTTGTCATAAGCATAATAAAAGTTTTGTTTGCGTGCGAGTGTTTCAGGATACAGGTGTATACATGCAAGTGCTTTAAAGCTTCTAGATTAGGTGTGAGTGAGTTTTACCACTGTTCCCAAACTCACGTTTAAGTCTAGAGTCTGTTTTAGGGGTTTTGTCACGGAATAGCTAAAGGGGTAGATTGTAAAGTTGTGATTTACAACTATTTTGTGTTGGCTTTAATTCTGTGCCAGTTTTGATTGTAATTTTGTTCAATCTTATGTACCCTGTATTTTATGTGAGATTTCTTCGTAAGGGTTGTGTGTGAGAGAGAGTGTGTGAAGACTCAAGGCAAATTGAAGATCAAAGGAGTTTTCGAGGGTAGCTCGCGAGAAGCCTTCCCGCAAAGTGAAGCATGTGCTCAGCACATGACTGGAATGCGAAGAGTCATGACAGATGGTGACAGCTGGTTTTTGCAAGTGTCTTGCGGGTAAGGCCTTCCTGCGAGATACCTGCGAAACATTCTGTTTTGCTATTTTGTCATATCTGATACACCATGTCTCTAGCCACACTATATATACCCACATTACCCACATATTGAGAGGAGTGTTTTTCAAAGAGAAAACCCTAGCCACAACCTTTGAGAGTTAGAGATTGTCATACTCATAATCCTCTACACAATCCATTGTGGTTTTCCTTAACTCCTACCTCTCCATATCCAAATCCTTGAGAGGTTGATAGCCCAAACACTTACCACACCCATTCTGAGTGTAAAGTGAGGTTTAGGTGCTACTGGGAAGCATTGGAAGAAGCCATTTGTTTGGTGGATGCAATCAGGCTGAATTGCGTGATCCGAGGAGCTAGAGAAGACAAGGCTTGGCTAAGTCAGTTGGTAGCAGGAGCTTGGAGGGCTCGAGTACATGGGGTAGACTAGGCTTGGAGGATCTTTTGTTATTCGTGTACTCCAACTTATTCTCTAGTGGATTGATTTACCGCTTGGAGGGCGGCAGAGAGGTTTTACGCCAAGTACTTCGGTTTTCTCTTCGATAACACATTGGCGTGTTATCTTATGTTTGCATTCTTCTTCCCTATTCTTTTAGCTTTCATTTTACTGCTATGTTTTGATGAATATGGCTTAGAGTAGTTTTGGTGTTTGTTCGCTCGCATTTACTCTATTTCGCACTTAGTTTAAATTAGAGTAAAATCAACTGAGCCGTAAGTTTTAATTTGGGGGTCTAAACAACTCTTGTGTTTTCACACATATTCGAGCTTTCACAGGGGATGTATGTGATGGGTTGGAGTTTCCAAGTTGTACAAAAGGAAGCCTATTGATCAAGTGTCAAGACATTGATGGTTTTTTCTATTTATTTTTTAAGTTTTAAATTCAAGAAATGCAAAGATGTTTTATTTACATACGTTCTTCTCACTTCCAACGTACCATATTTTGTGTTTTTCTTGAATTAGAAATTGATCAAATTCTTCATTAAGATTAAGGTTGGTTTGGCATTGGCTGAAAAATGCAGTTTTTTTCTTTTTTACTATTTAGCATATTTGTACTACTATTCAGTTTATTTTTGCTACTATTTATGGGTCTTATTACACTTTTTGGTACTATTCATGAGTCCTCCTATACTATTTCAGCTAGCTTTTAGCCTTATTTATAGTACATTCAACAAAAAGTTTTCAGTTTTAGCTAAATAAACTATTTCCAAAGAGACTCTAAATATTACAAATTTAAATATATATTTAGTGTTGCATTATTAAAAATTTAAAATAACATTATAGTTTGTATATAGTTTTTTTCTTTTCTTTTGAGAGTGTAGTTTGTATATAGTTAAATTTATAAAATAAAATAAAAAAATCTAAATTAATTATGAAATAGACCATCTCTATTTATTTCAAGTAAACTTCAAAACATATTATTTGGAAAAAAAATTCCTGTTAAGCATAAAAAGACTCTCATTATAAGATCTACAAGAAACTATTCAGTGCTTAGCAATAACACTAATGGTATGATCTTGAAGTACAAATCGCTTTTTCTTGTACGTAATCATCAAATTATGGGTGACAAACATCTTTATAGTGCTGATAATTTGCAGTGACAAAGGAACTAATAACTACCAAACTAGAAGCCTTGTTGGCTACCGGTGCTATCCAAGGCTCGAAGCTGTAAAATTTCTTCGTGAAAAATGAAAGCAAGCAAAAGAAGGAAGATAACAATTTTAACATGGTTTGGCCATAAAAGCCTACATCCACAGAGTATTTATTATTTTTTAAAAGCAATGTTACAGCCACAAAAATTCCATGGATATTAAAAAAAAAAAAAAAAAAAAAACAATGACAAATACAAGATAAACTAATAAGCAAGTGTTGAAAGAAACAAAAGGAGGTGCTACAAATCTGATTATTTTGTTCCAACATTATAGAAAATCAAAACCTCATCAAATCATGATGCCTTCCAATAGGGTCACTGGCCCTCTGTACCTGCATTCAAGTAGGACAATTATCCCTCAAAATCATTAAATTAAGGGAAATCATTTATATGTATTATGTATAGGAAGAAGTTTTGGTTTTCAAAATAGTAAGGGGATTCATAATAATGCAAGAAGGTTCAATTTTCGAATCCTAAACTCATTAAATTTTTTATGGAAATGGTTATCCTGGTACTTGAGAGATAGTTAAGATAATAAACAACTAAATCATTCCCAGTAAATTAGTTAAACTTCTTACCCAATAAAATTCCATACTTGGAGTAATTTAAGCCTATGTCTACATCAAAGTTATCAAACGCATCTCTATAAAAAGTACTGAGTGTAAGTACAATACCAATAATCACTAAGGGTAGAAATCACAAAATCGAAAATAGCTTAACCGTCATTTTGATTTATGTATTTTTCAACAAACATTTTGAGGGGGGATGGGACAAAAAAGAGCATATTTTGAATCATAGAAAACAAATTAGATGAATCTTAATCATATGAATAGTACCATCATGTATTCAAATTTGACATAGCATCAATATTATCAATTTCGCTAGAACAAAAGAAGGTACCGTGACAAGCACATGGCATTGTGTTGGATATATGATCCCCCGCCCTCCATACAGGTTTGGAGCGGGTGTTAGAGCAACAAGTACTGTGTCATGAACTATTTACCTGTAAGTTGAAGCCTTTCTCGGCGTATTCTTGTTCTGAGGAGCTTGTCCCTAATCAAATGCAACTGAGCTACAACATCACTAATGTTCATCCTTTCTCTTGGAGATTCCATAGAACAAGAAACTCCAATTCCAAATATCAAAATCAAGCACTCCAGAATTTTGGGACATCCAATTCGATTTTGGATGTGAGCGTCATTTGTCCTTGTTTCCATATCTTCTCTTTCCAAAAGAATAATAGGATCTACAATGTTAATCACTCGTTCGGGCAATGCTCCTCTAACGAAATCATGAAGGTTCAAGTTGTCTTTGAAAATGTTATCAATGGGCCTTTTTCCTGTGAACATCTCCAATAATAATATACCATAACTGTAGACATCACCAAAAGTTGACACCTCATTTCCCATACCATATTCTGCAATTGCACATAGCATTTAGAATACAATTGATCTAGTTTCATATTAAAAAATAATAATAATAATATAATAGCACAACTTTGAAAGATATTTCTATCGGCATATAAAATGAAAGAAAATTATGACACGCAGAAATTTTTTATAGGACATGCTCCATCTTCTAAAAGGCTTCCTTAAGTTATTTTCATGCTTGGAATTAGCACACTAAAAAATATTATGAAAAAAAAAGTATTTAATGTTCAAAAATGGAAAAGATATTCACCTGGAGGAGCATAACCAACTGTTCCTTTTAATCCGATAGAGCTTGATTGATTAGTGAAACACTCTTGGGTGGCCTCATGAAGGAACCTTGCTAAGCCAAAATCACCAACATGTCCAATCATTTCATCATCAAGAAGAACATTGCTAGGCTTGAGGTCACAATGAACAATTGGTGAATGGCAACGATGATGAAGATATTCCAATGCATTTGCAACATCGATAGCAATATTCAGTCTTTGAAGAAAATTCAAATTTGTTTGTTCTCCAGAAACCTCATTTATTCTTGAAATCGGATGCAACCACTCATCTAGGTTACCATTAGTCATGAACTCGTATACCAATGCTTTGAAATCATGACCTTGATAGTCAACACCTGAACATGCTGTGAGTACCTTTACCAGATTCCGATGTCTGATATTTCGCAAAGCCTCACATTCAGCAATAAAACTTTTTGAAGCTCCATGCTGCGAAAGGTTGAGCACCTTGACAGCAACTTTACGTCTGTCATGATCAAGAATTCCTTTATATACAGATCCAAAGCTACCCACACCAATTAAATTAGTAGTGGAGAATGCATCTGTAGCTTTTAGGAGACTTTGGTAAGATACATTCAATATTAAATTTCCTGAATTATTTAAAATACTTTCTCTCCTTTTTCTCTTTAAAGTGCGAAGAAGTAAAAATAACATTACCAAAGTTACTCCAAGAAGGCCAGAAAGTATAGAGATTATTAGCTTCAAGGAAAGAGTCAACTTCCTCTTCTTGGGTTTATTGTATTTACATATAGGAAGATCAAACTTTGGCATGCCTCCACATAACTTACTGTTTCCCTTAATCACAGTTGCACTTATGTTCTTGAAAACTCCATTTGTTGGTACCTCCCCTTCGAAATTGTTATAAGACAAATTCAATAACTCCAAGAAGATAAAGCTCTCCAAAAATTTTGGAATATTGCCAGAGAAATTGTTTTTAGAAAGATCTAAAAGTTGAAGGCCCCTTAATGATTCCAAAGATGAAGGAATGGCCCCTTGAAAGAAGTTGCTTCTCATGGCTAGATATTCTAGTTTTACACAGCTACCAAGACTTTTTGGAATTTTTCCAAACAACATGTTTTCAGAAATATCCAAGTCTTCTAAATTTTTGAAATTTCCTATTTCTCTAGGAAGGACACCAGTAAATTTGTTAGCTGACAAGTTAAGAAAAATTGGTGAGAATGAAAGACCAAAGACTTGAGAGGATATGATACCACCAAGATTGTTATTAGCAAGATTCAAATCAATCACATTTTGACACTTGCCTAGACTCAAAGGGATGCTTCCTTGAAGATTATTAGCCTCTAAATACAAGTTTATCAAAAGAGTTAAATTTCCAAGAGAGGAAGGAATGTTCCCAAAGAAATTGTTTTGAGATAAATCCAAATGTTGTAACTTTCGAAGCTTTCCAAAATCAGAAGGAATATTACCTGATAATTTAGTTTTCCATATTTCTAGTCTCTCCAAATTGATCAGATTTCCTATCCCAAGAGGAATGTTCCCAGATATTTTATTACGATCTAGAGTCAATATGGTGAGAGTAGTTGAGAAATTGACAATGCACTTGGGCAACTCTCCCTTAAAGTTATTTACTTGTATTTTCAATTCTATGAGATAGGTGGAATTTGTCAAAGAACAGAGAAAACTCAAATCATTTGCCCCTCCATTTCCAAGCTCATTAAAGCCTATGGAAAAAATTGAAACTCCGTTTAACCTCTCCAAAGAAGGAACTTTTCCTCTTAGATTATTTGCGGAAAAATCAAGTTCCTTTAAATTTGAGGCATTAGATATTGAAATAGGGCAAGGTCCAGTAAATTGGTTAAAGCCAATGGCTAATACTCTGATATTTTGTAGGGTGATACCTATGTCCGATGGAAGGTGCCCTTGGATTTGGTTGATTCCTACATCAAACAAATATAACGAAGACAAATTGAAGATTGAGGGAGGAATTCTTCCAAACAACCTATTTTCAGCGACACTAAAAAATGTAAGTTTCGCCAATTGACCAAAAGAAGTTGGGATACTCCCACCCAAGTTATTATTAGTTGTACTAAACACTTCTAGAGATGATAAGTTTCCAAAAGGAGGTGGGATATTTCCTGTCAAATTATTTATTTCAAAAGAAACGATTTGGAGTTTTGGCAAAGTGCCAAGATTTGCAGGGATTTCCCCATCCAAAAGGTTGCGACCGAAATTAATGAAATTGAGGTTGGTGCAATGGGATAAATTTCTTGGAATTTTGCCGCTAAGTGAGTTATTGTACAAGCGTAGGATTTGCAATCTGCGTAAACGGTCAATTTCTGAAGGAATTTCATTATGAAAGCTGTTGTTTGAGAGTATTAGATTCTTCAAAAAACTTAAATTACCAACATGTGGTGATATAGAGCCTACCAGTTTCGAAGATCGCAGGTCCAACACTGTGACCCTCTGATGTCGACGACCACAGGTAACCCCTTGCCATTGACAGAAGTGTGTGCTGTCATTCCAAGAGCTCAAAACCTGGAGAGGGTCATCAGTGATCTTGTCTTTAAACTCGAGCAATGCTAACCGGTCTGTCCCATTATTCCTACCAACAACAGAGGTGACTAACAAGCCGCACCACCAGAGAAGGATAAAAACATGCGTGGAAAATGAAGAGGATGGTAGAGCTGAACTCCAGTGGGAAAGCCCCATATGCAATATGGTTGAAGAAGCAGTTGGTACAATTGTTTATTGGGAGAGAAAGCTAATTTGGCTGTGTATAGAATCTCAAGAAGTGACAAATTTATAACGAGAGAGAGAGATATGAAATTTGGTGGGAGAATTAAAAGTGATGCTCGGTCCCAGTCCAAGATTGTAAGAACCTTGTAATAGACGCTAGACGGCGACCCTGTCAACTTTATAAATAATATGACTATGTGATGATAATTACGAGCATTAGTATTGGACTAGCTAACTAACTTTTTAAAAAATAAATAAATAAATTACAATAAGAGAAGGAAGAAATGGAGTTAGGTCATAGTAGTTAAATTATCAATTGTCTCAAAAAAATCAATTGTCTCAAAAACTTAAATTGTTATGAAATGATAAATTTAATCATTTAAACATAACTCTAACAATCTAGCTTATGTGTAGACCTAAACTCGCACTTAATAAGTGGAGACCAATACGAGAAATTTATCATTAGATTGAATTTCCTTATTATATCATCTATGCTTGTAAAATTTAAAGAAAATCAAATATCAATAACTATGTCATCAATTAAATATCTAATTTTCATGTTGTTGTAGTCTTAAATTATGCATTAAAAACAAGTTTATGGATCAAATAGTAAATAGTATCCAATTTGAATGAAATTTGACATGCGTGTTAAGAGCATAAGTAACTTGTAATCCAATCATCAGATTTTCAAAATATTTAAACTAGTTTGGAAAAAAACTTTGTTAGTCATTATTTTCTAAAGCTTGTAACCCTACTCAATTTTAGAATTCAAATGTACCAAATACTATGTTCACACTCAATTTTCTTTTAGCAAGTTCACATTCAATTTTATAATTTGTTGAAGTGGGGGATTATATATTATAGAAAAAAAGTGGTCATTCATATAAAAAGTTATGAATCACTTATAGTAGATCATTTCATCATGAGGTAAAATTGCGTGAGATTGCAACTTGGATGTGTCTTAAATTTAATGAAAAGTATAGCTATGGGACATATAATTTATTTGGTTTTTATGTTTAAGAAAGTTTTTTTTCCTCTTTCGCTGATTAAGAGAATGTGGAATGTTGGGAACAATTCACTTTCCATCATAACAAGTTAAACTTTTGCTCTAAATGACCTTGTTAATCCTTATACTAATGCTTTCTGCATGACTCGAACCCAAGCGCTAAGATTCGATGGATGAAGTGCTTGACCACTTAACTCTCATCCGTCCAATAAAAAAAAAAAAAAAAAAAAAGTGAAATCTTGGAAGCAAGTTTCCGTGTAAGAGAGTTATGGTTGAGTTGCAAAATTGTCTCTACATGACCACATTCTTTTTTTCTTAATTTCCATTGCCAATGATATTCCAATTCATCTCATCGTATTCCTATGAAGAAATTTCTTACATAGCAGGAAAAAAAAAAAAAATCAATGCTTCAATTGATTATTATCAGTAGGGACAATTTTTTTTTTTTTTTTTTTTTGAGATTAATAAATTCGTAGTCTTCATCCAAAACCCACGTCGTTGTTTAAGAATATTGGCGTTGATAAGGTTTTAATTTTGAATTGTCGAATGCTGTTTGATGGAAGTATAAGATGAGAGAAATTAACAACTAATTTTTTTTTTTAAATTAATAATTTAATAAAAAAATAATAGATATTATTATGTGAATGTTTTTGAAAAATAGCCTAAAAAGAAATAAATTCTTATATTAAAATAAACGAAATTTTTGCGTGGCCGCGTGGGATATATTTATTTGACTTTTATGTCTAAGATAGATATTGACTGAACTAAAATATTGTTGGACTTCATAATGAAGGTGTTTACACTCCACATCCTCTCCTCTTGTGTGTTAAAAAAAAAAAAAAAAAAAAAAAAAAAAAAAAAAAAAAAGTTCACACTCCACATACAGCTGGCCCTTGTCACTGTCAAGAACGGCCCAATACAATTACTTGGAAAAACTTAATAAGTGAGCATGAGACCTATGTATCATTGATATGTGAGAGCGAGTCCTACTTCAAAATTGAGTCTCATTCGTCCAGTGCTTAATAATTTTTCCATCAATAAGAGATTTTAGCTTTTTAAAAATTTTGTAGTCGACCCATCACCCATGTGAAAGCGTTAAAATTCAATCAGAAATTGACACATAAAAATACTAGATTTAGGTGTGGAAAAATGTGTGTTGTTAGTGTTAACCAAAGTTAGGAATATAAAGTTTTTCCAAAATAATAAAGAACAGCTTTCCTTTGTCACTCACATAGTGACAGATCTAATTAAAAATGGTCCCACAGTCAAGGGGTTTTGTTCTACATGGCCACATTCAACATTCCTTTGCGACGTGCTTGACGGATTGACGGGTCTTGCAAGTCACACATGGCCATATTCATTATTCAATCCATCGTATTCCTATGAAGAAATATCTAACATAGCAGGAATAAAAAAATCAATGCTCAAATTGAATATTAACAAATTTTGTTTTTCCTAAGTGGTACAACTGGGTGTTTTTTTTTTTTTTTTTTTTTTTGTGAAGACAAACTGAGTTTGATTTTCACTGCTTAGGTACTTGGGGAAAAGCACATATTTAGAATAAGGAACATTTGACAATAAAACAAAAGGGAGGAAACTTCCCCTATTGACCTCATTCAATATTGGACAAATGTTTTTTTCAGACTCTTCCTATTTTTTTATTATTTATTGAAAGTGAATTATGATAAATTTACCATTAGATTGAATTTTCTTATTATATCAATATCAATAGCTATGTCATTCAAGAAAATATCTAAAATTCATGTTTTTGTAGTTTTAAACTATGCATAAAAAAATAAGTTTATAGATCAATTAGTAAATAATATTACATTTGAATTAAATTTAATATGCATGTTAAGAACATAAAGAACATTTAATTCAATTGTTAGATTTTCAAAATATGCAGTCATGCTAATTTTTTAGTGAGAATCAATTTAAAGCATTTTTCTTTAAACTAATTTGAAAAGAAACTTTGTCCATCAATATTTTCCAAAGCTTCTAACCCAAATCAATTTTAGAACTTAGAAGTCAAATGTATGAAATACTATGTTCCACTGAATTTTCTTTTAGCAAGTAATTTTATATTTTGTTGAAGTGGGGGATTAAAAATTATAGAAAAAACGTGGTCATTCATCTTAAATGTTATAAAAAGTGATGGATCACTTATAGTAGATCATTTCATCATGTGGTAAAATTGTGTGAGATTGCAAATTGGGTGGGTCTTAAATTTATTGAAAAATATAGTTATTGTACATACGATTTATTTGGTTTTTATGTGTAATAGAGTTTTTGTTTTTTTTTTTTTTTTTCCTTTGCTGATTAAGAAAAGGTGGAATAGTGGGAACAATTCACTTTCTACCATGTTGAGTTAAACTCCTGCTCTAAATAACCTTGTTAACTCTGGTAATAATATTTTCCACATCTCGAATCCAAGTGCTAAGATTAGACAGATGAGATGCTTGATCACTTAACTCTTATAAATAATAAATAAATAGAAGTGAAATCGCAAGTAAAAGATTCCGTGTAGGAGAGTTTTGGTTGAATTGCAATTTGCAAGAGATCGATGGTCTTCTGACCAGCCCTTGGCAAATTACATGGGTCACTGTCAAGGTCTACACAACCCAAAATAATTTGTCACTCACATTAGTCACTGTTACAAGTAGTCCCACTTACAGTGAGTCGCGTTCTAATTCCACAAGACGTGCACAATGGACTGAATTAGGGTCTCCTGTATCCACATGACCACGTATTCATTTTTCTAAATTTTCATTGCCAATGATATTCCATTGAAATTGTGTATGAAATTCATGTGTCTTAGATTTATAGAAATAGTTATGGGACATATATATTTATTTGGGTTTTATGTTTAAGAGTAATCTGATCCGCCATTGTCGGATTACATAAGGTCATCTTACTAACTATGAGAATGAATGAGGCAAAGTGCACAGTTGACCCTTGACCCACGTTCAAGGGGTCGTGTTCTAAACTTCTAATTCTACAAGACGTGCATGACGGATTGACAGGTCTCTCAAGTCTCACTTGGCCACATTGATTATTCAACATTTTCATTGTCTACAATATAGGTACAATTGGGTGTCTTTTTGTGAAAACAGTTTGGGTTTGATTTTGCTACTTAGGTACTCAGGGAAAAGCACATATTTATAAGAAGGTAGAGAAAGAACAAACTTTCTGGGAACTTTCAAGAGCGATGTAGTGCATATGTACCTAATCCACTATAAAATTAAGGAGTAATCAACCTGCCTAAGCACATGAAATATTCCACAAGGGTATTCATTGTTTTTGAAAGAATTTATTACTAGTTTAACATGGAATACGTATTAGTCTTATAAATACATAATAATATAAAAACAACACCGTTGTTTTGGGGGTAGAAAATAATTGTATCTTCCACTAACAAAAGCTATAAACCAGTGAGGGGAGAGAATTGTGAGCAATGAATAAGTTGGGCAACATTCAAGTATCGAAGCTAATAATGTCTTCCATTACAGAGGCTATAAGATATATACTCATATGTGAGTATAGAATAAGTTTGATAAAATTCAACATTTCTCCTTCAAGAATCGTGTTTGACAAGCTCGTTTCATTCGCTTTGGGAACTTCTAGATGTGCTGCCTTTGGTTCAGTCCGAAGAGACGCATCTAAATTCAAGCTTGGGGATCATAGCTTAGAGAGAATGCTGGACATAATATGGGCTTGTTTCAAGTTTGTTTCATTTTTCATGTGTATTATGTATATGTGTTTTCTTTTCTTCTTTTGTGCAATTATTAAATTAGAAGGCTATTAACATTAATTATCAAACTATAAACTTAAGGATTTATGTATTATTCAACTGTAATATTTCAATGTTTTCTATATTCGTTTTTTTTTATTGAAAGAAATGCAAAAAATAAAAAATAAAAATAGATGGTCTGAAAAGTACACTAAAGGTTATATATGTGTGTGTAAAAAATACGAGCCATTCCCTTTAAAGGTTACTTGAAATGGTTCCAAAATCTTAAGGAGGAAAAAATTAAGTAGAGAAAGAACTAAGAAAAGAGATGATAAAAATAAGGAAAATTGTTTATTGGTGCATAATTAATTTTTTAAAATGATTTTAACAGAACCAAATGACTTCTTTTTTTTTTTTTTAAATGCATTCTACCATAATGCATTTTTAAAAATGCATTTTTGCATACTTTTGCAAACTACTAAATTTATTTAAATAAGTTAGCTTATCTGGTAAAATTTCTGATGGTTAAATAAGAGATCTGAGGTTCAATTCCTGCTTACACCAAAAATCGATTGGTGTCTTGATATGATAATAAAGAGCTATCATCAAGAGCAGACGCCATAGTACTTCTGCAAACTACAAAATTTATTTAAGTTAGCTCATCTGGTAAAATTTTTTATGGTTGAATAAGAGATCTGAGGTTCAATTCCTGCTTACACCAAAAATCGATTGGTGTCTTGGTCTAATAATAAAGAGTTATCATTAGGAGCAGACGCCATAGTGAGGTTTGGTCCCAGTACAAGATTGCCAGAAACTTTTGGGGATTATGGGCCGTCAACTTTATTTTTAAAATGGATTTTTTTTTTCTATGCATGTCACGTCATTCATGACCTTTGAGATCAAATGCAACCAATATCTCCATCTCCATCTCCCTCTTCCTGAATACTCACATGCCTCGCTACAAAACATAAAAGAAATTGGGTTAGGGAGTAGTTGTTAAATTATCCATTGTATCAAAAACTTAAATTGTTAGGAAATGATAAATTTAATTATTTAAACATATCTCTAACACTCCAGCTTTTGTGTAGACCTAAACTCACACTTAATAAGTAGAGACCAATACGTGAAATTTATAACATTTTGAATTAGAAGTAAAGTCAAGGATCATAGTTAGGACTTTCTACTCTAATAATAGGTAAAGCAGCTGCCATTTATAGTGGGAAAAGAAATATTTATTCAAAAAATTAGTAGGATCAGGCAATTAATCTCAAATCTCTACTTGGGAGGAGAGATTTCAAAATATAATTACTTAGAGACTCAAATTGGGTGACTGAAATTGGCCCTTAAATATAGGTTCGAGTCGGATGCGGTTATAGTGTATTTTAATAAATAAATAAATAAATGTTATTGAAAATAGGTTGTTTCAATATTGTTCCATTAGCCACAATGCCACATATACAAGAAAAATAGCAGAACTAATTGAAATGATTAAATAGAAGGCATTTTTGAAACTTTAGAGAATAAATATTCATTTGAAACGTCAACATTAATGACCAAAAATACTTTAGAGCATTCACATCCGTTGTGAATCTATTTTTGCTGGTTGCTATTGAATGATTGGTTGATGTTGGAACTTATGTGTGAATGTTTTTTTTTTTTTTTTTTTTGGGATGAACCCATGTGTGAATCTCACCAAGCAAAAAATTTTTTTTTTTTGATATATTGCAGAGTCTAAAGTTGATAATTCAGGACCGCAAGTCAAGTCTGCCAAGATTTTTCTTTCTCAAAAAAAGTTTGCCAAGATTTTCCAAAAGCATCTTTTGATTTTGTCTTTTTATTTCATTGGCTGGGTAAGTTTTTGCAAAGATTTTCCGAAAACCTAACAACCATTATGTTTGTAATTTAGTGAACGTGCTTTTGCCTTTTGATCAAGTAATTAATCTCGAATCTCCACTTGGAAGGGGAGATTTTAAAGTATAGTTACTTAAAAGGCTCTGCAAAGTCTAAAGTTGATAGTGCAAGACCGCAAGTCAAGTTTGCCAAGATTTTCCAAAAGCATCTTTTGATTTTGTCTTTTTATTTCATTGGCTGGGTAAGCTTTTGCAAAGTTTTCCAAAAACCTAATAACCATTATATTAGTATTTTAGTAAATGTGCTTTTGCCTTTTGATTGTGCCTTTTCATCATACTTTGCAATTTTATGTGAAATAATTTGGGAAAAATGCCCATACACCTCCTAAACTTTGAACTAGTGGCCAAAACACCCCCTAAACTATTCTATATGCCAATTTACTCCCTAAACTATATATACTAGTCAAATTAATACGCTAGTTAGTTTCACGTTAAAACACTAACAGAATATGAGCATGTGAGAAGCACATGACCTAAAACTAACTAAATCACTATTTACACAATAAAAAGAAGAGAGGAGAAACTGACCGGCAGAGAAGAGAGAGAAAGTCAGTAAATATTGAGCGGGCTAGCTGATTGTACAATGGTTGTGTTCAAGGGAAATTATTTTTGCTGGTCGCTTTTTGAATGATTGGTTGAAGTTGAAACCCAAGAGTGAATCTTTTGTTTTTTTTTTTTTTTTCTTCTTTTTCTTTTTCAATTTTTGGGACGAACCCATGTTTGAATCTCACCCTGAAAAATCTTTTTATTTTTATTGATCACTATCTAATCGAGCATTCCTATCCATCCGGGGAGCTAAAAATGCAAAATAGCTCTCATTGTTTACAAAAATGCACAAAACACATTCCACATTTGGGAATGGAAAAATTTTACATCCTGCTACAGTTTGATCTACAGCAAGATGTGTGGTTGGTCTGATAATCTTTATTAATCAAGCCGTGAAATAGACGCCTAGACGGTGACCCATGATCCACATGGAATGCTGTAGTTTTTCCTGAATTCTCACATGCCACACAACTAATTCTCCCCTTAACAATTAAAGATTTGGAAAAGTGTAGTGTCCGTACTCAGTAAATTAATTTATATTGAAACTTCAATTGACCATACACCTCTATGATCATTATGTGTCCTGAAGATTAATTATGGATTAATACCATAAATAAACCAATGGTTTCTTATTCACACCTATTCACCTAATCCATTTAGTTCAATTGGTAAAGTCTCTAATGGTTGAATAAGAGAGATATGAGGTTCAATCTCCATCTACACAAAAAACCGATAAATGTCATGGTCTGATAATAAAAAGATATTATCAAAGAGCAAACGACATAGGTTGAAATTCTCTTTTAAAAAAAAACATCTAATCCATTGATTAGATAATAAAGATGCCTCATGGACCTATATGTCATGTTACTTTTCCCCTATGGGGTGAGAATTTTATGACATATACTTTTCCTTTCCCCTATGTAATCCGTTATGTCCATTTATTACATGCATTACTTTCCCCCTAGTCCTCATTGACTACGAGGACTTGAGCGATTATAGAGACACCTTTTTTTCTTCTTTTTTTTCAGCGATTATAGGGACATTTGATAAGAAAAAAAAAGGAGGAACCTACTCCTATCTACCTCATTCAATATTTTCCAAAGCTTGTAAAATACTACGTTCACACTCAGTTTATATATATACATATATATATATATTTTTTTTTTCTTTTTTTTTATTATGAAGTTCACCCTAGTCCTCATTGACTACGAGGACTTGAGCGATTATAGAGACACCATTTTTATTTTTTTTCAGCGATTATAGGGACATTTGATAAGAAAAAAACAAAGGGAGGAACCTACTCCTATCTACCTCATTCAATATTTTCCAAAGCTTGTAAAATACTACGTTCACACTCAGTTTTTTTATTTATATATATATTTTTTATTATGAAGTTCACACTCAACTTTTATAATTTCGAGTAAATAGTAATACTTATTAGAATACACGAGAATAGGGATATTTATCCCACATTGGTTGTATATGTCTAGTGTCCGCTGTTTATAACCCCAGTCTACAACTACAAAGGTTAGGTCCTTTTGTAGTTGTACTCTGGTTATGTAATGTATTATAAACCCGGTTTAAAACACTATTATTATTTTCGTGCGTGTTGAGGTGGTAGATTGTAAATGATAAAAAAAATAAAAAATAAAAAAAATAGTGGTGAATGCATGCAATAAATGGACATAAAGTATCTATCACTTATACTGTAGATCATCTCATCAGACCTTTATATGTTTATATTGAACTTACAGCGCAAATTTGTATTATAGACACACTAAAAGAGGCAAATGTTAGTTTATCTTGCAAGTACGATGTAAACATAAAATTTTTTATTTCATCATGTTGTAAAATTGTAAATTGGGTGTGTCTTAAATTTATTGCAATAGTTGGAGCACTTGCATTGGTCCAAATAAAATGACCTAAATGCAAAATTTTGGCCAATCAATCTTAAAAATCATTCACATCTTTAAGGTTATGCATATATACTCCATTTTTATTCATTTTTTGCTTTTTTGGAGAATAAAGGAAAAAATAGGTGGTAATTGTGATGTATGAGATGAGAGAGAAACAATAAAAAAATTAATATTTTAATAAAATAAAAAATATTATTATGTGAATGTTTTTAAAAGTGGTCTAAAAAGAAATAAAATTTTATACTAAAATAAATTGAAATTTTTGGATGGAATATATTTATTTGATTTTTATGGCTAAGATAGATATTGACTGAATTAAAAAAAATTTGGACTTCGTAGCCAAGGTCCACACCAATTATTCAGCAAAAAAAAAGGATCCACACTCCAAATACAGCTGGCCCTCGTCACTGTCAAGCACAGCCCAACACAATTATTACCTATTAAAAGCGTAATGAACAAGTGAGGGTCCGGCTAATGTGTGTCCTAAGAGCACACATTAAACCATCTATTTTTGGAAACATTTTCTCGAAAATTGAAAAAGCTGTCAATACTTTTTCAATTTCCGAAAATTTTTTTTCTAAAAATAATTAATTATTGTGTGCCTTAGGGCACACATTAGCAAAATCCTTTTAGTTTTAGCTTTTTTATTCACAGCTTTCCTTTGTATTGTGCTTGACGGATTGACGGGCCTCGCAAGTCACACGTAGTCACATTCATTATTCAATCGATCGTACTCTTATGAAGAAATTTCTAACATAGCAGGAAAAAAAAATCAGTGCTCCAATTGATTATTATTATTATTATTAGGGACAATTTTTTTTTCAAGATAAACAAATTCGCAGTGTTCATCCAACACCGTCATCATAGTTAAAGAATGGTAAAATTATTTGTTTTTATTATACTATTTGATGATGCATAAAACTGTCAGCTGAACTCCTCGTTAATACAGATGGACGATGTCAAATCAATAGCTGCAGAATCCTACAAAAAGGGCTAAGTAGGCATGGAATACACCGGTGTGGTGTGTCCCAAGGAGCCTCCAACGAGTTAGTCAATAAGATCAAAACTCAATTGTACAGAAAAATTGTTTATTTGGCTAGAGTTGTTGTGCATATGTTGCGTACCTTTGTTGTGATTCTTTGTGCCTTTTTATAGGTCTTTGTCCCTCAAGATGGGTGTAAATACCTCTCTTATGATTATGGATCCGTTGATAATGAATGCAAGGGCATTATAGATTTCAATGGTCGTTTGTTTGTTGGTCCGTCGGTTACGCTTTTGCCTATCCGATGTGTTAACCTTTACTTATGTCATTTATGGGGAACTCATTTAATGTTTACTGTAGTTGTCCATTACATGGATGATGTTGGTTTTTATCTTCTTCAGTTGCCTATGGCCCGCCCGTTTTTTGCGGGCCAACACGACCCGATCCGACTAACCCGCCAACCCTTTTTTTATTTTTATTTTTAAAAATATTTAGACTACATACCAATGTGCCTGGTGTATACACATAAGTGCATAAAGCGCTGCAAAAACACTATTTAGCAATTTAGTAACCACCAGTGGCAGTGGCCATTCCCCCATTTATTAAAAAAAATTTAATTAAAAGAAAATAAATACAAAGGCAAAAGCATCTACACCACTAAATGTCTAACACAAAGTTAAATACTAAGTAGTAGATGAAAAAAAATACAAAAGATAAAAGTAATTACAACTACACGTCTACACTACTAAACGTCTAACACAAAGTTAAGTACTAAGTAGTAGAGGAAAAAAAAATACAAAATGAAAAATCATTTACAACAACCGGTCCACACTGCTAAACCTCTAACACTAAGTTAAATACTAAGTAGTAGAGTTAAATACTAGGACTAAGTAACAAACAATAAGTCTAACTTGCACAATACAAAACTAAAGTAGAAGAAAAAGTCCAAAAGTCCATATCATTAGTGAACTTTGAATTAGAAGTGTGTAAACTTAATATATACATTTTGTTTTCCTTAAAATCTATCTATTTCTCAAGTTGTAAATTTGTAATTATAAGCATTATGCCTGTGAGTTATTAACATAGAAGATTTTGTTATTATGAGTGTAAAGAATTTTAGTTAGGCACAAAACAACCAAATTGGAAAGATATGGAAAGTTTTATGTTTATTGGTTTGTTTGTTTTTTTTCCCTTTACATGTATACTAAAAACACAAATCTATAAATATATATATATATAAATATATATATATATATATATATAATAATAGGTGAAGCTGAGAGAAACTCAAATTAGAATTCCAAATTAGAGTTCCAATTTTGCGCCATGTGTCCTAAATTATTTATTCTTAAAGAGTTTTATTTCTTAATTTTATAATAAAATATGGGACTACATCATAAATATTCATCCAAGTGAGTTATTAAGTACAAAAACCAAAGAATCTAGAATACATGAATCGTAAAAAAAAAAAAAAAAAAAAAAAAAGTGCTTCACAATAGTTAAAAAAAAAATGGACAATTTACATTTTATACCTAATAATATCCTTACAAATTTTTTTTAAAGAGTTAACAAAATGTATAAATGATTATCAATAATATTTAAATTATATATATATATATAAGAATTATATTATGCATCTTATTGTACATTTTTAAAGTGTATCCATGCATATGCATGAGATTACAAGCTAGTAGTCTAATAATAGTAGGTGCCCACTTAACGGAAAAAAAAAAAAAAACAAAGGGTACTATGTACAATTTGTTTCTTTGATTGATTTGATTTATTCTCTCTAAAAATTTGACATTTATTTTTTTAAGGGTTTTTTTTTTTTTTTAAGTGTGAAAATACGGGTTGGCCTGAACCCACCTGACCTGCCCGCAACCCGACTGGCCCGACTCGTTTTTAACCTATTTAAAATGTCCCGTATTTTAACCCGGCAAGTTTAGCCTGCAACCTGATTAACCCGACCAAACCTTACCATTTGCCATGTTTCCCGCGCATTATTTTTTGGGGTTTTTATTTCTTTCCTCCAAGTGTTTCTTCTAGGTCTTCTTCTTGGTTCTCCTTTGCTTGGTGCCTTAATTCCTAGTAAGTCTTCTTAGCTCTCTCTTTGTTTCTTGCCTGTATCATTGTGTGTGAATGATGATAGTTCGTATCATCTATTAAAGATATTTTTTTTAATGATTCATCATGTACGAATGATGATAGTTTGTATCATGTATCAACGATACTTTTTTAATGATTCATCATGTATGAACGATGATAGTTTGTATTTTTTAATGATTCATCATGTATGGATGATGATAGTTTGTATTGTGTATGAACAATACTTTTAATGATTCATCGTGTATGAATGATGATAGTTTGTATCGTATATCAATGATACCTTTTAAGGATTCATTGTGTATGAACGATGAAAGTTTGTCTCGTGTATCAGTGATACTTTTTAATGATTCATTGCGTATGAACGATGATAGTTTGTATCGTGTATTAAAGATACTTTTTAGTGATTCATCATGTATGAGCGATGATAGTTTGTATCGTGTATCAACGATACTTTTTTAATGACTTATCGTGTATGAACAATGATAGTTTGTATCTTTTAAGTTATGGTTTTTCACATAATATTTATGTTGGTTTTATTTCATGACAAAAAATGTTGTAATTGCATTAATTTATTTCCTTGTGTTTTGTAGGATTTAATTGTAATAGGTTTAGTATTAAATTGGTGAAGATTTGATCAAGATAGTTGAAAGTCACATGAGGAGCACATGCAAGAAGCTGAAAAGTCAGTGTATCTTGTGACTTATCTCATGATTAGGCCAACTTGCGAGATGACCCGTGAGATGCACTGATAGCTGGGATTTTAAGTGTGACTCTTATACCCTTCACCCATACTATATATATCCTCATTACCCACAGAATTGTAAGGAGGCTATTCAAAAAAAAACCCTAGAAAAGTTTCTACAACACCCACCTTGTTAGAGAGAGCTACTCATCCTCAAGAGAGAAATCCTTGTGGTCTCTTCTCCTTTCCTCTCCCATTATTATACCTTGAGAGGAGATTTGTACTCAAACGCAACCCACACCTATTCAAAGTGTAGAGAGTGTTTTGGAGCTTGGGAAGCATTGGGTGTTTTCCAAAATAAGCTGGTGAGGCTTGGCGGTGCAATTGAGCGGTATTACGAGATCTAGGAAGCCAGTGAAGACAAGACTCCAAGAAGTCCGTTGGTAGTTGGAGCTTGGAGACCTCAAGTACATTGGGTAGATTAGGCTTGGAGGGTCTTTTTGGTATTCTTGTACTCCAACTTATTCACTAGTGGATCATTTCGGTTTGAAGGGCCGTGGAGAGGTTTTTACGCCGAGTTCTTCAGTTATCTTGGGTTTGAGTCTCTTTTCCCTACTGCCCTTTTCATATTTGCCTTGCACTTATATGTTCATCCATGCAATTGTTGAATGTTTCGTTTGATTAATTTGCTAATCACATATATTCCGCATTAAGTGTATTAAGCCTAAAATTAATCAAGCCATAATTAAGAATTGGGGGTCTAAACAAGCTCTAAGCATTTAGAATATTGAGCTTTAAGTATCGTGTATCGACGATACTTTTTATTGATTCATCGTGTATGAACCATGATAATTTGTATCGTGTATTAACTATGTATATCATGTATCAATAATATACTTTGTATCATGTATTAACGATAATAATTTGTATCGTGTATTAACAATGATAATTTCTTGTATTCACAATTTATCGTGTATTAACGATGTATATCATGTATCAATGATATACTTTGTGTCATGTATTAATGATTTATCGTGTATTAACAATTAGGGGTGGCAAAATTGGACACGACCCGCGAACCCGACATGACACGATACGAAATTAGTAGGTTATGGGTTGAGATTTAATGGGTTCGTGTCATATTCAGATTGACAGGACTAACTCGTTTAATATACGGGTTGGGTTAGTGTCCATGACATGAAACCCGTTTAACTTGTTTGACCCATTTAATTAAATGACATTTTACAAATATACCTTTCAAACCCTAGGTATATAAACTTATTAGTTGTTGTGGTTTATTTTCTTTGACATATTATGATTGATTACTTATGATATTGAGAAATGCTTTAGTTTTGAATGATTATTTATGATATAGTTACTTGTTATTTCTAAATTTTATATTAAAAATATTTGTTTGTTTGGTTTTTCATAATTCATATCAATTTGGTTAATACTAAAATTAGGTTTTTTTTTTTTTTTTTTTTTTTTTTTTTTTTTTTTTTCATTTTGATAAAATCTGATAAACAGGTCGACACAACTAACCCATTTAATAAATAGGTTTTGTTAGGGCTGAGGAATCCTAACCCGTTTAATAAACCTATTGGGTTAGGGTTGACCTATATAGTCGAATACTCATGAATCGACACGACACGAACCCTTCGCGTGAACACAAATTGCCACCCCTATTAACAATGGTAATTTGTATTGTGTATTAACAATAGTAATTTGTATCGTGTATTAACGATGATGACCTTAAACTTTCCATACACACACACACACACACACACACACATATATATATATATATATATGTAGAAACATACTATATTTTATCAGTATTTTCTATGAGTTATGTATTTTTACGGAAAATTATTTCTTCTCTCTGAAGACTTCAATTTTATTGAGATAAAAGGACTTGAATGGAATACAACTTTAATGGAAACAAAGTTAATCCTTGGAAGGGATATGAATTAAGAAAAATACTAAGGGGCCTTATTGGTAATACATTTTTCGATGCTCAATGTTCCATGGACGAGGTGACACGTTCCCTATTGTGAGGAACAGACAAGGTCTACTGAACTGAATCTTTTGATTTTGGTCCTTCTTTTGGATGGTGATCTATGTGTTCGTCTTGTTTCCTTCCTTTGCCGACAATTCCTTTGGACCTCTACGTTCATATATTTATGTGGCTTGTAAAGCAACTCTGTCATCGTCTTTGGTGGAGTTTTGGTGATGGAGAAATAGAAGTCTCCAGGAAACAATCCAACTTGGAACGTGGTCAATGTAATTTGGTCTTCTACCTCATCGACTTGCAACACTTCTTTGTTGAAGCAATCTATATATTGCCTCATTGATTCTCCTTCTACTTGTTGGATATTCAGAAAGTGGCCCATGGGCTTCTTGTGGCATTGTCCACCTATGAAATGACGAACAAAACTCTCACTTAATTGTTCAAAATTAGCAATTGTACCTGGTGATATCTTGTTGAACCGCACTCTGGCTATGCCTTTTAGAGTAGTTAGGAATGCTCTACACATTAATTCGTTTGGTGTCATCTACAAGTGCATCAAAGTCTTGAAGGACTCGATATGGTCTAGGCGGTCTTTTAATCCATTGAAGGATTCAAGTTGTGGAAGCCGGAATCATGCTGTCTAGGTTGGATGCAAATTTTTCCGAATCAGCATGTCTTAGTTCGTCCATTTTTCTCTTCATGTAGCGGAACATCTTTTCCATCCTGGAGAATTTTCTCCCTCAGGTGTTCTTCTCCTATGATTCAATGGATCAGCCGTCTCCTCATCATTGTTGTTCTCCTTCCTTTCTTCATTTCTTTGATCACTTTGGGCTTCAGCGATCTGCCTTAGCTTTGAATTTTGCCATGTCAATTCATTGACACTTGCTGTCAAAGCTTGAATTTGCTGTGCTACTTGAGTGGAATCCATTTGGTATCAAGAGAAATTCTTTTTTAAAGAAAAGGGAAATTGTATGGCTTTGCAAACATTCCCACAGAAGGCGCTAAACTGATAATGCAAAAAAATCATTAGTTGAACTCCTCGTCAATATAGATGGACTATGTCAAATCAACGACTGTAGAATCCAGCAAAAAGGGATAAGTAGGCTTGGAATACACTAGTGTGGTGTGTGCCAAGGAGCCTCCGATGAGCTAGTCAGTAGAGAAATTGCTTATTTGGCTAGATAGTTGTTGTGCATATGTTGCGTACTTTTGTTGTGATTCTTTGTGCCTTTTTGTAGGTCTTTGCCCCTTAGTGTGGGAGCAAATGCCTCTCTTTATGATTATGATCCGTTAGTAATGAACGCTGGGGCGTTATAGAATTCAATGGTCTTTTGCCCGTTGGTCTATCAGTTATGTTTTTTTTAATCTGGCACACTAACCGTTACCCATGTCATTTATGAGAAACTCATTTAATGTTTACTATAGTCGTCCATTACATGGACGATACTGGTTTTTCTCTTCTTCTACTATACAATGGACGTGGGTGATTTTTCTCCTCTACTATTCATGTAAAATTTACATTATAAACTAAATATATGTGTAAAATATTATACATTTTCATGCAAATGTGTATAATATTTTACATTTTTTAGGTCTGGACATGTTTGAAATTTGAATTGCTAAGTGCTGTTGGTGGAAGGAAAAAAATTAAAAAAAAAAAAAAGTTTTTGATATTCGAGTTTACTTAACTTGGGCTAGATAGGCCCTTCAGGACTTTCCAATTATAAAGCGATTATGATTTGGTTAATCTATTTTAGTAGAATTTGTTTGTCGAAGGACTTAGGCTAGTTTAATAGGTTTTTTGACTTTTGCAGTAGAAACCCATTAACTTTTCTAATAAGAGAGGCCCAATTTCTTGAAACCATAATCCCGTTACTTCTTCCAAAAACCTTATTAAACACATTTTATTTTTTTTCCCCTAAAAAAAATAGTGGTGAATGCATGTAATAAATGGACATAAAGTATCTATCACTTATATTTTAAATCATTTTATCGGACTTTTATATGTTTGTATTGTACTTACAATGCAAACTTGTATTATATACACACAAAAAGAGGCAAATGTAAGGTTACCTTGCAAGTATAATGTAAACATAAAATTTTATTTCATCATGTTATAAAATTGTAAATTGGGCGTGTCTTAAATTTATTAAAATAGTTGGAGCACTTGCATTGGTCCATGCAAAATGACCTAAATGCTAAATTTTGACCAATTAATCTTAAAATTACTCACATCATTCTGTTTAAAGTTATGCATCTATGGTCCATTTTTCATTTTAGCTACTCTAGTCTAGTAATTTTTCATTCTATGTTCCATTTTTCTTCATTTTTTTTCGACAATGAAGGAAAAAGAAGATGGTAATTTTGATGTATGAGATGAGGAGAAACAATTAAAAAAATATAAAAAATTAATATTTTAATAAAATTAAAAATATAATATATATTATTATGTTAATGTTTTTGAAAGGTGGTATAAGAAGAAATAAATTTTTATACTAAAATAAACTGAAATTTTTGCCTGGGAAATATTTATTTGACTTTTATGTCTAAGAACATTAGTATTGGTGGTGCCAAAAATTTAGCAATTTGACACCACAAAATGTTACTTTATCTATTTTACCACCTCACTTTAAAAACACCCAACATCAGTGGTTTTATTTTAGTATTCAACACAATAAAATAATATAACAACACAATAAAATAATATATCTACTACAATAAACAACAACCGCTACCATCAAACCAATACAATAAAATAATATAATTTTTAATAAAATATTGTTTTTTATCATCTTAGCTACAGTGCACAACCATCTTTGGCTATGCACTATAGTTCAACAGCCAAATTTTTTGGCTTTCTCTCCACCATTGCAACATGCTTTTTAATTTTAATGGTACTAAAAATAGCAATATGATTTTTTAGCACCACAAATACTAATGCTCTAAGATAGCTAATGACTGAATTAAAAGATTTCTGGACTTCCTAACCAAGGTCCAAACCCCAATTTAATAAATAAATAAATAAAAAACTACCCACTCCACAAGCTGCTGGCCCTTCTCACTATCAAGAACGGCCCAATACATTTACTTAGAAAAGCGTAGTGTAAGTATGAGACCCATATATCACTGATACGCAGATCTTACTTCAAAAATGAGTCTCATTGGTCTGGTGCATAATAATTTTTTCCGTCAACCCATCGTCCATATGAAGGTGTTAAAATTCAATAAAAAATTGACACGTAAACATATTAAATTTAAGCGTGCGAAGGGGTGCGTTCCTAGTGTTAACCAGAGTTGGAATAGAATTTTTTTCCAAAATAAAGAACAGCTTTCCATTGTCGCTTACATAGTCACAGATCCAAATATCTAATCAAAAATGGTCCCACGGTAAGGGGTTTTGTTCTACATGGCCACATTCAACGTTCTTTTGTGCGGTGCTTGACGGATTGACGGGTCTATCAAGTATTCAAGTCCCACATATTTAATCCATCGTATTCCTATGAAGAAATATTTAACATAGCAGGAAAAAAAAAAAAAAATCAATGCTCCAATTGATTATTATTATCATTATCAGGGACAATTTTTTTTTTCAAGATTAACAAATTCATAGTGTTCATCCAAAACCCACGTCATTGTTAAAGAATGGAAAAACTATTAGTTTTTATTCTACTATTCATGTAAAATTTAGGCGAAACTACACTATTGGCCCCTAAAGTTTGTCATGTGTGCGCAATTGGTCCCTTAAGTTTGAAGCGAGCACAATTAGTCTCTTAAGTTTTAAAACTGAGTTGTATTAGTCCTTTTACTAACTGCTGTTAATGGTGTTACTTATGTGGCTAACGGAACAATGACTTGGCATTTTTTTAATGATGTGGCATGTTTTTAATTAAAAAAAAAAAATAGTTTCCACGTTATATGAAATTGAAATCATATTGACCCGATTAAAAACAAATCCGATATTT